>CM061131.1:71825722-72374181 GCA_030789695.1 Scilla litardierei
ATCCTAAAATAACAAGCACGTTGCCTCCCCTGCAACGGCGCCATAAAGCTTGAAGTCCACTGTGTTTTCACACGTCTTGGTGTGCAATATATAATTGGGGGCGTGAGATTTAAATATTTGTAACCGCAAGCGCACGGTGTCGTTGCGTGGCTTGGGGGTCGAACTCAGGGAGGCGTGGTTGTGCTTGTGTCAAGAAGGATCGGATTCACCCCATGGGCGAGCTAGCCCGAGTCGGATAATGGGTTGTCACAGTAAATGGAATGCAATGGATAAACAATATAAAGGAAAACCCGGGACTTCAGTTTCCACCCTATCGTGCGATTCTTGCTGATACGGCATACGGGTAGGATAGCGATCGGAATTAGGGTCTAATGGTGAGACGTTGCCTCTGAAAGTGGTACCAGCATCCCATGGGCCCGATATTCCGGTCGGTGCCCAAGATGATACGCCAGACTTCCCAGGTTCGGTCAGTGGGCACTCCTGTGTCCATTAACACTGACCGACTCTGGGACCACTAAGGTCGCAACGATAACTCCAAATGCCTCATCCTGCCGCTCCCGCGCGCTAGGATTTGACGTCTACGCTAAGGGTGTGAGCTATGGCTAGGGAGTCAACCGCCAAGTTTATTCCCCCTTGGCCCAACCGTCAAAAGCGGTCTATTTCCCGCCGATGACAATAAAACACCCCGCGTAACCGGTAGATTCCTAATCCCTATCGATTTCCTAGTCCTATGGACGCATCGGGGAGAGTCCACGAAGGGGTTTCCACCAAAATCCCAGATTTAGGAACTACTCGCACATATTTAGTAAAAAGCAATCTAAATCGAAATCGACCGTTAGAAACATGATCGGGCGATTGAAAAGCAGTAAGAGCAATGGTAATAACACTATATTAAAGTTTAGCAAAGATCGAAAAACTTACAAATATCTGAAAAATTACAGCCGTCAAGAGAGAGAAAAAATAGCAAAAAATAACAACTCCCGTTTCTGGAAAACCTAGGGGTCCTATATATAGAATACGATATCACCCGATCGGGTGAAAAGTCACCCGATCGAGTGACCTGCTTCGTTCTTCGGCAGCTCAAAATAGGATTTTACCCGGTCACACGGCATGGTCGGTTGAGGGTTGAAGCCGATCAGTTGGATCTTCGTGCCGTCGGGTGAACCGGTCGGTTGAGCTCTCTGTGTGATGGCTCCGGAGAATCGGCTACAGGTGAACCGATCGGGTGAAGGTCACCCGATCGGTTGGCTTTCAGCATCAAACATCAGAGAGTTGGGGCATTTGCACCGGTCTCTGAACCGACCGGGTGACTTCTTGGCCGCTCCAACTTGCGTCTGGGTGGTGCACCGTGCATCACCCGATCGGTTGGAAATGACCAACCGGTCGGGTGAGGGGCTGAAAGATGCGATCTTCATCGTTTGACCCCCTGGATCACGCGTGACTCCTCTCCTTGCTCCGGGGACTCATGATATCGTCGTTTTATGTCCCCTACGCTAGTAAACTCCTGCAAATATACAAAAACACGGAAAAGTGAAAGAAAACAAGAAAACACGAGAAAACGAATACAAGACGGCGGAAAACAACGCAAAAACACAAAATAAAAAGTGCGTGAATATATGAAATATAAACGCACGTCAGGCGCCCTTGCTCAGTTGGCCTGGCCAAGCGCCCAGGCCAGACCTGGTCTGGCCTGGGTCAGCTTGGTCTGACCCATGTCCAGTGTGGGCATGGGTCAGACCCTTTTGGGCTGTTATGGGCATAACTTGGGCATCTGGTGTCCGATTTGGACGCCGTTCGAACCTGGGTTTAGACCGAGACATTCCCGTCTTACCCTGACCTTTTCCTTGCGTTTATTTTATTAAATTTTGTCTTAAACTATTTAAGACACATTTAATCTCTTTTGCATCATATCAAATTAGTCATATATCTTAGCTTAAATTGTCATTTGCATCAAAATGCAATTTCCTCTTCCTTTGCATCAAATGCAAATTATTCTCCCTAACTAATTTCTACATATTACTAGACGAAGGTCACAATCTGTGTGAAACCCTATAGCCTGACCCTTACAACAGGTTGGGCTCGAAGCCCAATACGGCAGTCACCACGAGCAGTGGTTGCCATCCCTGCTTCAGAATCATAATTATGTGGTTGACTCATCGACATGAGTATTGTCGGGACCACCCTAACTGTGTCCGTGTTGAATTCTACAGTTTTACTCTCTTCGTCTTAACTATGCAGTATAGATCAAGTCTAGGGTACGGTCAAACTGTCAACCCCAATAACTTGACTCCGGTTAGTTTATATCGATCTTTAGTCAACTAATATTGGACTTCTTCCAACATACTCTGATCAGAGATTTTACTAAAGACCGAACTAACTCTACGAAATTAACTCCCATTGACCGGGAGAGACTAATCATTTATTGGTCATTACTCTCCTCGTACGCTTCAAGTGATCTAAGTGGCACCGTTCATGCACAGGTTCGTAAAATGACCTCAAGTCAAAAGACCAACTTGCCTATCATCACTAAGAGTTATCTTTGACAGATTAGTCAATATAACCGTATGATAACTCTTGTGGATCGTTCAGTGAACTCATTCTCTAATGAGCACCTGTGTCTCGTCTTCGACTTTGCCAAGTCAAACGATCATGAGATCATCGCCACCGCTAAACGATGAAGACTAAGACACAATGGTCTATCCGATGTTTCGATATCCTTGTCTCGAAACGTCTACGACCACGAACCTAGACTTATACTACAGACGGTCAAACATTTCTCCATAATCGAGATACTCATCTTGATTCATGTTTGACCTTGCATAAAGTCTCAGGACTTTACCTAAGTTAATATCTAATGTTAACTACATTATAAAATAACTTAGATAAATTATTACCAAATAGCTTACTGTTATTTCGAACAAGATGTTTATGCTATTCTCACAGAGATAAATAGCCTCAAGGGCATCCTCTCTCTACATTCTACTCATCCTCCAGCGTCCTTGGCTCTCTGATATCATCGTTAATGACACTCCGGTATGTGTGTAGGCGTTTGTGTCTCCAAATTGCTCCCGATTGCTCCATATTTCTTGAAATCAGACGAAACAAAGGAATAGTGAAATATATCATGAACACGTCGTATAATCGTTAAAATCGCGATATGAACAATCGTTATGGGATGGAAAAATACAGAAATAAAGTGTAAAATATGAGCCTATCACCTGCCCAACCTTCATCAGTCGACTGTCCTACGCGGTAAGTTACCGTTTGAATTCTCACCTACACTCTGATATAGTGCAGCAGGCGATTATGAGTTCTTCATCAATCGCCTGTCCCGGCTGTAAATTCTATCCATTGTCTTTTTTCCACACGAATTTCAAAGGGGTTTTTGGGTATTTTGTTTGAGGGTTTTAGAGAACTTATAAAAGGGTCTCCTACTATTCCATTGGAGACTTCTTGGAACTCTTAAGAATTCATTGATCTCATCTCTAAGCTCTCAAGATCTCATTTTCTCTAAGCCCTAGAATCTTATTATCTCTTGCTCTCTTACCTAGAATCAAAGTTGATATCCTCTATGCATTTGGTGGTGACAAAAGAAAGGGCTTCACTCTCTTCTTGGACGAGATCAACACTTACTTCACTTTGCTCCTTCAAGTTCTACTTGAAGGCATAGGTGAATTGTAAGTGTATTTCATTATTTCATAACTTTCGTTATTTGGATTCACTCTTGGTTTATGAGAGTAGTTTGCTTGATCCCAAGTTGTAATATTCAAGGACATCGACTGTTGTTCGATTACACTTGTAGGGTTGCTACAAATGGGTTTAAAGGAAACCTCAAGTTTGGGTTCTAACTTGAGTATCTGGAGGTATCCGGTTGGATGGAACGTTGGATTACCGAAAACAAGTCGGGATTGGACTTGGGTAATCTGCACCCTTGAAACATCTCTTTGTTAGTTTGTTTCATTGTGTGTTAATTTATAAATCCGCATCTTTTTAGGATTAGGATTTTAATTAGACGTAATTTCTTAGTTAAATTTTATAAACACTATTCAACCCCCCTTCCAGTGTTTTCCTCATAGCTAGGGTCCTTACTATTGGTATCAGAACGCAAGTTTATAGCTATGGCATCCAACAACGATAACGTTCCTCCACCTCCTTCGTATAACAATCATGATCGTGATGGTGCTTCTACCGTATTCGAAGGACAATCAACAGTTCGTCCTCCATGTTTCAATGGCACAAATTTCGGCTATTGGAAGTGCCAGATGGAGACATTCCTAAGGAGTGCTTCTATTTGGAGAACCATCCATAAGGATTACGTTGAACCCACCGAAGAAGATTTCGACAAATGGACTCCTACCGAGAGGTCCGCCGAGGCGAACAATGCCAAAGCAATGAACACTCTTCATTACGCATTGGATCCGGATGAGTTCAACAAGATATGCACATGTAAGAGTGCATATCAAATATAGAACCCTCTCGTCGTCACCCACGAGGGGACGAACAAGATAAAATTGTCAAAGTTATACGTTGTTATACAAAACTTCGACAAGTACATATGCAGGAAAGTGAGAACATTACAACGATGTACGGACGTTTCACCAACATCATCAATAAGCTTGAAACTCTTGGTCAAGTGTACACACAATAAGAAAAGGTAAGAAAGATAATCATGGTAATGACCTCAAAATGGGAAAGAAGGGCTATTTCCATTGAGAAGGTCAATGACATGAAGAACTATACCACGGTGAATCACATCGGTACTCTCATGTCTTACAAAATAAGAAGGGAGAACCAATTAACGATTAGAGCTATGATGAACACAACGGAGGCAAAGAAGAAGGCGTTAGCGTTTAAGGCTACCTCTTCATCCTCCGATAGTGATGAATCCGAGAACGAGATGGGTGTGGAAGAAATGGCGCTAATGGCAAAGAAGTTCCAACGCTTCTTTCGCAAAGGTAAATTCCCTTCCAAATCTAAATTTGATTCCACTAACATTTCATCTCCTCTTTGTTTCAAGTGCAACAAGCCAGTGCATATCAAGAAGGATTGCCCAATGCTAATGAAAAAATAAAAATGGAAAGCACCGAATTACCACAAGTCCGACAAATTCAAGAAGGAAAATAAGAAAGGGCTCGTTGGGACTTTCGATGACTCAAGTGGAGATTCCTCAAGCGAATCCGAGAATGAGAAGGGTGAGAGTGCACATACGTGGTTCATGGCCCGAGAAGATACATTCTCCGATGGAAGCGATAGTGAGAACGATGAACCCGAGGTAACTATGGATGAACTTTGTATTGCTAACGAAGAATTATTTTCTAAGTATCAGTCTCTTATGCTTAGATATACTAATTTGAAGAAATCAAATGTTAGTAAATCATCCATACCATGCATCACCAACAATGAGACCATTGTTGACACACTTACACTTGAGAAAGACAATCTGGTTTCTCAAAATGGCACTTTGAGAAATGAGGTGAATTCCCTCAAATCTAAACTAGATCATGTTTCTTCTAAAGACATTGTTGATCTAGATTCTCAAAACATACAATTGGGTATTAAGAATGGTTCTCTCAAAGCCCAAGTGCACAAGCTCACCACACGTGTGTCCACTTTGGACACTAATATTTCTTCCCTTAGGGAGAAATATGAGCTCATATCCTCTCATATTAAGAGATTTAACAAAGGGAAATTGCAACTGGATGAATTGCTTTCCAACCAATTTCCAGCCATACATCATGTTGGAATTGGTTATATGGAAGCAAACGCATCCAAATCATGCACCTCCTATAGTGGTGTAACTATAGATTTTCTGAGGCCATCCTCTGGTGCATATACTAGTAGTGACAAAAATACTATTAGTAGCCAGTCCACCAAGAAAGTCACCACTACACACATTCCTTCTTTTGACAAGAAACCCATTAAAGGAGGAAACAAAAAGAAAGGACATGCCTTTATGTCCACTAACACTCACACTCGTAGGAACACTCCTACTTCTCAAGTGAACACACGTGATGAGTTTTATGATCCACACCCACGGGCACGTGCAAACTCACACATGAGAAAACACATGCACGTGCTCCTACATGCTCTTATGCTCATACACATCATATCCATGCTCATCCATATCCTTCACATCACATGTATGCTCCATAGCACCATATAATATGCATGCACCTCATTTTTTGTATAACCCTTATATGTCTCAAGCATATCCACCACCACATTCATATGCTAGATCTCATGCTCCTAGGAAACATGCTCCACATAGACCTCAACCTAATGTGCATGCAACTAGGAAGAGGACACCCAAAACATACACAATTTGGGGTCCCAAGAACACTAGCACAAATGATAGGAATGCATATGTAAATTCTTATTTAAGTGATGTGATAAATAGTAGTAGTTATGTTGGAAAGCCAAAGTCCACTTGGAATTGGTTTCCAAAGTGCTAATCCCCTTGGACCCAACAAGCTTGGGTACCATGAGCTTATGGTGTATTATGTATGTACCCAAGAACAAGAAGGAGAGCAATAATAGATATATTGGCTCTAAAAGGAAAGGATGGATACTCGATAATGGTTGCTCCAAACACATGACGTGAGATCCCTCCTTGCTCTCCGAAGTGATCTGCATCAAGGACGAAGCTACGGTCACCTTTGGAGGCAATTAAAAGGGAACCATCATTGGGGTAGGCAAAGTCGGTAACCCATCCAAACCTCTTATTACAAATGTGTATTTAGCTAGTGGTTTATATCATAACCTTATCTCTATAAGTCGACTTTGTAACAAAGGTTACAAGGTTAACTTTGGAAAGGGTAGTTCTAATATAGTAGATAATGATTCGCAAGTTTTATTTTTCCGTATTAGGCGTAAAAATATTTATTATTTGTACATGCCTAAAACCATAGAACATTGCTTAGTTGCTAATACAAATGAACAACTATTATTGCATCGCCGTTTTGGTCATGTTCATTTTAAACACTTATATAAGTTAGCTAAGCATGATCTAGTAAAAGGTTTTCCAAAGATTTCTTTTAATAAGAAAAGTTTTTGTGATTCATGTCAACGAGGTAAACTTCGTAAATCTTCATTTAAACTCAAAGGTGGCATAACGTCTAAGAGGCCCCTGGAATTACTTCATTTAGATCTGATTGGGCCTACTAGAGTAGCATCTTTAGGAAATGCTCATTATGGATTAGTCATTGTAGATGACTTTTCTAGATTTACATGTGTATCATTTTTAACTAATAAAAATGAAGCATGTGATGAGTTCACCAAATTTGCAAAGAAAGTTCAAAATCTCTTAGGAACCACCATTATCACTATTAGTAATGATCATGAAGTGGAATTTGAGAATGAAATTTTCTTTAAGTTTTGCGATGACAACGGGATTACTCACAATTTTTCTTTTCCTCATGCACCACTACAAAATGGTATTGTTGAGAGAAAGAATTGTTGAGTATTAGACTTCTTCCTACTTGGTGTTAATGATGAGCAAACATAAATACTTGTGACTAATCCCCTATTTTGCCGTTAATCCATTGCCTAATCTTATTATGAAGATCTACTTGCATTGGATGACACTCAAAGATCATTGAAGGCAAATAAAATGGTTTGAATGAGCATAGATGGTGATTGAAGCTCCTAGAAGACTTCAAGCCCATGCATTGGATAGAAGACAAAGTTCGTCAAATGTAACTTTCTTATATCTCTTCTAGTATGTAGCTTAGAAGAAGAACATTGTTGGAGCACACACACATCTTCATTTCAGTCTTAGGACATCATTAGATCAATCGTCCTTAGACTCCAATTCATTTCCATATTGATTGTGTATGTATTGTTTATAACAGTCGACTGGTGAACGTTTTACAGTAGCCTGTCTCAAAAACAGTCGACTGTGTTTTGTTCTACAGTCGCCTATTATGCACAAACTGTTACAGTCTAAGTTTTGAGCTTCTCTGCTTTTATTCCTACAGGCGACTCATGAATGATTCACAGGCGCCTATCCAAGTGACAGACGACTGTTTTTTGTTAATCAGTCGCATGTCTATCTTTAGCCCAAAGTCTATTTCTCTGATTACTCTGGGCAGTCGACTTATGTTGGATTTACAGTCGACTGTCTAATGGAACAGTCGACTGTCAATGCTGCAACAGTCGTCTGTCTGTGAGCCAATTTGTTGACTCAACTCTCTGGAAAATCTCAAGGTTTTGACATTCGTCTATAGAAGGAATTACAGTCGCCTGTTCTGATTAACAGTCGACTGTCTTCTCTTCATCAGTCGTCTGCCCTGTTATCCCAGATGTTTTCCAGGATTCATCAACTTACCCATCTTACGGCCAGTCGCCTTTAGTAGGATTTACAGTCGCATGTTGGTTCAACGGTCGACTGTCTATACCTCATCAGTCGACTGTCCACATGGTAAGTTACCGTTATGAATTCTCACCTACCATATCTGACTGTGCAGCAACCGATTGTGATTTCCTCAACAGTCGACTGTCGCGGGCTCAGATTCTATACGTTGAGAGTTTTCTCACGGATTTCAAAGCGGTTTTGCTGAATTCGGTTGTAGGGTTTTGAGAAACCAATATAAGGAGTATCTACTGTTCCATTGAGAGGTTACTCATTCTTCCCAGTTTCATTTTGCTAAATCTCTCAAGATCAAAGCTCTCAAAAACCCTAAAGCCCTAAAAATTCTAATCTTCAATCTCTTGCTTTCCAACCTAGAACCAAAGAGATATCTTCTAGGCATTTGGTGCAGTCAAGAGAAAGGTATTTCCTCTCTTCCAAGAGAGTCTTTCAACACACAACATAGTTCTCCTTCAAGTTCTACTTCAAGGCGTAGGTGATTGTAAGTGTTGCTTTCATATTTCATAACTTTCGTTATTTGAATTTACTCTCGGGTTGTGAGAGTGGTTTGCTTGTTCCCAAGTTATGGGGTCAAGGTCAATCGATTGTATTTCGATTTCACTTGTAGGGTTGCTACAAGTGGGTTTTAAGGAAACCTCAAGTTAGGGTTCTAATTTGAGTATCCGATTGTTAACCCGGTGGAAGAGACGTAGGATTACCGGGAACAAGTCGAGAAGTGACTTGGGTAATCCGAACCCTTGAAACATCCTTGCGTTTGCATTTGTTTCATTTTGGGTTTATTTCTATTCCGCACTATTTTGTTGGTTAGGAATTTAAATTGGTGTAACTATATTTTTAAATTGCTTAAGCACTATTCAACCCAACGTCTAGTGTTTTCTCCATAGCCAAGGTCCTTACAATTGGTATCAGAGAGCAAGGTTATAGCTATGGCATCCAACAACAACAACGTTCCTCCATCGATTTCGTACAACAATCACAATCGTGATGGAGCGTCCACTCTTTTCGAAGGTCAATCAATGGTGCGTACTTCGCGTTTCAATGGCACAAACTTTGGCTATTGGAAATACCGGATGGAGACATTCCTAAGGAGTGCTTCACTTTGGAGAACCCTCCATAAGGAATACGACGAGCCCACCTTAGAGTATTTCGGAAAAATGGACGACTTCCGAGAAATCCGCTGAAGTCAACAACGCAAAAGCAATGAACGCTCTTCATTATGCGTTGGACTCGAATGAGTTCAAAAAGATTTGCACATGTAAGAGTGCATATCAAATTTGGAACCATCTCGTCGTTACCATGAGAAAACGAACAAGGTAAAACTCTCTAAACGCTATGTTGCCATGCAAAATTTCGATATGTTTCATATGCAGGAAAATGAAAACATAGCATCGATGTACAGACATTTTACCGATATCACCAATGAACTGGAAGCTCTTGTCCAAACATACACTGAACCAGAAAAGGTAAGAAAGATCATAACGGGAATGACCTCCAAATGGAAAAGAAGAGCTATCGCCATCGAGGAGGTCAACGACTTGAAGACCTACACAGTTGTGAATCTTATCGGGACTCTCATGTCTTATGAAGTAAGACGGGAGAACCGATTAAATATTTGAGCTATGATGAATCCTTCGGAGGCAATGAAGAAAGCTTTGGCATTCAACGCCAATTCATCATCCTCCGATAGTGAAGATTCAGAAGATGAGATGGACTTGGGTGAAATGGCCCAAATGGCGAAGAAGTTCCAACGCTTCTTTTGCAAAGGTAAATATCCCTTTAACAAAAGATTTGAGTCTACTAATAATACTTTCTCTCTTTGCTTTAAATGTAACAAGCCAGGGCACATCAAGAAGGATTGCCCAATGCTATGAAACAAAGAGAAGTGGAAGGCTACGAAGTACCACAAGTTCGACAAGAATAAGAGAGATAAGAAGAAAGGACTCGTTGGTACATTCGATGACTCAAGTGGAGACTCATCAAGTGATTCCGATAATGAGAAGGGTGAGAGTGCCCACATGTGTTTCATGGCACGAGAAGATTCACTCTCCGATGAGAGTGATTCCGACATGGATGAAACCGAGGTAACGATGGATGAATACATACTGCTAATGAAGAATTATTTGCTAAGTATCAATCTCTAATGCTTAGATATACTAGCTTAAAGAAATTGAATTTTAGCAATCCATCCATTCCATGCATTATCAACAATGACACCATTGTTGATACTTTAACCCTTGAGAAAGTGAATTTAGCTTCTCAAAATGTCACTTTGATAAATGAGGTGAATACCCTCAAATCTCAACTAGATCAAACACATCCTAAGGATAATAGTGATCTAGTTTCACGTCACACACAATTGGGTTTAGAGAATGATTCTCTTAAAACCCAAGTGCACGAGCTCAAAGCACGTGTGTCCACCTTGGATACCAATATTTCTTCTCTTAAGGAGAAATATGAGCTCATGTCCTCATGTATTGTGAGATTCAAAAAGGGAAAAGGACAATTGGACGACTTGCTTGCAAACCAATTTCCGGCCACACATCGTATTGGTCTTGGTTTTGTGGAAGAAAATGCATCCAATGCACGCACTTCCTATAGTGGTGTCAATATAGAATTTATGAGGCCTTCCTCCGATGCATCCACAAGTGGTGTCAAAGACACTATAAGTAGCAAACCTACCAAGAAAATCACCACTTCACCGTCTCCTCTTTTTGGCAAGAAACCCACTAAGGGTGGAAACCAAAAGAGAAGCCATTCTTACATGTACATAAACCTTCATCCACGTAGGAAATCTCCTACTTCACAAGTGGATACTCATGACACTTTCTATGTTCCACACCCACGGACACATAAAAATCCACACATGAGAAATACTCATGTACGTGCTCCAATACACCCACATGCTCATACGCATCATTCTTACATGTATGCACATCCTCCACATGTCATGCATGATCCATATGTTTCATACAACATGCATGTTCCCAAGCATACATATAATCCGCGTATGTCTAATTCATATCCACCACCTCATTTATATGCTAGAAACCATGTTCCTAAGATGCATGCACCACATAGAAATCTAACAATATGCGTGCAACTAGGAAAAGGACTGCCAAAACATACACCATTTGGGGTCCTAAGAACACTAGCTTAAATGATAGGAATGCATATGTTGATTTCTATTTCATGATGTTATTAATAATGGTAATTATGTTAGGAATCGGAAGTCCACTTGGACTTGGCTTCCAAAGGGCTAATCCATTGGACCCAACAAAAATTAGGTACCATGAGCTTATGGTATATTATGTAGGTACCCAAGAGAAAGAAAAAGAGCAATAAAGATCAAACTAGCTCTAAAAGGAAATGATGGATTCTCGACAGTGGTTGCTCCAAACACATGACAGGAGATCCGTCATTACTATCCGAAGTGATAAGCATCAAGAACGGTGCAACAATCACTTTTGGAGGTAACCAATAGGTAACCATCATTGGAGTAGGTATAGTCGGAAACCCCTCCAAACCTTAATTACTAATGTATTTCTTGTTAGTGGTTTATGTCACACCCTTATCTCCATTAGTCAACTTTGTGATAAAGGTTACAAGGTTAACTTTGGAGAGGGTATGTGTAAAATTGTTGATTCTAACTTGCATGTTTTATTTACCGGTATTAGGCGTAAAAATATTTATTATTTGAGCTTGCCTAAAACTGTAGAACATTGCTTAGTTGCTAACACAAATGAACAACTATTATGGCATCGCCGTTTTGATCATGTTCATTTCAAGCACTTATATAAGTTAGCTAAGCATGATCTAGTCAAAGGTTTTTCAAAAATTGCTTTTAGTAAGAAAAACTTTTGTGATTCATGTCAAAGAGGTAAACTTAGTAAATCATCGTTTAAGCTTAAAGAAGACATTACTTCTAAAAGGCACCTAGAACTACTTCATCTAGATTTGTTTGGGCCAACTAGAACCGCTTCTTTAGGTAATGCTCATTATGGATTAGTTGTCGTTGACGACTTCTCTAGATTTACTTGGGTTTCGTTCTTAACTAATAAGAATGAAGCTTTTGAAGAGTTTACCATATTTACAAAGAAGATTCAGAATCTCTTAGGATCCACCATTATCAATATACGTAGTGATCATGGAGAAGAATTTGAGAATGAGTCTTTTACATAGTTTTGTGATAACACTGGGATAACTCACAAATTTTCCTTTCCTCGGGTACCACCACAAAATGGTGTTGTAGAGAGAAAGAATAGGACTCTTATTGAGTGTGCTCGTACTATACTCCATGATAGTCATATTGGACTACAATTTTGGCAGAGGCGGTGCACATGATATGTTATGTGCTCAATAGGATCCTAGTGAGACCCCGAACAAACAAAACTTGTTTTGAGATATTTTATGACAAAGCGCCTCAAGTTAAATATTTTCGAGTGTTTGGTTCAAAATGTTTTATCAAGAACACCTTTGGTAATTTAGATAAATTTGAGCCAAGATCCGATGAAGGAATTTTTGTTGGATATTCCACACGTAGCAAAGCCTACCGGATATACAACAAAACTTCTTCAACGATCGAGGAATCACTACACGTATCATTTTATGAAGATTTTGATTTTCCGCATGTTGTAGATGATAGTGTAGATGCTATATGTGATTCTCTTAGTAATGTAAAGATTAATGATTCGATTATTGAGACTAACACTACTAATGAGATTGTTGAAGATGTTCCAAGTGATGCAGGAATACCCAAAACTTACCCAACCGTTCGCAACCATCTACATGACCAAATTATTGGAGATATTGGTATGGGTGTTCGAACGAGGTCAAGAATTGAAGAATTCTCTCATTGTGCATTTGTCTCTACCATTGAGCCAAATAATATCCAAGAAGCTTGTGAGGATAGCTCTTGGATAGTGGGAATGGAAGAAGAACTTATGCAATTCGAGAGAAATCAAGTTTGGGAGCTCGTTCCTCTTCCAAGTGGTCATCAAGTTATTGGGACCAAATGGATCTTCAAGAACAAGACCGATGAGAACGAGGTCATCACAAGGAACTAAGCAAGGTTAGTAGCTCAAAGCTACCGGCAAGAGGAAGGTATCGATTTCGAAGAATCATTTGCCCCCGTAGCTAGATTAGAAGCTATTAGATTACTTTTATCTTTTGCATCTCATAAGAATTTCAAACTATTTCAAATGGATGTTAAAAGTGCATTTTTAAGTGGGATTGTTAATGAAGAAGTGTTTGTTTCTCAACCTCCCGGTTTCATTCATGAAAAATTTCCAAACCATGTTTTCAAACTTAAGAAAGCGATTTATGGGTTGAGACAAGCTCCTAGAGCTTGGTATGATCTACTCAAGACGTTTCTTTTGGATTTAGGTTTTAAAATGGGAGAAGTTGATTCAACACTTTTAATTAAAGATTATGAAAATGACATCCTCTTGAATCAAGTCTATGTTGACGATATAATATTTGGCTCTACTAACTTTAATTTATGTCAAGAATTTTCTAAGTCTATGAAGGATGAATTCGAGATGAGCCACATGGGAGAGCTCAATTACTTCCTTGGACTGCAAATTTGACAAATGAAGGATGTGACTTTCATACATCAAACCAAGTACATAGGGGAGCTTATCAAGCGATTCGAGATGGAATCGTCTTCAAGCAAAAGGACACACATGAGTACGACAACCCATCTACAAAGGATGAGAATGGAAAAGATGTAGACGTTCGTCTATATCGAGGTATGATTAGTAGCTTACTTTATTTAACTGCTAGTAGGACCGATATCATGTTTTCCATATGCTTGTGTGCTAGATATCAAGCTAGACCTAAAGAGTGACACTTGATTACGGTTAAACGAATATTTCGTTATCTCAATCATTCACTAGATTATGGGTTACTTTACCCTAAATCTAGCACATATGAGTTAATCTCATATAGTGATGCCGACTTTACCGGATGCAAATCCGATAGGAAAAGTACTAGTGGCACTTGCCATTTCCTAGGAAATTCCTTAGTCTCTTGGTTTTCCAAGAAACAGAACTCGATATCATTGTCCACGATTGAAGCGAAATATATTGACGCGGGTCTTGTATGTGTACAAGTTCTTTAGATGAGACACACTCTTAGAGACTATGGTGTCAATTGTGATACTTGCCTTATCGGGGTTGATAATCAAAATGATATATGTCTTTCCAAGAATCCGGTACATCACTCCCGTACCAAACACATAGATGTGAGACACCATTTTTTCAATAATCATGTAGCTAAGAAGGACTTCATCTTAGAGTACATTGAAACCCAAAAACAAATTGCCGACATCTTCACAAAACCTCTTAAAGAAGATTCATTTGTGAGGTTGCATGGAGAATTAGGGAGTATGTGTGAATCTGAAATTTAGAAGCT
Source organism: Scilla litardierei (assembly GCA_030789695.1). NCBI lineage: Eukaryota > Viridiplantae > Streptophyta > Magnoliopsida > Asparagales > Asparagaceae > Scilla > Scilla litardierei. The sequence goes on from CM061131.1 coordinate 71,840,502, forward strand.
CAACTTACTTGTTATAACACTTTTTGAGCTCATATCATCATGTTGTCTCTCTTCATTTGATATGTCATATATTTGTTTTAAGAAAGGCAATTGAGATTTCTGTGATTACATGAGTTTTTCAGATTGTTTTAAGAGATTTGGTTTATAAACGATTATAATTTGATGTTGATTTTATGATGAGTTTATGATTAGAGTATAGGTCCTAGGGTGAGTTGTGCATATCCTCTGAATTTTAACTTCACTGTGCATTTTTGGACCAGGACAGACGACTGTCTTTCCTTCGACAGTCGATTGCCTTACTCTATATCCTCTGTCTGCAGATTGTATCTTTCGCACAGGCGACTGGTGAGAAATTTACAGTCGACTGTTGGATCAATAGGCGACTGCATTTTAGTCATCAGGCACCTGTCAATTTCGTTAGTAGTCTCTGTCTTTTCATCAATTTTATTGATTCTCAGTCAGTCGACTGAAGGGTATAATACAGTCGATTGTCCCACAGACATGCGACTGTATGTTACTCAACAGTTGATTGTATGTCATCCTAAGCTTATTTCTTATCACTTCATCCAGTCGACTGACCTTTGTTCATCAGTCGACTGTCTCCTATTGAGGCGGTCCACTGCTCAGATCTAAGCCGTCGATTCTTTGATCCAACGGCCCAGATTATTTCGCCCCTTCATTGAATCATCGAGATTTTTCATTTCAACCGCACGTTTTCTCTCTCCTCCGATTGAAAATCGTTTGCCTTCCCCGCTCAAAATCTTCTGTCGATCTCTCCTTCGACTATTCCAAGCTGAAACGAGGTACCCTCTTTCGATTGGTTGCTCGCGTGAAGCTCTTCGGTTGATCGACATTTTTAGGGTTCTTGCTCTCTCGGTTCTTGCTGCGTGATTGACCTATTGTCTGTCAATCGATAACAAGGATCCCTCTGGTCATGTTTTTCCTAAGGGAACTTTCGACTTCCTTGATGATGTACCCTCACCTTAACCCACTGATTCGGTACCCTCTTCGCCTCCTTCATCCGGGGAGTTCCTGAATATCGTGGTCGGTGACCCCATTCCTTCAGCAAATGTTGCTGAACACTCTCCACATCCTGCTAATCACCCTCCCCGTACTCCTGCTTCGGTACCCCTTGAAGATTTTCTTCTCGGTAGATTGTGTGACCGTGTCACTTCTCTCGAGAAGCTTGCTGCCTCTGTGGATGAGAAGCTCACTCTCCTTCTCGAGCTTCAGTACAAGTCTCTCATGCTTCATGGCTTTCCCATTCCTGCCGAGCTTTAGGCCCATTTTTCTTAGTCTGAGGATACTGCCCCTGTTGATGTTCCTCCTCCTCCAGGCTTTAAGCCGCTGCCTTCTGTGGTCCAGACCCCCGTTCATGCTTATGCGGAATCCTCTAACGCACGTGATTCTTCTTCCAAGAGGAAGACTCCAGCTTATCCTACTCGCCGCTCTGTTAGGCTGATGTTCCGCTCATCTGGTCGTCCTTCGGACCCCACTGTCATCAACATTGATTGATGCTGCAGTTGTTATCTTTTGTTCACTCACCCTGAGACCTAGATTTTTTGGTCTGTTTTGGTTAGGGTTGAGTAGTTCTTCAGTGTTTGTATGATTGATATTTGGTGATGATGTCTGAGTATCATGTTGTATTTTATTCTTTTTGAGTCTGATGTATGATGATGTCTGCGTATCATGTTGTATTTTGTTCTTTTTGAGTCTGATGTATGATGTATTTGATGGACATGTTGATGTTCATATGACCTTGTACTCATGTAGTTTTGATATTTATATATACGATGTTGCAATTTCTTCTTCTATTTCACACATTGTCTGATTGCTTATCGTATCTGTGTGAATTTTGAGATATTGTCTCCATATATGCCATATTCTACATGTGATGTGATTTGAGACAATATGTTATCTTCGTGTATCACAAATGTTGATATTGGACTTCCATTCCTCTATTCATATAAGTTTATGATATGGTTTTAAGAGTTTTAGTTTTATATATCTTTAAACTCTCTGATTGTTGGTATTTTTTATTTAGCACGATTGTTGTTGTTATTTTACTCCCACCTTTTGGATAATGCCATAGGGGGAGAGAAATAAACATATAGATTCATAATATTTGTGCTAAGTATATAATAATAACACTTGAAACTAAGATTGAAGTTGCCTTAGATTCAGGGGAGTAAGATACAATGAATAGGGATTTCAAATCCTAGATTTCATGATTTCATTTCATTCATTCATATCTTACTCATTTGCTTCAATTGATATATATATATATATATATATATATATATATATATATATGCCATATATTTTTTTTGGCAATAATGGGTCCCGTTAATCTCGGAGCTGGGAGAATCGGCGATCAGGGCGTTTCTGCTGGCGGCGGATCTGAGAGGGCTTCGGCAAATCTTGATGTCGTCGGCGACTTGGGGGATATAAACGATGGCTGGAAAATGGTCGACCGGCGGAGGGTTAGGAGGGGTCCGATTGGCAAAGGATTTGGTGGCATCGGGAATGACAGGCGGACGGGATATCGGAGCGGAGGGAATTCGGGCACGTCGGGATCTCGGAGTGGAGGGCATTTCCGCAATGGGGAGAAGGATGTGCGAGCTGCTACTCAAAGAGGTAAAGGCAATGTAAATTCTCGTAGCCCTCCTTCTGTAGGACGGGTATTTGATAAAATGCCTTATAGGCCTCCTCCTATGAACATTACTTTTAACACGTCTGGAGAGAAACAATCATGGGCCCAAGTTTGTTCCAATATCAGGAAATATGATCTGGATATGGGAATGTCATATGTGGCTCCAACCACACTTGACGATGGCACGTTAATGGCGATGGTTGCGAAAGATGCTTTGGCTAGAGGGGCCGAGCAATGGATTTCTACCCTTGTTGGGTACGTGTTAGGAGATGTGCCTTTATATGGACAGATGTGCGGTTGGGTTGAGAGGCTATGGAATCTGAAGAAGGGAGTTAAAATTTACAGCCGGGAGAATGGGTTCTTTTGTTATAAATTCGAGGTTGAGGCCGAATGTGAAAAGATCCTCCATGGTGGTCCATGGATGTTTGATGGCAGACTGGTCGTGCTTCAACGGTGGAGCCCAGGTCTGAAACTTGAGCGGGATATCCTATCTTCAGTCCCTATCTGGGTGCAGCTTCACGGTGTACCATTAGGCATGTGGACTCTAGAAATATTGAATTGTATTGCTTCGGTCATTGGAAAGCCTATCTGCTTGGATAAATTAACGGCTAAGAAGGAGCGTATTTCATTTGCACGATGCCTGGTAGAAATTCATGCGGCAGTTGCGGTGCCTAAGTCGGTGCTGGTGGGTACCGAGGATGGACCATCTATATCAATATCAGTTAAAGTAGAAGGAGAACCCCCTTGTTGTCCCAAGTGTATTTTCTTTGGTCATTCAAATAAAGATTGCCCTGTATCTAGTGAGCCCCCTTCGATCCAAGAGCAAGAGATGGAAGGCGACAAAGTTGGTACATCAAATGAAAATGCTGCAGATCTCACTAACTCCTCGGATCCTGATGTTGAAGTAATCCCAACTGATACCCCCTCTCAAGTATTACCTCATGGAAGATTAGCGGAGGAGCATTGTGGGGAGATGGAGACTAATCTGTCGGAGGCTGTTTTAACAAAAACTACTGATTTGCTCCCTGATGTTGCGGCCAGTCATGATTCCCCGCATGGCAGTATACAAGGCAACACTCCCCCTATGTTGAACGGGATCTTTGCTGGGAACAGGTTTTTGAACAATGCTATTAACATTGAAAAGCCCAGCTTAGAGGCTATGGAGGTTACAGGCAATGGGCCGCATGCTTTTGACTATGTTGGAGAGTCCAGTTCAGCGGCTTTGGTGGATCCAGGCAATGGCATGAATGCTATGGGAGAGGCCAGATTATTGGATCCTCTCCCCTCCCTTCTCGATGGCGACATTGACTACGTTGAGGACCATATCCCTGAAGGCATAGCAGTGGATAACCCTGAGTGGGAAATTGAATTGGAAGAGCAACTCAAGGAAGCTACGACCTGCAGGGCACCAAAGAAGAAATCTGATCCACTCCCTGTTCTATCTTCCCGGAAGAGTTCTCGCCTTCTGGGAAATAGCCAGGGGCGCAAATCAAATGGTGTCTAATGTCAGTTCTCTTTTGGAATGCAAGGGGGCTTAACAATTTGGTGAGGAGAAGGGAGTTGAGAGATATGCTGAAGAAACTTAACCCATCAGTCGTAATCCTATTGGAGACCAAGTTAAAAACTAATGCGGAGGTGGATAAGCAGGTTATACCAAGTAAATGGATCTCTTTTAACAATTTTGAAGTGGTAACTGGAGGTCGAATCATCATTGGACTGGACCCTATGGTTTGGTCTGCTTCTCTTTTGTCAGTCTCGGCACAACACCTTTCATTACTTTGTAAGAACATTGGTGGTTTTTCATGTGTCATTACGGGAGTCTATGGGCGTAACACTATAGGGGAGAGGAAAGAATTATGGAAGAGCCTGCTGCTTGACTCTTCTCTGATGAGTAGCTCACCTTGGCTGGTAGGCGGGGACTTCAACAGTGTTCTATATTCTCGCGATAAATTGGGGGGGAGGAAACTGGAGGATCTAATGCTTCGGGACTACTCTGACTGCATAAGTGGGTGTTCTCTTCAGGAGCTCAAAAGCACCGGGAATCGTCTTAGTTGGTGCAACAATCGGGTGGGTACTGGACGTATTAAAGCCCAGCTCGATAGAGTCTTTGTTAATGCGCATTGGTTTTCTAAGCTTCCTGACTCATTTTATACTTATCTTGCACCGTATACTAGCGATCATGCGCCGATGGAGGTCCATTTCCACACTCAGGTTTATTCTGGACCCAAACCCTTTAAATTCTACAATTATTGGTCTAAATGTCCAGGTTTTCGGGAACTTATCACTACATATTGGCCCGAAACTGTGAGGGGAACCCCAATGTTTTGCCTTGTGTCCAAACTTAAGAAGATGAAGTCTATCCTTAGAGAATGGGCAAAGACTTGTCAGGCCGATAATATGGTATTCTCTCTCAGGCGCAAATTGGAGGAAATTCGTAATAATCCTATTGCAGGAAATAGTGCCCAAATTCAAACTAAGGAAGCAGAGCTCATTAAAGAGCTCTCTCATGCTCTTAAACTGGAGGAAGAAATGTTCAAGCAAAAGAGTCGCCAAGACTGGATTTCACTGGGAGACAGGAACACTAATTTTTTTTACATGGCTATGAAATCCAGGTTTTCCCGTAATAATTTGCTTCATCGAGTTGCTGAAAGTGGAGGTCGCAATATGCATTTTGATGAGTTGAGAAATATGGCCCCTTCTTATTATGATGATTTATATAACCAAAGTCATTATCCGAGCTCTTTCCCAAAGATTACCCCAAAACGAATTTTAACTCCAGAATCTGCAACCTGGCTTAGCAGAAGGGTTACTTCTGAGGAGATTAAAACAGCAGTCTTTCAAATTGGCCCTGATAAAGCACCCGGGCCAGATGGGTTTAATGGTCTTTTTTATCAGCAAAACTGGGACATTATTGGGGATGATGTCATTCGCGCTGTTAAATCCTTTTTTGAATCTGGGTCTCTTCTTCGGCAGGTAAATCATACTTTTCTAACATTGGTGCCGAAAAATATCAATGCTTCAGGGCTAGGTGATTACAGACCTATTGCCTGTTGCAATGTCCTATACAAGTTTATTAGCAAAATCATATGCAACAGACTCAAGGAGGTTGTTCATGAATTGATTTCCCCAAACCAAGCTGCATTTCTAAAAGGGAGACTCCTTTCAGATTGTACGTTGATTGCCCATGAACAGATCAGGGATTTTAGCAATCCTATGGGGAGTAGAGCTTGTTTGAAATTGGATCTTCGGAAGGCCTTCGACAGTGTTAATCGAGATTTTATATTCTATTTCCTTCAACAACTTCATTTTCCGGAAACTCTTATTTCATGGGTGAATGAATGCATTACCACGCCAACATTTTCTGTGATGGTGAACGGGACTCCATGTGGCTACTTCAGTAGTAACAGAGGACTTCGACAAGGCGATCCACTCTCCCCCTACCTCTTTGTTATTATTATGGAATCATTCTCTATCCTGGTTGAAAAATCTCTCGCTCTACGGAAAATTGACCCAATGCGACGTTCTGGAGCTATATCCCACCTGTTATTTGCTGATGACCTCCTAGTATTCTGCCAAGCAAACAAGTCTACATTTTTGGGCATTAAAAACCTGTTGGAAGACTTTTCTACATTCACTGGGCTTCATGTCAATTGGGAAAAAAGTGCTGGGTTGTTTAGCAAGGGATCTCGCAATAAGGAGGATCTAGCAGATTTATTGGGTATCAAAATTGCAACCACCATTACTACTTACTTGGGCCTCCCACTCTCTATAAAATATCCCACTTCCACTAATTATCAGAGGTTAGTGGATAAATGTAAGAAGAGATTAGCAGGCTGGTCATCAAAGATGCTTTCTATATCTGGCAGAGTGGAGCTTGTCAGGAGTGTAATTTTTGGAATGATGTCATTTTGGATTCAGGTGTTTCACATCCCATTAACTGTGGTAAGATCAATTACCACCATCTGCAGACGCTTTATTTTGGGGAATTCACGTGCTTGGGCTTGGAGGGATTTATGCAAACAAAAATCAGAAGGAGGAGTGGGATTACGTCTTATTGAGGATCTCAATGCGGCGGCTGGAGTCCGCCTAACATGGAGGTATTTAACCTCGGATAGCCTTTGGGCGAGGCATATGCGTGCTAAATATAGCTCGACTGGCTTCTTTGCTGTTGAAGGCTCGGTACTTCATTCGGGTAGCTGGAAGCGACTCTTAAGAAGCCGCAAATTTTCCGCGTCCCTTGTCAAAAGAGTAGTAAGGGATGGATCTAGCACTTTATTTTGGGAAGATAATTGGCTGGAGGGGGGCCTTTAATCAATTACATAGATGTGCCGGCGGCTGAAGCTAAGCGCCGAGTATCCGATTACTGGACGGGGAATGGTTGGTCTCCAAATCCGGCAATTGATCAATGCAGACATCTTCTACGCAATTTCTCTTTGAGAGTGGGTCCGGATAGCTGGAAGTGGTTGGCTGGTGAATCCTTTACATTCAGAGATGCTTGGAATGGAGTTAGAAGAAGGAATCCGCCTTTTCCCCTTCACAAGATCATCTGGTACCCAAATCACATTCCTAAATTCTCTATTACTCTGTTACGAGCTCTAAGTGACAAGTTGTTGACTCGAGAAAAGATTACCAGATGGATACACAATTCCCCGTCGAATTGTGTCCTATGCGATGACAACATGGTGGAGGATATTTCGCATCTATTCTTTAAATGCAACTATTCCAAATACATTTTGCAAAGGAGTCTGCTGAAGCTTAGGGTGCAATCACAATCACAACCTGACCCAAACTTATTAGATGTGGGGAAATTCTTCCATATTAAATACGGTGGGAAGGATGTTACAAGCACACTCGCTAAAACTTGTCTTGCAGCAATGGTTTGGCACTTATGGCGTGAAAGAAACAAGCGGATTTTTGAAGATAAGAAGAAATGCAAGACTATCCTTTTTAAAGAATTTGCTGCGGATGTTAAATTATGCATCCATGATCTTGACCCTTCCACTGATGAGGAACGAGCAACCTTTGGTAACTGGGGGATTCTGGACGCTGGATGAGGATTTTGTTTGGAATGCTTGCATTCAAGTTTGTAATGTTTATGGTGTGCTATGTGATGGAGGTGAACTTCTAAGTGGGGAGTGACGGCGCTTGTGCCCTATCCTCCCCCTTAGTTTTTTACCTGCCAGTTCTGTAATTTATGAGTATATATATAACACGCTAACCTTTCAAAAAAAAAATATATATATATATATGCCATAATATTTGTTGACTAACTTGATTGGCATCTATGTAGGTGGAGTAAGTTTTCATTAAGCACAATTATTTATCTTTTTGTTTATGTTTGTTTGTCATCATCAAAAAGGGGGGAATGTTGAGTATTGGACTTCTCTCTACTTGGTGTTAATGATGAGCAAACATAAATACTTGTGACTAATCCTCTATTTTGCAGTTAATCCATTGCCTAAGCTTATTATGAAGATCTACTTGCATTGGATGACACAAAAAGATCATTGAGGCAAATGAAATGGATTGGATGAGCATAGATGGTGATTGAAGCTCCTAGAAGACTTCAAGCGCATGCATTGGATAGAAGAGAGAGCTCGTCAAATATAACTTTCTTATATCTCTTCTAGTATGTAGCTTAGAAGTAGAACATTGTTGGAGCACATACACATCTTCATTTCAGTCTTAGGACATCATTAGATCAATCGTCCTTAGACTCCAATTCATTTCCATATTGATTCTGCATGTATTGTTTATAACAGTCGACTGGTGAACGTTTTACAGTCGCCTATCTCAAAAACAGTCGACTGTGTTTTGTTCTACAGTCGCCTGTTATGCACAAACTGTTACAGTCTAAGTTTTGGGCTTCTCTGCTTTTATTCCTACATGCGACTCATGAACGATTCACAGGCGCCTGTCCAAGTGATAGTCAACTATCTTTTGTTAATCAGTCGCATGTCTATCTTTAGCCCAAAGTCTATTTCTCTGATTACTCTGACCAGACGACTTATGTTGGATTTACAGTCGACTGTCTAATGGAATAGTAGACTGTCAATGCTGCAACAGTCGTCTGTCTGTGAGCCAATTTGTTGAATCAACTCTCTGGAAAATCTCAGGGTTTTGACAGTCGTCTGTAGAAGGAATTACAGTCGCCTGTTCTGATTAACAGTCGACTGTCTTCTCTTCATCAGTCGTCTGTCCTGTTATCCCAGATGTTTTACAGGATTCATCAACTTACCCATCTTACGGCCAGTCGCCTGTAGTAGGATTTACAATCGCATGTTGGTTCAACGGTCGACTGTCTATACCTCATCAGTCGACTGTCCACGTGGTAAGTTACCGTTATGAATTCTCACCTACCATATCTGACCGTGCAGCAATCGACTGTGATTTCCTCAACAGTCGACTGTCGCGGGCTCAGATTCTATCCGTTGAGAGTTTTCTCACGGATTTCAAAGCAGTTTTGCTGAATTCGGTTGTAGGGTTTTGAGAAACCTATATAAGGAGCATCTACTGTTCTATTGAGAGGTTACTCATTCTTCCAAGTTTAATTTTGCTAAATCTCTTAATATCAAAGCTCTCAAAAACCCTAAAGCCCTAAGAATTCCAATCTTCAATGTCTTGCTCTCCAACCTAGAACCAAAGAGATATCTTCTAGGCATTTGGTGCAGTCAAGAGAAAGGGCTTTCCTCTCTTCCAAGAGACTCTTTCAACACACAACACACTTCTCCTTCAAGTTCTACTTCAAGGCATAGGTGATTGTAAGTGTTGCTTTCATATTTCATCACTTTCGTTATTTGAATTTACTCTCGTGTTGTGAGAGTGGTTTGCTTGCTCCCAAGTTGTGGGAGTCAAGGTCAATCGATTGTATTTCGATTGCACTTGTAGGGTTGCTACAAGTGGATTTTAAGAAAATCTCAAGTTAGGGTTCTAACTTGACTATCCGGTTGTTAACCTGGTGGAAGGGACGTAGGATTACCGGGAACAAGTCGAGAAGTGACTTGGGTAATCCGAACCCTTGAAACAGCCTTGCATTTGCATTTGTTTCATTTTGGGTTTATTTCTATTCCGCACTATTTTGTTGGTTAGGAATTTAAATTTGTGTAACTATCTTTTTAAATTGCTTAAACACTATTCAACCCCCTTTCTAGTGTTTTCTCTATAGCCAGGGTCCTTACAAGAATATGACTCTTATTGAGTGTGCACACACCATGATCCATGATAGTCATCTTGTACTTCAATTTTGTTCAGAGACGATGCACACGGCTCTTATGTGCTCAATAGGATCCAAGTGAGGCCCCGAACGAACAAAACTTGGTTTGAATTTTTTTTATGATAAAAAGCCTCAAGTTAAGTATTTTTGTGTTATTGGTTCAAAATGTTTTATAAAGAACACTTTTGATAATTTAGCCAAGATCTGATGAAGGAATTTTTGTTGGATATTCCACATGTAGCAAAGCCTATCGGATATGCAACAAAACCTCTTCAATGATCGAGGAATCACTACACGTTTCATTTCATGAAGATTTTGATATTCCTCATGTTGTCGATGATAGTGTGGACGTTTTATGTGATTCTATTAGTAATGTTAAAATTAATGATTCTATTATTGAGACTAACAATTCTAATGAAACTTTTAAGATTGTTCCAAGTGATCCATGTATTCCCAAAGCTTATCCGACCGTTCGTGACCACCCCCAAGAGCAAATAATTGGAGACATTGGTATGAGTGTCTGAACAAGGTCAAGGATTGATGAGTTCTCACATTGCACCTTTGTCTCTACCATTGAGCCAAAGAACATCCAAGAATCTTGTGAATATAGTTCGTGGATAGTTACAATGGAAGAGGAGCTCATGCAATTTGAAAGGAATGAAGTTTGAGAGCTTGTCCCTCTTCCAAATGGTCACCAAGTCATTGGGACCAAATGGATATTTAAGAACAAGACAGATGAGAACGAGGTCATCACAAGGAACAAAGCAAGGTTAGTAGCTCAAGGCTACCGGTAAGAGAATGGTATCGATTTCGAAGAATCCTTTGCCCACGTAGCTAGATTAGAAGGTATTAGGTTGCATTTATCTTTTGCATCTCATAAGAATTTTAAATTATTTCACATGGATGTTAAAAGTGCATTTTTAAATGGCATAGTTAATGAAGAAGTTTATGTTTCTTGACCACCCGGATTACTCATGAAAAGTTTCCTAATCATGTTTTCAAACTTAAGAAAGTGTTATATGGGTTGAGAGAAGCTCCTAGAGCTTGGTATGATCGACTCAAACCCTTTCTTTTGGATTTAGGTTTTAAAATAAGTGAAGTTGATTCAACTCTTTTCTTAAATAATATGAAAATGATATCCTTCTTATTCAAGTTAATGTAGACGATATTATCTTTGGTTCTACTAACTTTAACCTTTGCCAAGAATTTTAAAAATCTATGTAGGAAGAATTTGTGATGAGCTACATGGGTGAGCTCAACTACTTTCTAGGTCTTCAAATTCGGTAAATGAAGGATGTGATTTTAATTCACCAAACCAAGTACACCAGGGAGCTTATCAAGCAATTCGGGATGGAATCGTCCTTAAGCAAAAGGACTCCCATGAGTAAGACCACCCATCTACATAAGGATGAAAACGGAAAAGATGTAGACATTCATCTATATCGAGGTATGATTGGTAGCTTACTTTATTTAACTGCTAGTAGACCCGATATCATGTTTTCAGTTTGTTTTTGTGCTAGATATTGTTGTGTCCATATTTTCCATATTTTTATCGTGCAATTCCATATCATTTCGATCACCCGAGTTCATATTTTCATATTATATCATACTTTTCTCGATATATTTGACGAGATTCGGAGTGATACTGTATGGACACAATGTTGGATGTCGGAGCTCGCATCGCCATGCCACATCGACTCACAGGAGCTAAGGAAGAAAAGGAGGAGAAAGAGAAAGAGGAGAAAGAGGAGAAAAAGGAGAGGAAGAGGGCAAGGAGCAGGATCTGGGATTCTCAGAATCCCAGATTGCTCGACCGAGCGCATCATACGCTCAACCGAGCTATGACTTCGAGGAGAGGGGAGCAAAGAGGCAAGGAGGTCACTCGGTCGAGCGACCCAACTTGCTCGACCGAGTGACCCCTCTCGCTCGACCGAGCTACTTTTTGCAGAGAGCTCTGTTTTTCCTTCAAACTCTTTGTAAAATTTGCATTTAATTCACTCGGTCGAGCGGTCACCTGCTCGACCGAGTGACATCAAACCACTCCAAGTGACATCAATTCCCCAAGATGCCGCTCGGTCGAGCAGCTTCCCCGCTCGGTCGAGCGGCCCTTTCTCCAGCCCCCAAAGCAAAGCATCACAAGGATGGCGCTCGGTCGAGCGACCACTTCGCTCGACCGAGCGGTAGGTCGATAGACTACCTTTTTACAATTTTATTGGGTTTACGGTTGTTTTCTTTGTAAAAACCAAAAATTATTGGGTTTTATATAAGTAAACTCAGTTTAGATTAGGTTTTTTAAGCTTTGTTTTAATCCAGGCTAATGTAGAGGGAGAAGTTTCTTGAGCTATTATGGAGGGAGAAGTTTCTTGAGCTATTGTTTTGCAATTTAAACTTTGCTGAATCGCTTTTGCTCTTTGATTTTATTATATTTTGCATCCTCATTCCTTCCTCTACGCTTTGATATTAATTTCGTGATGTTTGCTCAGTGTATGATGAATATCTCTATTGCTCTCACATTTGTAGCTATTGTCATGGTAGAGTAGTGTGTTTCTAGGATTTAGGGATGATCCTTAGGATCCTAGTGATTGGATGTTAGGTTAATCTTAGTTGGATGAATCTAGGGTCTGCTTATGATAGTTTGAATAAGGGTTTTGGGAGATTAGCCTTAGGATCGGAGGATTGCGAAAGCGGCTCCCTATCCTAGGGAGAATCCCCACGGACCCGATTTGGGCTTAGTGGCAGTTTCTAGGGCTCATGATCATGAGAGTGACTCGAGAGCTAGGGGCAACCACTAATCCTCAATTCGTTCGTTGATGACTATGAAAGTAGCCCGATCGCTAGAACCAACCATAGTGTGGCGTCGCAGTTCGTAGATCACGCGAGTGAATATGGATTGCAAGGCGGGACCAAGTGTCAAGCTTATTGCACGCATTCCCGTACGAAACCGGTTGCAAAATCATGGCTCCACATAGGGATGCTTTAGACAAGCGCGATGACAGAAGTCAAACGCTCGTTTCCATCCTTGGATGTGGCACTCCTACCCTCACCCATCCTCCAACAAAAGACCCGTTGACCTGACTTCCATGACCCCAAAGGCCTAGCGGGGAATCCCAGATGCCTTAGACTTTTAATATTCAGTAGACCTCATTCCAACCAAGAATCAACCCAATTTCACATGACAACCCCCACCCAAACATTCTTACCCTTCCAAAAAGTTAAACATAAAACCACTGCCTCCCTAGATAACGACAATCTTTTTATACTACGAGCACTGTGCACTTGCAGTGAATCGAGTGCTCCCGGTCATGAGCTAGGGACGCCAAACAAGTTTTTGGCACCGTTGCCAGGGAGGCAACGGTTTGTTTTAGTTTTTGGGTTTTGAGAGTGCTGGTTTCATCCACACTTTATCTCCCACCACTCTTTTTATTTTTATTTTATTCTCTTATTACTATTTTTCTTTTTCGCTAATGAGTTTCATATTTTTTTGAGTTCTTCTGTTTTGCATGCTTACATGTTCGCAGGTAGCAGAGAATCTCCTGCCTTTAGATCCTGAAATAGAAGCGACCGTGCGACGACTTGCAACAGAGAGAAGGAGACGGGAATCGATGGCCAAAATTCTCGATGTACCACCACCTCCTCCACCTCTACTATTATTGATCCGGGATTTCATGAAGCCCGGCACCATCTCATCTTCCTCCGTGGCCATACCGTCGATCCACGAAGGTAACTTCGAGTTGAAAACGGGGCTCATCCTATTGGTGCAACAGGACTGCTTCCATGGGTTCCAACATGAGAACCCCAGCCATCACGTGGAGGTATTTTTGGCAAAGTGCACCACATTCCAGATGCATGGAATCAGCGACGACGCGATCAGATTGTGTCTCTTCCCCTTAACCTTGAAGGAGAAGGCCCGCTAGTGGCTGAAGTCCCAAGGGCCCAATACGTTCACAACATGGGAGCAACTGGCGGAGGCCTTCATTACAAAGTACTTTTCTCCTTTGAAGATGATCCGTCTTCGGAACCAGATTACAAATTTCAAGCAAGGAGGGCAGGAGACATTGTACGAAGCGTGAGAGCACTTCAAGGACATCCAGCAACAATGTCCAAACAACTGCATCCCTACATGGGACTTGGTCCTGTCATTCTATAAGGGTATGCGTTCATACACAAGGATGATTGTCGATGCCACGGTAAACGGAGCTATAGTAGGGAAGGATCCAGCTGAGGCCATGAGAATTCTAGAAGACATTGCGGCCAACAACCAACATTTGGGAGATGACAGTCTACCCCAACTATTTCCAAGCCCTCAGGAGGAGGCTGTACGAAGTCCGCGAGGCGACAAATTTTGATGGCCGTCTAGATTCCCTCACTTAACAAATGGCCCGTATGGAGCATAGACTAAGTGCTAGGCCCAGCTCACACTCCGCCACAATATAAGCTACTTGTGACAAGTGCATTGAACAAGGGTCTCATGGCGGCAATTTCTCATACAACACTCCTTCAACAACAACTGAGGAGGCCAATTACACCTCCGATGATAGAGGAGGTAACAAAGGGGCATATGGAAACCTAGCTTGGAGAAACCATCCCGGTTTTCAATACAGGAACAGTAGTGGAGCTCATTAGCATCCCCATCAGCAGCATCAGCAGACTTATTATCAGCAGCAGCAAGGTGGGCAGAGGCCATTTGCCCCATACAGGTTACCGGGATACCAGCAGCAATGTCAGCAGTAGTTAGCATTGCCTCCACCGTCGCCGGTTCAGCAAAAAACCTCTTTGAAGCCACCTTGGAGAAGTTTATAGAGGAGTAGGCAAAGCTCAACCATGACCATGCAGCCTACATCAAGAAGCTTTCCACCATGGTGGAACAGCTAAAGGAGCAGCTAAGTCAGTTGTCATGGGCTCAAGGCAAGCTTCCCGCCCAATCTGAGAAAACCCCTAGGGAGAGTACTTGCGCCATCACCACTTGTAGCGACATATCAACGAAGGATCCAGAGCCATCGGTGATGATTCCTGTAGCTCCATCACCTAGGGAGGAGATAGATGAGCAGCCAATGGCTGCTGAAGATGGTGATGTTAAGGCTGTGGAGTAGCCTATGATTGTTAAGAGCGAAAGCCCCCCAGTAGAGAAGGAGGCAATCAAGGAAAATGTGAAGCCCACAGAGAAAACCAATGGATCACCCAACTTTAGTCCCATTCCCTAGCAGGTTGGTGAAGGCCAAGATAGTGGAGAAGTATACCAAATTCATTGAATTATTAAAGGGAGTGGAGCTCAACATCCCTTTCATGAATGCCTTAACGAAAATACCCTCTTATGCAAAGTTCTTGAAGGAACTAATCTCAGGGAGGAG
Organism: Scilla litardierei; assembly: GCA_030789695.1. Classification (NCBI taxonomy): domain Eukaryota; kingdom Viridiplantae; phylum Streptophyta; class Magnoliopsida; order Asparagales; family Asparagaceae; genus Scilla; species Scilla litardierei. The sequence goes on from CM061131.1 coordinate 71,855,716, forward strand.
GAAGGCCGACCAAGTAATGTTGGCGAAGGAGCCATATTCATTTTTGAGGAGCAAAAAACTGTCGAAGAAGCTCCCAGATCTGGGAGTTTCACTGTTCCTAGCTCCATCGGTGGCGTCCCCATCAGGAGAGCATTAGTGGATTTGGGGGCCAGCAACAGTTTGATGCTATTATCTATCTTTCGGCACCTCAATACCAGATAGATCTAGAGCCGATAGCAATGACGATCTAGCTTGCAGACAGATAGGTGATGCACCCAGTCGGAGTGACCAAGGACATCGTTATACATATTCCCATTGGGGTGAGCATGATGGTGGATTTCGTCATTATGGATATGTCGGAGGATGGCAGATCCCCGCTCATTTGGTCGCTTATTTATGGAGACAGCTGGGGTGTTGATTGATGTCTGAGAAGGCACACTATACCTCAATGTGGAAAACATTGAGACCGAGTTTCGGTTACCCAAGCCGATAAGGCAGAGAGAGCCCACTGCAAATGTCGAATATTTAGAGCTGATTGAGGATGAACTTGTTGAGGAGTTCACAGTCGAGGAAATCTTTTTGGACCTCCTGCTGTGGAGCAAAGACCAAGGTGTAAACCCACGACACGACAAAGGGATGGTGGCCTACTTCAAGTGCTGGACGAGGATCCAGATGATGGGCCGATAACGCATGAGCATGCTATGCTCGCCATGGAGGATCATCACCCAGACATCATGATGATGAAGAAGCTTGTTGCTGCACCTCCTTGGGGTGCCACAAAGAGATAGGAGAGGATGAACGGACCGCTATGGGTCTGAATAAGGCGTTTTGCCAACTGGCCCCACATGGGTTGGTCGGTAAGAACGACGGGTGCATCTCACGTTCACCCAACATCTAGCCTCGCTGAGTATGAGGGGTCGAGCTAATGACCATAAATAGGTGCTTGGCAGGAGGCAACCCGAACCATTTCCATGTATTTTGATTTTAGTTAGATTCTTTCATGTTTTGGGATAAGAGCTATGAAACCCAAAAATAACTGATTCATTCTGGTTTTTGGCAGGAACTTGATGGTCCTGAAGCCAAACAAGAATGGGAAAGCATGGACGTGGAGTTGGATCCGACAATCGACAAAAAATACGATGAGAAAAAGAGGAGGCAACCTGTAACAGGTCGCTCGCTCGAGCGGCTAACCTGCTCGACCGAGCTTGGCCCCTTCAGAAGGAGCACAAGGCAAGGCAAGATTTCAAGCTGCTCGGTCGAGCAACCCAACTTGCTCGACCGAGCAACCGACCCAGAAAGGGGGGGCATCCTTAATCGCTCGCCCAAGCGGTCAGGCGCTTGACTGAGTGCCCAACTGTCCAGGTGCCCTATAAATCGAAATTGGGGCGCTCGCTCGAACTCTTCCCACAGTTCGTGTGAGCGACCCCAAAACCCCAAATCCCGATCTCCCACTCCAATCGTCCCCCCGATCGAACTCCACCACTATACCCACCTCCAGCCCTCCTCCCATCCCTCCTCCACATCTACCCACATCTCTCCTCCTCTCCTCCCTCTCCCCAAATCACCAAAACCCTAATTCCCCCCAACCCTAATTCTCCTCTACCCTACCTCCCGACCGTCGACCATCCCTCCTCCAATTCCAACCATCTCGTCCACCCTATCTCCTCCCCGCCACCTCCATCTCCCCATCTCCTCCCCTGCCGTAATTCCCATCTTCTCCCCTAAATCCGAAAATCCCAAATATTCAACCCTAAATTCAAAATACGATGAATCGGGAAGCTTGGCAAGAGTTTGTCGACACGCTTGGGGGACATTACGCGTGGAGCACGTGGATTTCATAACTTTGCTCATTGCTTGCTGGGGAACACTCGTTCCTCTCTGGTTATATATATATATATATACTAGTCTATAACCCGTGCCCGAGGGCACGGTTCAATTTAGATATTTCCCCCTCAAAATCTTAGTTCCCCCGAAAATGTGGGCACGATTCATTTTAGACATTCCCCCCTCAAAATCTTAGATCCCGTGAAATTGTGTACATGATTCATTTTAGAAATCCCCCCCTCAAAATCTTAGTTCCCCAATCAAAGTATTAGATCCCCAAAATTTAGGTCACCTCAATAGATTTTAGTTCTCACATTGTTTAATTACTCACAAAATTTTGAATCGCTGACAAAAATGTTAGTCCCCCAGTATGTATTTCGTTTCTAAATTTTTTTGTAAAGTTAGTTGCATTTCCCCCACATTTTTAGACAAAATATTCTATAAAAATGGGAGCTAAAAAAGATGTTACAGTATTAAGATACATGAACAAACAGAAAAATAGAGGTGGACGTAAAAATTAGCCATGTCACCAAAACCTAGGCGTGCGGAAGTTAGCAGCATTGATCAAATTGTGCATTAGCCATGTCACCACGTCCCCCCCAATCACATCCAACCATGAAAACAATTGAAATTGGTGAAGTAAAAAAACCATGCAAGCAACTATTGAAATTTACATTTCTAACATCAAAAAGTAACACCTTAATAATGTTACACAAAAGTAATGTAGATCCAGTTCTATTAGTCTAAGCCAAGTAACACCATAATAATATTTACATTTGTTACATCAAAAATACATCTGTTACATCAACGTTGTTAATACGCAATCCATCATGGTTCAACAGGAAACTTCCTCTTCATTACATTATAAAAGGAATGCGTGTCAATCTCAATCCAACATCGTGTGTCATCTGGATGCACAATAACCTAGGTAATTACAAACATAAATTGGTTAGAGAAATAAAGAAATATGTGATAACATTAATAATTTAAACTTAAAACGTTTTTACCTTATATGGGGGGAGCATATGTGGACGTGCTTTATGGACCCAATCAAGCTCCTTAAGAACTAACTTCCAATTCTATAACACAAACGATATTATGTTGATATTCAATGAAAATGATATTGTGGGAATAAAATTCTAATAGTTTTTTACATTACCTCCATAACACATGTTTCGGATGCATCAATATTCCATGTCACCTGTGCATCTACAATTCTTTTTGCTGCTTGCTGAAAATAATAATAATAATAATAATAATAATTTACTAACTTAAAAAGTCTTAATATGAAAATGATAACTTATGTATTGGTCAGCATACCTTGTCCCACCAAATTCTTATATAATCACGCAACTTGACAGCTATATTATTTTGAGCAAGTAACACAACCTATAAGAACAAAAAATATTAAGAAAAAATTAAAGGAAATAAAATATATAATAAAAAGTTATGATTAAAGACTTACAGTTTTATACAAATCTGCATCCACCTGTATATAAAAATACAAACAAATATTTTAGCTAACCATTCATATTGAAAGAAATAATAAGGCAAAAAATGATTTTTACTGAAGTTACAAATTTCTTACATTGCCATATATAGTGATGCCAATCCACATTATGCAGCTAGGGGTTGTATGATAATGGTGTACCTGTATGGTAGACAACAGTCGATAAATAATTTTTTTAAAGAATGACTAAATGAATAAAATAAATAGAACTATTTACAAAAAAATTTAAAATACTAACTTACAATATTAATCATATAGTGGAATTCATAGCAAAACATCTGGATAAACGATGTTTAATGTTTTATTTGAATCGGCCGGAAGGACACATACACAATCAAAAGATGTGCACCGTGAAAGTTCCACATACAGATGTCCATAACTGAAAACTGGGGTCCGCAAATCAACTCCAACGAACTTTACAGATTGTCCCTGAGCTTTATTAATTGTCATGGCATAAGTTACACGGACAGGAAACTGCCGTCTTGTCATATGAAATGGTAATGTTGTAGCCGATGGTGACAAAGATATTCTTGGAATAAACACAAAACTACCGGCTTTATCTCCATTTAAAATTTGAGCTTCAATGACACGTGATGCACATCTGACAACCATCAATCGAGTGTCATTGCAGAGCCCATCTTTTGGTGCAATATTTCGTAATAAAATAATAGGAAAACCCACCTTAAGATCAAGTTTAAATTGTGGCAACCCAAGAAGATCCAATTACACATGAAAGCTTAATGAAAATTACACACAACTACAGTGAAAATTACACCCAACTGAAAATTACACCTAATTACCAATTCATATTTTGGAAGTTGCAACTGAAATTTAGGTCATATATAGTCTCAAATTAATATATATGGTTGAAAATATCTCAATTGCATTAATATATTATATTCAGTATAAGCTTGGATTTCAAAATAACTCAAATACATGACTCACTCAAATTAATTTTTGTCCTGTTAATTTTTTCAGCAAATTACAAAAAATTTTCAACAAAATTTTGGAATTACACCCAGCAAAATTTGGAATTACACCCAGCATTTTTTCAGCATAACTCAAATACAAAATTTTTTCATCAAATTACACCCAACTACACTGAAAATTACACCCAACTGAAAATTACACCCAATTACCAATTCATTTTCATTTATAGCATATTTTGGAATTTGCAACTGAAATTTATATCATATATCGGCTTAAAATCCTGTCAATTTGAGTCACTCAAATTGACATCACTCAAATATTTTAGTTATTGTAGTTCACCCAAAAGACAGATATTTGAGTCTCTCAAATTGGATAAATAACTCAAGTTGACAGGATAAATAACTCAAAGTTTTGAAATACATAACAAAATGTGAATTATATGAGTTATAACTAAGTTATTCATGTTAGCTATGGTCATTTTCAAGTTCAATATGTGATCATTTTCATTTTAGCTTTGTCCTGTTAATATTATTGAGCTTTGGCCTGTTAATATTCTTTCAGCAATTTCAAACTCAATTGCAAACTCAAGCTTTCAGCAATCTCATTTTTTCAGCAAGCTCAATCTTTAAGAATATACAACCAATTTGCATATGAAGCTAATGTTAGCATATGAAGCTTGTCCTGTTATTAGCAATGCATATGTTAGCATATGTTAGCATATGAAGAGCTAGCAGTGAAGTGAGTTATCAGTGATAGCTATCAGTGAAGTGAGCTGTCAATGCATTCCCCCCTCAAAATACTCACCTATGAGGTGATACCAAAGTTAGCTATGCTTGTAAGTTGAAGTTATGCTGTCAATATTCTTGTTAGCTATGCAGGTTATCAACTTCAAAATACTCACATATTGACAGCCCACCTATTTCGTTATCACATTAAGAATTACATTTGGGCACATTATTTGTCTTCAAAATATGTTATGCTTAGTATTTGCATATTTCATTTAATACTCAGCTAATTTGAAATTCTTAATCCTCACCTAATTATGTCTTCATTCAACATAATATTAAGAACTTCTTAATTCTCAGCTAATATTCTTAATACTCAACAAATACTAAGCTATTTTGAACTTCAGCAATATGCAAATACTAAAGCATAGCTGAAATTCTTAATATTTCATAGCTGAACATAGTTGAAAAGCACAGCTGAGTATTAAGAACAAAATAGCTATTTTGAAATATTATTGTTATACTCAGTATTAAGAATGAAGAACAAAATAGCTATGTTGAATGAAGAACAAAATAGCTAGTATTAAGAACTTCAGCAAATACTCAGCAAATACTCAGCAAATACTAAGATATGTTGAATGAAATATGCAAATATCCTTAATACTCAGCTAATATACTCAACTAAATGTTATGCTTTGTATTTGCTGAACTAAATGAAATTCTTAATTCTTAATACTCAGCTACTTAATGTGAAGACATTTCATTTGCTGAGTATTTGCATATTTGAAGACATTTCTCACATTTGAATCCTGGCAATGCATTGTCCTGCTAATAGTTTCAAAATGGATAAGAGTTGTCCCACAAATAAAAGTTTCAAATTTCATTTTTCGGTGTCAAAATCAATTTCCAATGATTACATCCAAGTCCAGCTCAATTTCAAAATAGCTTGCTGAAAAATGGATATAATGAAATTGACAGCACATGTATACCAAGTTCAGGACATCAAGCTTGATAAGTTTTGGCTGAAGGAAAATGTAAAAAAATTGGTGTATTTTCAATAATACAAAACAGTGTCCTGTAAATTAATCAACAACAAAGCTTGATGTATTTTCAATAATACATTGGCTTGCAAGCTTGATGTATTTTCAAACTTCGGATTTTTGCAAAAGTTTCTGTAATTGCTATTGATTTTTGCAAAAGTTTCAAAGCAAAGCCATGATTAATTTGTCCTGCAAATATTTAAACCAAACTCATGTAAGTGCTATTGATTGTTCATGTAAATACATGTGCAATTTTGAAGTATCAGTGCATGTATTTTAGTATTCATTAATTGTGCAATACATGTGATGCTTCAAGTGTCAAACTTGCAAAATCCATGATATTATCAGTAGCAAGCAGGAAAATTGACAAAATTCAAAAAAATTTGTATATTTGAATTTCAGGGACTAAAATTTCAGAGATATATGAAGTTGAATGTTGGTATATGAATGATATTAAAAACATATACAAAAGTCTATGTTGAAAGATATTAGAATGATATTAAAAATTTCATTGCAACTTCATATGCAGAGCTTCCCACTTGGGTATATCTTTCAACATAGACTTTCAACATGGACCACTTGGCCATTTGATTTTTTAATATTCTATTTTCATTGCAGAGCTTAGAGCTTAGAGCTTCATATATTGACTTCATAGACAAAAATTTCAGAGATATATAAAATGAAATCTCATAACCATATACAAAATTCTCATAAACAATTTTGTATATGAAGTTTATAATGCCATATTGAAAGTTATATGAAAGTTACACTGATCTCATATACAAAACTTCATAGACAAAATACTCACCTATCTTGAATGTTATCAACTTCATATATGCTTGCAAAAATTTCAGGAAAAAAATTCAAATAATATGCTAAAATTCAACTTTGCAATTCCATCTTCATTTGCAGAAAAACACAAAGCAGAGAAATTGCATTCAACATTAGGCTTCAGTCAACATTAGGCATTACATATGTTGAAATTTTCCAAGCTAATAGCTTAACTACATTTGCATTAGCTTTCAGTTCAAAATTTTAGTTCAAAATTGAAGTATTGCTATTTCAATTGAATATTTCTATTTCAAAAAAAGTGCATTCCCCTCTCAAAATACTCACTTATGAGGTTATGCCAATAATCAAGTCAATGAGCAAATTCTTACTTGAAATTGAGCTGTCAATGAATTCCCCCTCAAAATACTCACCTAGGAGGTGATACCAAAATACTCACCTAGTTAATGGACAAATAGGAATTCATTTAGCCACATGATTAATCAACAACCCCTGTTAAACAAAAGTATACTGTGAAATGAATTCATTTAGCCACAGGACAAAAGTATGAGTGAATTCATTTCACATGATATATCCTATTTTCATTTCACAGCTATAAAATTTCAGTTCAATTGCACGTTGTTTTCATTTCACAGGATATATCCTAAGCACAATAAACATGATTATTTGCCAAGTGTTTTATTTGCCACAAATAGGACTCATTTCCATATCAACTGAAATGTTAAACAAAATGAATCAAATTTTTGGAACTCATTTGAATAGCCATATGTGTAACTGTTAAACAATAATTTTTATGCCAAATTTCCATACATTAAATGTTCTATTGCCATACATCAAATTCAAGATACCCAGTTGTCAAACTGAATATGAAATAAAAAAACAGAACTCTAAAAAACAGAACTCTAAACATATTCAAATTTACATATGAACTCAAATTCATATTCATATTCAAATACATACTCATACTTAAGCCAATACTTAAGCCAATTTCATACTCATACTCTTAAATGAAATTCCTTCTAGCTATAAAATTTCAGTTGCCATTCTTCTAGCAATGAAAATAGGAATTCAATTCAAAAGTGCACATCTCATAAGCATGATCCAAAACAAACTTGGACTAATAGTTTGCAAAATGAAAAAAAATGATTTTGAATGGACTGAAAAAAGGCAAAGTTTTTTTTGCAAACTCTTCATATGAATTAGATAGCAAAAATGATAAATGATTCAGCACTCCTGTCAAGCTATACACTGTGATTTGTAAGTAATAGAAATGATTCAGAACATTGCAATTATCTCATTTTGCAGCAAGCTCATTCTTGCGCAATATAAATGATTCACAAAGCTCGCCAATTCTCTCAAACTCAGCAATTCACAAAGGATGTGATGAAGCCCTCAAACCCACAAAGCTCACCAAGAGTTAAGTTGCTGAGGCCGTGATGTAGCTCAAACAGCTGCAATGTGAGGGTGCTGGAGGTAGAAGAGGGTGCTTGAGCTCTCCCGTGATGAAGCTCAAACAGCTGCAATGTGAGGGTAAATTAAAAGAAGAAAATGTGAGTGTGAAATAAATTAAAAGAAAAGATGAGTTCTTGATGTGCTTGCTTGATGGTCTTCCTTAATCTGCTTGCTCTCCCTTGATCTGAGGTAAAAGAGGGTGCTGGAGGTAGAAGATGGTACTGGAGGAGGTAGAAGATGATGGCGATGATGGCGATGAGGGTGCTCTCCCTTGATCTGCTTGCTCTTGGCGCGCAAAGCTAATACGGAGTAAACATCAAATACGGAGCAAACTGTGATGTGATCAAATTTTTTCCCCCTCATATTTGATGTGATCTAATCAGGGTCCCTCCCAATGCAAGCAATGTAAAAGGAAATTTTGATTTCAAATTTATATACAAAATGATTTGATTTCTTGTCATATCTCAATTTCTCATACCCCATATACAAATCCATATAAACAACACACCCAATTATACACAACCAAAATCTCTTATCCATTATCTCTTAACCAAAATATCTTATACAACAATACCCCATATACAAATCTAAACATAACCAATTTCTCTTATCCAAAAACCCATGATAACATCCCTGTTTTATTATATATATATATATATATATATATATACACATATATCTATTATACATTTGACAGCGATTTTTGAATTCTAGGGCTGACTAGGACAAGATAAAGAGGGGTTGAGATTTGATCTTGGTAAATCAATGTTTGAGAATGGATTTTGTGAAAATTTTTAGGGAAAAGTGCCTTGGGAACATAAACTTTGAAATTAGAAGAGCCTTGGGTAAGAGTGTGGAAATTAAATTTGGGGGAAAAAGTGCATTGGGAAAGATTGTGAAGATTAAATTTCGGGGGAAAGTGCATTGGAAACTTAAACTTTGAAATTAAAAGTGCTTTGGGAAAGATTATGGAGAATCACGACCATTAAATTAAACAAAATAAAAAATTTAGCGTAAAACAATTTAGTGGAACAAAAAATTAGCGTAAAAACACTGCTATTTGCTATTCTAACGCCCGCGCCAAAGACGCCACGCTAAATCTATTTACGCTAATTCGGCGACCCGCTAAATTTTTTACGCTAATTTGTTGTCCCACGCCGAAGGCGCGGGCGCCAAATTTGTTGTTCGATGTCGAATTTGTTGTTCCGCGTCGAAGGCGTCTGCGTCGAATTTGTTGTTCCGCGTCGAAGGTGCCCGTGCCGCTAAATATTTTTATGCTAATTTATTGTTTTGTTAAATTTTGGCTGTGAAAATAATTTTCGGGGAACAAAGATTTCGCAGGGGAAATAAGTTCGACGCCCGGGCGCCTTCGGTGGTGCCCACGCCGAAGGCGCCCCGCTAAATTTTTTTATAAAGATTTGTTGTTCTGCGCCAAAGGCGCGGGCGCCGAATTTGTTGTTCCACGCCGAATTTGTTGTTCCACGCCAAAGGTGCCCGTGCCGCTACATATTTTTACGCTAATTTATTCTGTTAAATTTTAGATATGTAAATAATTTCACGGGGAACAAAAATTTCGCGGGGGAAATGTTAAATGAACCGTGCCCGCGGGCACGGGTTATGACTAGTATATATATATACATATATATATATATATATGTATATATATATACATACATATATATATATGTATATATATATACATACATATATATATATACTAGTCATACCCCGTGCCCGCGGGCACGGTTCAATTAAGATTTTCCCCCGCAAAATCTTTGTTCCCCAAAAAATTATTTCCACGGTCAAAATTGTGCGGAACAACAAATTAGCGTAAAAATATTTAGCGACACGGACGCATTCGGCGTGGAACAACGAAATCGGCGCATGCACCTTCAGCGCGGAACAACAAATTCGACGCGGAACAACAAATTCGGCGCGGACGCTTTCGATGCAGAACAACAAATTGGTTAAAAAAATTAGCGGGCGCCTTCAGCGCGGTTCATTTACGATTCCCCCTCAAAATCTTAGATCACCCATAATTTAGCTCATCCCAAGAAATTTCAATCATTTTGAAATTATTCACCTGTGATCAATATTGATCGAGTCGCATCATCTAGTCCGTCCTGATCAAGAGATCGCGCATCGTCTTCTCTACACGAACCACCATCCATGTAACCAGCAGAACATACACCTCACGTCATGCTTTAACTATAGACATGCATATTGTAACCCCCAAAACTACATCAAATCAAAAAAAAATTTCTCTAGGTGTCAACATTAAGACAATATATTTCATCATAATTCCTTAAAATTCACTTCAATCAATTCAAATACCACATCGTCATCTACTCTCAAATTACAACGTCAAGAATTTGACATCAACGATTGGTATTTCACATTTAAAAACAATAAAATCCTTGCTCTATAAACCAAAATGAATGTATTGCAAGAATCTATTGCTGGGTGTTGCAAGAATGTATTGCGCGGTTCATTTACAAAACAATATTAAACTCTATTCCAAGAATGTATTGCTGGGTGTTGCATACCTATGTGGTGAAGGCATGCTATTATCATATTGTCATACATTCATTCAGAGTATCACATTGCTAATCATCTTTCTTTCACATTATGAATCTGTTAATTTAAGGAACAATTTTTTCACAACAATATGTTAATATAAACTTATGATAAACTTTGAATATGATTGATATATAGAACCTATGATTCCAAGGATGTTAACAGACATTTGAAAAACTAAAAAGTTGTTCATTGAGAATACTATTTCATTACATGTCCTTATTGGAAAATGAAATGCATGCACAGAAGAATATATGATACTTATTACAATCTTTACCTCATTATATTAGCAAATGAACAAATAAAAAAACCAATACTATCTGTATCTCATTATATTAGCAAATGAACTGCATGCACAGAAAAAAAAAGCCTTTCAGACATTGTTGTTGCTAGTGAGGAGCACATCATTGTATGGTGCGATGATAATGGGTGGGCCTTAGGCTTCTTTGCTGACGGCTGCCACCTGTTGTCCTCAAGGATTAAGGGAACATTTCCCTCTCTTTCTCTAATCAGCCTTTCCAGTGCCACTCCTTGGAGCTTCTCCAACCGGCTCCATCCATTTGCTACACTTTGAACACCTTTACTGCATTCAGCAAACCAAAAATAGCATGCTCTTGGTTACGCACAACCATAATGATAGGGGAGTTAAATATAGAAAAAATGATAGGTGACTAAAATAAGTAAACAAAAACATCACAATTTACTCTATTTCAAAATTTCATTCTTCAAAAATAGCGATATAAAGTCTATAAATCCAAATGGCTAACTTCAGTGATAATTGACAAAATAAATATTAAATAAATGATACCATGTGCTAATTCAAAATCTCAACCTCAACTGAAGCGTATAAACTATGAAAAGCTTTGAGAGAATTTCTAGCTAAAGAACGATATACACTTCAATCAGCTAAACAAACCGTAGAGCAAAAAACAGTTTTTTCCTTCAAAAACAGTGTATATGCACATTATACACACAATAATGTATTGCTTTCTAAATCCTACTCAATTTGTGAAACCAACATGAATTATAAAACTCATATGCATACAAACATGAATTATAAAAGTCATGCATACATACAGAAAAGAATTTCTCCGCAAGTGAATGTCAAGCATATAATTAGCATACTGACAACTACTCTGCAAATTAACAAATTTTTTGATCCAATTGTCTTGCATTAGTAGCAATTGGATGATCAATTTCCTAACATTTTTGTTTGTTCTTTGAGTAACTACATCAAATATCCAACCTGAAACTTCCTCTAATGCAGTTTCCGTCACAGATAAAGTTTATGTTGTCAAAATTTTGGCACACATTCGTATTCATACAATAACCAAGCTTTTTGATGTTTGTGTGAAGATGATCACATGACTTAAAGAAATGAAGCTGCTTCTGTAAAGATTGCATAATTGTTTCAAATTTCAAGTGTTCTAGGAAAAAAGGAGACTCAACAGATCTCATATTGAATGCATCCTTTAGTGTTTGATAATAAAATTTATGATGATAGTCTCTCATTACTACCTGGTGCTTCATATCCCATGGCTTCTTCCCAAATGCTGTTTTTACTTCTCCACCATCTTTGGCAAGCTAAGAAAAAGTAAGCAAAAACGGAATCAAAACCTGGTTCTAAGATCAACTAAAAATCAAAAGAGGATCGTGTCATGTATTAGGGCTGGAGAACTCGATGTTCTTATGAAGGCTGTGAGGGAAAAACTGTCACATACATGCTGATGCTAAACCACATAAAGGATAAAATCAGAGCCACCCCAAAATTACACTATCCTCAATGTAAGACAAAAGGTCTTCTTCAATTAAGAAAAACTAAAACATAGTGAACTTGGCGTGTTCTTCATAGAAAATAGTCAATAAAAGTTAATTACTTTCTTTCTACTGTTGAGGACAATCAAACAACTTAAAACATGATGGTTCCAGCTGAAGGTTACTTAAAAGGTTTGAGAACTTAAATATATGAGAAAATGTGATATTCTACTGAAAATATATAAGAACATGCACATAAACATGATATTCTAATGAAAATGTGCATGTTAATGTGAATGTTAACTAATGAATGAGAACCCAAACTGATATGCTCTAATGTATCAGGGCTTCTGATATTTTCAGTTTGAGTCTTTATTGGGCTCATTTGATAATACATATATTTGAGCACATTTGAGTTCTCTTTTGAGTTAACAGGTATTAATTCACTTTTGAGTTCTCAACATCGAGCACATTTAGTTAATAGGCATTAATTCAAAAGAATTAATGTGCTCAAAAAAGGTAATTCGACATTTTCATTTTTGTCTAGGGCTTTTTATATTTTCAATTTGATAGTTTTTCATAAACAAATGTGTTTTAGTTAAAATGGCTTTTGATGTTTAACAACATGATGGTTCAAAATGATTTCTTTATAGGTTTGCAACTGTTTGAGAAATTTACTGTTAGGTCAAAAAGATTTCTTTATAGGTTTGTAACAGGATGCATATCTATACATTATAAAGAAATATTAAAAAGAATTCACAGCTGCAGGAATACATCAAAGAAGATGAGAACTTAATCTTGAAAAAAGCCTGCAGATGAGAACATCAAGTTGAATGTTTTAACTTTTTTTGTTAACTAATAGCTTTGCCTGGAAATTAGTTAACGAAACTTGCAGATGATATGAATACCCTGATAGTTAACCCAACACCAACAAAACTAAATAAATAATCTTCATATCATAAATAATCTTCATATCACACACGTCTAATTTAAGCATTCACATCACCGATGCTTTAATTCTGATGTTATAACTTATATTTAAACTTCCAATTAAACTTCCAATAAAGCATACACACACCGATGTATGCTATGAAGGTGTGAGGCAATTAGACTAAAGTCTGAGTGTTCGAAGTGCATGTGTGTTCGAAGTGCAGGACAATTTCAATACTGGATTCAAGCTATGTCCTGATATGTCCTGATATTGAAATATTTCATTAATTAAACAAAACTCATTCAGCCTGATATTGAAACTTAACATTGAACTTAACATTGACATTAACATTGAAATTTTTATCATTATGTGTCATATGAATCTTAACATTTTGACTCATAACATTGAAACTGTGAAATTTTGACTCATAACATTGAAACTTAACATCATGTATTAAATTTGACTCATATGAAATTAACACAATTATATACAACTTGTAGGGAAATGTTAACATTGATACATGATGTATATGATTCTCATATGAAGTTTGGACTTCATAACATCCTGTATTTGAAATTAACACCTGGAGGGAAATTTTGACTCATAACATCAACATTTTAACTCATAACATCTCATATTATGAAAATACAAAGTGAAATTGAATTTCACATCTCAATTTGTTAAAACTACAAATTAACATCTCATATCATCTCAGCATGTAAAAAGTACAAAATGAAATTGAAACGTAACATTGAAAAAATGAAGTTAAGTTGCAAATGATAATGTTAAGTTGCAAATGATAATGATTTTTTTTGTAAATTTTTTTAGCATCCTGAATTTCACAGTCATCAACAAAAAGTGTTTTGTTGAAAAAATCTGTAAGCATTTTCCCTTATCCTCAACATTGGTTCATAAGCATCCTGAATTTCTCAGTCCTCAATGCTTACAATTGTTTTACATTGGCTTGGAATGCTGATAGCTGAATTTCTTAACTCAATCCTGAATTTCTCAACTCCATTAGCATACCATTAGCTGATAGCTGAATTTCTTAACTCAATCCTGAATTGCTTTACATTGGCTTGGAATGCTGATGGCTTGGAATGTTTTACAGGACAGTTTCATTTGTGATGTTAATGGTAATTCCAAGCCAAAGTAAAAAGAAAAAAAATAAGACCTCTCATTCTCCAAGAACTCCATGAACTCCAACACAAAAAGAAAAAACACAATGTGATCAGTTGAGTTGAATACATCACAAATTTTCCCAGTTTCATTAATTAAACACTTAATTCTCTACCGGCAACTGAGTAAAATGAGCAAGTGTTGTTATATCAAAATGAGCAAGTATTCAAAATGAGCTAGTATTAAATGTAATGACTATCTCTCAACTCATTAAAATGAGTAATTAAATGTAATGAGTTTAGCTAAAGCCATTTGAATGAGATTTCAAATATGAACATTAGTTAATGATTTCAAATATGAACATTATCAGTTTTTAGCATGTTCAAATATGGGCATTATTAGTTTTTAGCATTTTCAAACTGAAATTTATTTTAGCATCTCTCAATCTCATATCTAGTTCTAGTCTACTCTTATCCATGAGAAAACAGGGATCTTATCAATGTTTATAGGATAGGTTATAAATTTTCAAAAGTTTCATACTAATGTAAAATTTTACACACATTTCTCAATTAATTTCAAATTTTACACACATAATGTAAAATGCATACACATATCCATATCAAATGAACTATGTTGAAATTTGAGTTATTGAAATTTGAGTATTCCATGAGAAAAATTTGGGCACACTGCATTTATTGAACATTCCATGAGTATTCCTATAATGAAATTTGAAATTTGAAATACATAGGCAAATATTCTCATGGAATTCCATATTCCATATCTTCAGAAAATTTGAAAGTCCATGCATTTATTGAACTTCATTTTCAAATGCCCAAATTCAATATTTGATCACATGCAAGGTTCAATATTCAATATTCAATATTCAATATTCAATATTTTAGTCTTTGCAATATTGCTAATAGCAATGTCGTGTTAATACAAAATTGGTTTGAAAAATTTTCATGAACCATCACTATTTCATTTTGAGAATATCTGAAATGAGCTTTTGTTATCTGAAATGAGCTTTTGTTATGGGAAATAGCTTGTGTTATGAGAAAATGGATAAGAGTTGAAATTTTTCTCTTTGAAATTTTTCTCTTTCAACTGTAACTTGTTTGAAACTTGATGAAAAAAATGAGAAAATGAAATTTGATGAAACTTGATGAGAAAATGAAACTTGATGAGAAAATGAAATTTGTTTGAAACTTGAAATAAGCTTTTGTTATGAGGAAATGGATAAGAAATGAAATTGGTGAGTAACATTCAACTTTCATCAAATTTTTATATGTTAACTTGAATACATTCAAATTTCAGCATAGACTTTTGTAATATCATTCACCCAAATGACAGTAAATACACCCAATGACATTAAAAGAATCACAGTGAATGATATTAAAAATCAAGATATTAGAATACATTCAATATATACAAAAATCACAGTGAATACACCCAACTGCAAACCAACATTCATGTGTTAACTTGATGTGAAAAATTTTCATCCAGTTAAATTTTTCTTGATGAATTTTCATCAAGGTAATTTGATCAAGCAAAAATTTCATTCAGCCAATGTGAATACACCCATAACTAAAAATGTTCAGCCAATGTGAGTGTATTTGATGAAAGTGCTTATGGGTGTATTCACATTG
This sequence comes from Scilla litardierei, assembly GCA_030789695.1. Classification (NCBI taxonomy): domain Eukaryota; kingdom Viridiplantae; phylum Streptophyta; class Magnoliopsida; order Asparagales; family Asparagaceae; genus Scilla; species Scilla litardierei. Next base: position 71,871,993 of record CM061131.1, read on the forward strand.
GCTGAACTAAAAATATTGGCTGAAATGTTCAAATACACTCAAATACACTCAGAAGCAAACTTTTTCTTTTGTTATACACCCATAACATATTGGCTGAAATGTGTGGCTGAAATGTTTGCTGAATTGTTGGCCAATACACTCAAATACATATTTGCTGAAATGTTCAAATACACCCATATGTTCAATTACACCCATATGTTCAAATAACTAAAAATATTGGCTGAACTAAAATTTTGAGTGTATTTGATGGCAAGGGTTTTGAACATATTTGAACATTGGCTGACTGAAATTTTTGTTCAAATACACTCAAATTGGCTGAACATGTGTATGAGTGTATTTTTGTTCAGCCAATGAAATTTTTAGTTCACCCATATGTATGTGATGAAAATTAACCCAATCTGCTTATGGGTGTATTCACATTGGCTGAACTAAAAATATTGGCTGAAATGTTCAAATTCACAGGACACTTGCTCATTTGAAATCTTCATGTATAAGCTTATGAAATCAAGTATGTCAAGCATATTCAAAATTTGACCTTGCTCATTTGAAATCAAGTATATATTCAAAATTAAATATATTCAATAAGCAAGTATTCAAAATTTCAGTATATGCAATATTTATATGGTTTATGGCATAATTAATGAGCAAGTAGTCAAAACTGAAATGATTTAATAAGCAAGTATGTAAAATGAGCAAGTATTCAAAATTTTCTCATGGATAACATGACTATCTCTCAACTCATGTTCAATGAGAATGAACAGGTTGTAGCATTTTCAAAGTGGAATATATTTTCAATTTCAGTATATTCAATTTATTCACCCAGTATATTCAATTTCAGTATATGAAAAAAACATAGAGAATTGGTAATATTGAGAAAGTAGGGAATTTTGCATATGAAAAAAACAATTTTTTCAAACTCATTTCTTAAAATATTCTTTCAATTGCAATTGCACACTCAATTTGAATATAAAATTCAGTTTATAATCTTCCCACACAAATTTCCCACACAAAGTTTGGGAATATTGCATAGAGAATTCAGTTATTCAGTTATTTTTGAATATGAAAAAAACAATACTCAAGCTTTCATTTGCAAACTCATTTCTTAAAATATTCTTTCAATTGCAATTGCAAACTCAATTTGAATATAAAATTCAGTTTATATTGGGTGTATTGACTGAAAAATTCTGTCAATTGCAAACTTAATTTATTCACTCAAGCTTTCATTTGCAAATTCAGTTTATATTGGGTGTATTGGCTGAAATCAAATTCAATTTATTTACACAAGCTTTCATTTGCAAAACTCATGTCAAGCATACAAAATCATAATTCACAGGACACTTGCTAATATGAAAATTCACATGACAAAATTCACAGGACAAAATTCAAAATCCACAATTCAATAAGCATACAATTCATAATCTTCACAGGACACTTGCTCATTTGAAATCAAGTATCTATATTCAAAATCAAGTATGAAATCTTCATGTATAATCTTCATGTATAAGCTTATGAAATCAAGTATGTCAATCATATTCAAAATTTGACCTTGCTCATTTAAAATCAAGTATATATTCAAAATTAAATCTATTCAATAAGCAAGTATTCAAAATTTCAGTATTTGCAATATTTATATGGTTTAATAAGAGGCTGCAAGCTATATAATAACACACCAAGAGTATGGACTGTTCAAATCACCTGATGTTGGATGAATTGAAACTTGAAATTATGAATATCCCAGTTAACTGTTCAAAGCACCAAATAGCCCAGGATTGAGAGAAAACGCAAAGGGTATGGTAAAAATTAGAAGTGTCCTGAGTTAAATAACACTGAAACTTGAACTTTTGATCTTCATATAACACACCTAGAATACCCTCCACCTTGCAAAAATCTGAAAATACCAAAAGAAAAAGGCTAACATGAGAGAAATGCCAAAATACATTAAGAATTGAGAGAATTGAGTGAATTATAACTCAGTTTGTCATGGTTATTATGTGAGGTGGATAGAATTGAGAGAATTGAGAGAATTTTTTAAATACATATTGCAAAACTCAGTTTGTGAATTATAACAACATAATATTCATAACTGAGAAAATTAATTGGTTAAATAAAAACTCAGTTTTACATTCTCAAGCTTCATCCAAGCTCATTCAAACAGTTTGAAATTTAATAAATGCTAATATTCAGATGCTAATATTTAGATGCTAATCATTTCTTATAGAATTGACATATGTCCTAAACAAAATTCATATGAGCATTTGGTTATAACCAACAGGACATTCATTTGCTCATATGAATTTGGTTATGACATAGAGAATTTTGGTTATAACATAGAGAATGTTGGACAACAGGACCCAAAAAAATTGATTAGCATTCCTTATTTTTGGGTCCTGTCATTAAACATAGAGAATATATAAACATAGAGAATTGGCATTCCTTATTTTTGATATCATTTTTGATAACCCAAAATTTTCTATTTTTGATAAACATAGAGAAGTGATAAACATTCCTTATTTTTGGGTCCTGTCATTTTGGCATTCCTTATGTTATGCTAAACAATTAACATAGAGAATTTTGCAACAGGACATTCATTCACATAGAGAATTTTGCTTTTAGCCTTCATTGATAGCTCAAATACATTGAACATAATACATAATTGAACATTGAGAATTGAGAGAATTGAATACATAATGCTAATCAAATACATAATGAACATTGAGAATTGAGAGAATTGATGAAGCTCTCAAGCTTCATCCATGCTTCATCCAAGAACATAGAGAATTGAGAGAATTTGAGAATTATAACAACAGAATACATAATGCAAAACAGTTTTCCATTCTCCTATTCAAGCTCATCCAAGCTCATACATTCTCAAAATACATAATGCAAAACAGAATCTTCTCAAAATTCAGTTTCTAAGTTTCACATTCAAACAGTTTGAAATTTAACAGGACAATTGATAGCACATATTAAAAATGAACCTAATTGATATCCTGATGGGTCAATATTGAGTGATAGTGCAAATTGGGTTAATATAGAGAAAAAATGATTTAACAATTTAATTTGACCTCAAACTCAGGATGCATATACTCCCTAGCAATATCAGGATATAATGTAATCACCCAAGCATTATTTTAATTTGACATCAAACTAAGAAAAATAAAATTCAACATTAGGCATTCAGTATTATGCAGTTTAGGCATTCAGTATTATTATGCATTTTATGCATATACTCCCTAATAGCTGAACTACATTTCAATTGAAGATAGAATATTAAAAAATCAAATTGAATATTAGGCATTCAAAAGTAGGCATTCAATTGAATATTGCTATTTCACAAAAAAAATTGCATCCCCCCCTCAAAATACTCACTTATGACATCATGATTAATCAACATGACATCAAAGTAATTGGCAGTAATTGGCAATAAAATAATCAACAGAATTTAACATGATTAATCATTTCATAACAGGACATTATGAGGACAGTTTCATGGTAACATGATTCAACAGGACACTTTCATGCAAAATTAACAAAATCAAGCTCTCTGCATGAAAATGAAGAGCTTATTCATATACATTGCTAACCAAAAAAGTATTGGCAGTATTGGTATTAAAAAAAGTATGAATGAAATTGCAACTTGGACTAAGAGTTTGCAATGGAATAAGAATGCACTGTACTGTGGCTAGATGGAATGGGAGAACCTCAACCCCTCAACCCCTGGGTAATGGACAAATAGGAATTCATTTAGCCACAGAATTAATCAACAACCCCTGTTAAACAAAAGTATACTGTGAAATGAATTCATTTAGCCACAGGACAAAAGTATGAGTGAAGTCATTTCACAGGATAGATCCTATTTTCATTTCACAGCTATAAAATTTCAGTTCAATTGCCACTTGTTTTCATTTCACATGATATATCTCAAGCACAATAAACATGATTAGTTGCCATGTGTTTTATTTGACACACATATGACTCATTTCCATATCAACTGAAATGTTAAACAAAATGAATCAAATTTTTGGAACTCATATGAATAGCCAAAGTTTTATGTTAAAAAATAATTTTTATGCCAAATTTCCATACATCAAATGATCTATTGCCATAAATCACATTCAAGATACCCAGGATATCTTGAATTGCCAATTTGTCAGTCCAATTGTCAAACATATTCATATTCAAATTTACATATGAACTCAAAGTCATATTCATATTCAAATACATACTCATACTTAAGCCAATACTGAAGCCAATTTCTTCTAGCTATAAAATTTCATTTGCATATGAATTCAATGCAGAAGTCCACATCTCATAAGCATGGACCAAAACAAACTGGAAATTTCAATTTTTGCTATGCTCATTATTTCTATGTTCAATATTGCTATCTGAATTTTTGCTATGCTCATTATTTTGCTTGATTTGCTATCTGAATTTTTCGCTATCTGAATGATTGACAATCCTTAATCATTCATGATTGACAATCCTTGATCCATATGAGTGAATGCTGTCCTATGAGTGAATGCTGTCCTATATGATCAAATTTTTGGCTATCTGAATTCCAATTTTTGGCTATAGCCAAAAAATTCCAATTTTTGGCTATAGCCAAAAAATTCCAATTTTTGGCTATCTGAATGATTGACAATCCTTGATCAAGCCAATTTTGATGGTCAATCATTCAGATAGCAAATCAAGCAAAAAATTCCAATGAATTGGCTATCTGAATGATTGGCTATCAAAATTCCACAAAATCAAGCAGATCAAATTGGATATCTGAATGATTTTTTGCTTGATGGCAAAAGCAAAAATGATTTTTTCCTTGAGCAAAAATGATTTTCATTGGAATCATAATCCTTGAGCAAAAGCAAAAATATCATCCTCAATTTTTTCCTATTTTTTTCCTATTTTTTTCCTTGATCAATTTTATATGGATAGGAAAAGTTTGCCAAATTTTTGGACCTCATTTGAATAGCCATATGTGTAACTGTTAAACAATAATTTTTATGCCAAATTTCCATACAAATTTGAATAAGGACTGAATATGTCCATACAAATTTCCAGTCCTTATACAAAATGAATATGTCAAATGAGGACTGAATAGAAATTTGAATAGAAATTTGTATGGACAGTTTGAATATACAAATTTGAATAGAAATTTGAATAGAAATTTGTATGGACTGAATACAAATTTCCATACAACTGGCAAATGAGGACAGTTTGTATATGGACATATTCAGTCCTTATTCAAATGAGGACTGAATATGGACATACAAATTTGTATACAAACTGGAAATTTGTATGTCCATATACAAACTGACATATTCAGTTTGTAACTGAATTTGAATAAGGACTGAATAGAAATTTGAATAAGGACTGAATATGTCCATACAAAAATATTTGCTATCTAATTTGAAAATAGGAAAAAAATGTTTGCTTTCCATATAAAAGTTATGCCAACATTTATGGACAGTTATGCCAAAGTGATATCAGTAGAACCTTAAGATGAAATTGAACCTTCAATTTTTAAAACCAAATTGTTTGAATTGATTGATTCATCCTAGAATTATACTTTAAATGAAATTTTCAAACTAAACTAAATTGCTTGAATTAAACTTACACTTGAATTAAACTTAATGATATCATTTGGCTGTCCTCATAGATCACATTGAAACTTCAATCTCCTCTCCTTGAACCAGCCTGGAATTAAATTTCTACTGATAGCTTCCTTCAATTTTGTGTTAACCAATATCCAGTGTATAAGACACTTGCTGCCATGTCCTGTTATGGGCGTAGAAGTTGCCCGGTGTATAAGACACTTCCTTCAATTTTGTGTTAACCAATAACTAATTTTGTGTTAACCAATATCCAGTGTAAAAGACATTTGTTTTGTCTACAAATGGTTACATGACAACTTTGTTTCCTATGCATTTTTTACATGTTAACCCTATACATTTTTAGTCTATGCATTCATCATGTTTTAGTATATTGATAGGAGGACCCAATAAATAAGTAACATAGGGTTAGTTAACCCAATAACCCTATGCATTTTTTTAGTTTTTGCAGTCAACATTTTTTACATGTTAACTATTTTGTAGTCTGCATTTTTTAGTCTATGCATTCACCATGTTCAGTCCTGAAAAAAAATTGAACCCAAAAAAATTGAACTCAAAAAAATTGAACCCAAAAAAATTGAACTCAAAAAAATTGAACTTTGCAGTTCAGTCCTCCAATTTCTTTGTTGGATCCAAAACAACAAAAATTCAACATTTGCAAAGTGTTGTGTTCTTCAGATTTTTGCAAAAGTTTCTCAGTTAGTGGAGGGTGCTATCCATGATTAATTTGTCCTGCAAATATTTAAACCAAAGTCATGTAATTTCTATTGAATTACAATTCAAGCATTCAACCTAAAATGAAATTGAAATTGAAGCTAAATTGCAATTTAATGAGAAACTAAACCTGCAAAATAGAAATTGCTATTGAAATTCAGTTCAATATTGTCCTGCTATTCTAAGCATTGACTGAAATATTGAATTGCATCTTGCTAGTCATCTTAGTCAACTTAGCAATATTGAATTCAATACTTGCTAGTCATCTTAGCAATTCAATATTTCAGTCATGCTGTCAAAAGCATATTGATATTCAATGTCAATACAATTCCAAAATTGAAATAGCAATAATACTCTCTACCAACCAATGAGCAAGTAACCTTCAGCAAAATTGATAAAAATAGCAAAGATGACTGAAATATTCAAAATGAATTGAAACTTGAATGAAAAATGACTGAAAAATGAAACATGAATGATATTTTTTTAACCAACATTCTCCTGAGATAGACCTGTATTCAAATTTCATTCATAAACATGAATGAAATTAAAAACATGAATGAAATTTTCCCTTGGACCTTGGGTTTTTACTTGATGGTTATGGATAATACCAAACAATGAATATTTGAATACAGGACTATCTCATAAAAAATCATGTTTATGGATAATACCAAACTATGAACATGTTTATGGATAATACCAAACCCCATGGGCGAAATTTAAAAACCAAACCCCTTTGGACCTTGGTATTAAAAAATTGGCAAGTAGTGGCAATACTGCTCTTGGGAATATACAGCCAATTTTTTTAATACCAATACTGCTCTTGACTATTTAAAAAACATGACTTATATTAAAAACATGAATGAAATTTGTTATTAGCTATTAACATGAATGAAATTTTTTGACTGAATAAAAACACAAACAGAGGAAGAGATTGTGGATAAGAGGGATGAATGAAATTTTTCACCAACAGTTTATTAAATGTAAAAATCAACTATTTTGCACCAACAGCAACTATATATGGCAACAATCATTTGCAAAATGCACAAATCATTTACCATATGCACCAATCATTTTCAGCAAAAAGTAATTCACCAAAAAGTAATAAGCAACTATTTGGCAAAAGTTCATTCATAAGACACATAGTTGCTTTTGCATTTTGCTTATAGTTGCTTTTTCATTCATAAGACAAATATTGAAACATAGGGTTGCTTTTTCATTCAGGAGTGCACATCTCATAAGCATGGACAAAAACATATAGTCCAATATTCCAGAACATAGTCCAAGTGCAAACCAAAACAGACTGCTATCTAATTCAATTGCACTTGGACTACATTGCAACTTTTTTCAGTCCATATGCTATCTAGTTTACCTGTTTCAGGTAAGATTATATTGGGCTATCTAGCTTCAAGTTAGAGGTCTAGGTGCTTGCAGTCTGCATTTACAAATAGAACAAAGTAAGAATATATTAGCTTTGACAACAAAAGTTTTGAATTCAAACTATTCATTCAAAATTTCAGTCTTTTGACAGAAATGAAATTCATTCAAGAGTTAAAATTGAAATATATTCAAGTTTTTTAGTCAAATTGAAATATAGCCCAGAGATGCATTTCCAAAGACTGAAATGTTTCTCTTTGATTCAATATATTCAACTCTCTTATCCAAAATGTTTTTCAGTCAATTTATTTCCAAAGAGTGAAATGATTCAATATATTCAACATCTCATCAAGGATCCAAAATAAAAATTTCAGTCAATATATTCAACATCTCATCAAGGATCCAAAATAAAAATTTCAGTCAATATAATCAACCCTCTTGGTTATTCAAGTCATTCTCAAAATTTCATTCTCAAAATTTTTCAGCAAGCACATTAGTTTCAAAATGGATATTGACAAATGATTGTTGAAACTTTCAGTCAATAAAATTTCATAACCAACTCTTGACTGAAATGCAAAATGAATAAGAGTTTGCAAGGGATAAAAGTATGAATGAAATTTGTTATTATCCATAAATATGATATTCTAAATTTTTGTCCGTGTTTTTTTGCAAACATCTCTATTCATTAGCACATGAACAAAAATTTATATATCATCAAGCTGGATGTATTTTTCATTAGCTCATTTGAACTTTGATAAATTTCATTAGCTCATTCATCAAGCTGGATATATAAATTATTCATAACCATAAAATTTCATTAGCTCATTCATCAAGCTGGATATATAAATTTCATTAGCTCATTCATCAAGCTGGATGTATTCATTTTTCAGCAAGCTCATTCTTCAGCAATATAAATTATTCATAACCATAAAATTGACGAATAAACCAATCCTCTCAAACTCACCAAGGTTTAAGGTGCAGAGGACGTGATGAAGCTCTCAACCTTACAAAGCTCACCAAGGGGATTGTGATGAAGCTCAAAGCGCTGCAATGGGATTGTGGAGAAGAGGGTGAAATAAATTAAAAGAGAAAAATTTGATCACATCGTGGAGAAGAGGAAGAGCTCACCGATGTGGAGGTAGAAGATGAGTTCTTGATGTGCTTGCTCTTCGTTGTTGAGCTGAGGTAGAAGAGGGTGCTCTTCTTGCTGTTCTTCGTTGTTGAGCTGCAGGAGGTAGAAGATGATGGCGATGAGGGTGCTCTCCCTTGCTCTTCTTGCTCTTGGCGCGTAAAATTCTCTTCATCGCAACCCTCAAATACAGAGTAAACTGGGATGTGATCAAATTTGTTTCCCTCCCATATGTGATGTGATCAAATGAGTTTCCCTCCCAGATGCAGTCAAATGTAAACGGAAATTTTGATTTCAAAATTTAAAATACAATATGATTTGATTTCTCATCTTATCCAATATCTCATATCTCAATTTCTCATACCCCATATACAAATCTATAATAACAACACACCCAATTACACATAACCAAAATATCTTATCCATTATCTCTTATCTATTATCTCTTAACCAAAATCTCTTATACAACAATACACATATCCACATACAACAATACACATAACCAATATCTCTTATCCAATTTCTCTTATCCAAAAACCCATGATAACATCCCTGTTTTATAATATAGATAACAACACACCCAATTACACATAACCAAAATATCTTATCCATTATCTCTTATCTATTATCTCTTAACCAAAATCTCTTATACAACAATACACATATCCACATACAACAATACACATAACCAATATCTCTTATCCAATTTCTCTTATCCAAAAACCCATGATAACATCCCTGTTTTATAATATAGATGTATATATATATATACATACATATACATATATATATGTATATATATATACATACATATACATATATATATGTATATGTATGTACATACATATACATATATATATGTATATGTATGTATATATATATACATCTATATATATATGTATGTATATATATATACATCTATATTATAAAACAGGGATGTTATCATGGGTTTTTGGATAAGAGAAATTGGATAAGAGATATTGGTTATGTGTATTGTTGTATGTGGATATGTGTATTGTTGTATAAGAGATTTTGGTTAAGAGATAATAGATAAGAGATAATGGATAAGATATTTTGGTTATGTGTAATTGGGTGTGTTGTTATCTATATTATAAAACATGGATGTTATCATGGGTTTTTGGATAAGAGAAATTGGATAAGAGATATTGGTTATGTGTATTGTTGTATGTGGATATGTGTATTGTTGTATAAGAGATTTTGGTTAAGAGATAATAGATAAGAGATAATGGATAAGATATTTTGGTTATGTGTAATTGGGTGTGTTGTTATTATAGATTTGTATATGGGGTATGAGAAATTGAGATATGAGATATTGGATAAGATGAGAAATCAAATCATATTGTATTTTAAATTTTGAAATCAAAATTTCCGTTTACATTTGACTGCATCTGGGAGGGAAACTCATTTGATCACATCACATATGGGAGGGAAACAAATTTGATCACATCCCAGTTTACTCTGTATTTGAGGGTTGCGATGAAGAGAATTTTACGCGCCAAGAGCAAGAAGAGCAAGGGAGAGCACCCTCATCGCCATCATCTTCTACCTCCTGCAGCTCAACAACGAAGAACAGCAAGAAGAGCACCCTCTTCTACCTCAGCTCAACAACGAAGAGCAAGCACATCAAGAACTCATCTTCTACCTCCACATCGGTGAGCTCTTCCTCTTCTCCACGATGTGATCAAATTTTTCTCTTTTAATTTATTTCACCCTCTTCTCCACAATCCCATTGCAGCGCTTTGAGCTTCATCACAATCCCCTTGGTGAGCTTTGTAAGGTTGAGAGCTTCATCACGTCCTCTGCACCTTAAACCTTGGTGAGTTTGAGAGGATTGGTTTATTCGTCAATTTTATGGTTATGAATAATTTATATTGCTGAAGAATGAGCTTGCTGAAAAATGAATACATCCAGCTTGATGAATGAGCTAATGAAATTTATATATCCAGCTTGATGAATGAGCTAATGAAATTTTATGGTTATGAATAATTTATATATCCAGCTTGATGAATGAGCTAATGAAATTTATCAAAGTTCAAATGAGCTAATGAAAAATACATCCAGCTTGATGATATATAAATTTTTGTTCATGTGCTAATGAATAGAGATGTTTGCAAAAAAACACGGACAAAAATTTAGAATATCATATTTATGGATAATAACAAATTTCATTCATACTTTTATCCCTTGCAAACTCTTATTCATTTTGCATTTCAGTCAAGAGTTGGTTATGAAATTTTATTGACTGAAAGTTTCAACAATCATTTGTCAATATCCATTTTGAAACTAATGTGCTTGCTGAAAAATTTTGAGAATGAAATTTTGAGAATGACTTGAATAACCAAGAGGGTTGATTATATTGACTGAAATTTTTATTTTGGATCCTTGATGAGATGTTGAATATATTGACTGAAATTTTTATTTTGGATCCTTGATGAGATGTTGAATATATTGAATCATTTCACTCTTTGGAAATAAATTGACTGAAAAACATTTTGGATAAGAGAGTTGAATATATTGAATCAAAGAGAAACATTTCAGTCTTTGGAAATGCATCTCTGGGCTATATTTCAATTTGACTAAAAAACTTGAATATATTTCAATTTTAACTCTTGAATGAATTTCATTTCTGTCAAAAGACTGAAATTTTGAATGAATAGTTTGAATTCAAAACTTTTGTTGTCAAAGCTAATATATTCTTACTTTGTTCTATTTGTAAATGCAGACTGCAAGCACCTAGACCTCTAACTTGAAGCTAGATAGCCCAATATAATCTTACCTGAAACAGGTAAACTAGATAGCATATGGACTGAAAAAAGTTGCAATGTAGTCCAAGTGCAATTGAATTAGATAGCAGTCTGTTTTGGTTTGCACTTGGACTATGTTCTGGAATATTGGACTATATGTTTTTGTCCATGCTTATGAGATGTGCACTCCTGAATGAAAAAGCAACCCTATGTTTCAATATTTGTCTTATGAATGAAAAAGCAACTATAAGCAAAATGCAAAAGCAACTATGTGTCTTATGAATGAACTTTTGCCAAATAGTTGCTTATTACTTTTTGGTGAATTACTTTTTGCTGAAAATGATTGGTGCATATGGTAAATGATTTGTGCATTTTGCAAATGATTGTTGCCATATATAGTTGCTGTTGGTGCAAAATAGTTGATTTTTACATTTAATAAACTGTTGGTGAAAAATTTCATTCATCCCTCTTATCCACAATCTCTTCCTCTGTTTGTGTTTTTATTCAGTCAAAAAATTTCATTCATGTTAATAGCTAATAACAAATTTCATTCATGTTTTTAATATAAGTCATGTTTTTTAAATAGTCAAGAGCAGTATTGGTATTAAAAAAATTGGCTGTATATTCCCAAGAGCAGTATTGCCACTACTTGCCAATTTTTTAATACCAAGGTCCAAAGGGGTTTGGTTTTTAAATTTCGCCCATGGGGTTTGGTATTATCCATAAACATGTTCATAGTTTGGTATTATCCATAAACATGATTTTTTATGAGATAGTCCTGTATTCAAATATTCATTGTTTGGTATTATCCATAACCATCAAGTAAAAACCCAAGGTCCAAGGGAAAATTTCATTCATGTTTTTAATTTCATTCATGTTTATGAATGAAATTTGAATACAGGTCTATCTCAGGAGAATGTTGGTTAAAAAAATATCATTCATGTTTCATTTTTCAGTCATTTTTCATTCAAGTTTCAATTCATTTTGAATATTTCAGTCATCTTTGCTATTTTTATCAATTTTGCTGAAGGTTACTTGCTCATTGGTTGGTAGAGAGTATTATTGCTATTTCAATTTTGGAATTGTATTGACATTGAATATCAATATGCTTTTGACAGCATGACTGAAATATTGAATTGCTAAGATGACTAGCAAGTATTGAATTCAATATTGCTAAGTTGACTAAGATGACTAGCAAGATGCAATTCAATATTTCAGTCAATGCTTAGAATAGCAGGACAATATTGAACTGAATTTCAATAGCAATTTCTATTTTGCAGGTTTAGTTTCTCATTAAATTGCAATTTAGCTTCAATTTCAATTTCATTTTAGGTTGAATGCTTGAATTGTAATTCAATAGAAATTACATGACTTTGGTTTAAATATTTGCAGGACAAATTAATCATGGATAGCACCCTCCACTAACTGAGAAACTTTTGCAAAAATCTGAAGAACACAACACTTTGCAAATGTTGAATTTTTGTTGTTTTGGATCCAACAAAGAAATTGGAGGACTGAACTGCAAAGTTCAATTTTTTTGAGTTCAATTTTTTTGGGTTCAATTTTTTTGAGTTCAATTTTTTTGGGTTCAATTTTTTTTCAGGACTGAACATGGTGAATGCATAGACTAAAAAATGCAGACTACAAAATAGTTAACATGTAAAAATGTTGACTGCAAAAACTAAAAAAATGCATAGGGTTATTGGGTTAACTAACCCTATGTTACTTATTTATTGGGTCCTCCTATCAATATACTAAAACATGATGAATGCATAGACTAAAAATGTATAGGGTTAACATGTAAAAAATGCATAGGAAACAAAGTTGTCATGTAACCATTTGTAGACAAAACAAATGTCTTTTACACTGGATATTGGTTAACACAAAATTAGTTATTGGTTAACACAAAATTGAAGGAAGTGTCTTATACACCGGGCAACTTCTACGCCCATAACAGGACATGGCAGCAAGTGTCTTATACACTGGATATTGGTTAACACAAAATTGAAGGAAGCTATCAGTAGAAATTTAATTCCAGGCTGGTTCAAGGAGAGGAGATTGAAGTTTCAATGTGATCTATGAGGACAGCCAAATGATATCATTAAGTTTAATTCAAGTGTAAGTTTAATTCAAGCAATTTAGTTTAGTTTGAAAATTCATTTAAAGTATAATTCTAGGATGAATCAATCAATTCAAACAATTTGGTTTTAAAAATTGAAGGTTCAATTTCATCTTAAGGTTCTACTGATATCACTTTGGCATAACTGTCCATAAATGTTGGCATAACTTTTATATGGAAAGCAAACATTTTTTTCCTATTTTCAAATTAGATAGCAAATATTTTTGTATGGACATATTCAGTCCTTATTCAAATTTCTATTCAGTCCTTATTCAAATTCAGTTACAAACTGAATATGTCAGTTTGTATATGGACATACAAATTTCCAGTTTGTATACAAATTTGTATGTCCATATTCAGTCCTCATTTGAATAAGGACTGAATATGTCCATATACAAACTGTCCTCATTTGCCAGTTGTATGTAAATTTGTATTCAGTCCATACAAATTTCTATTCAAATTTCTATTCAAATTTGTATATTCAAACTGTCCATACAAATTTCTATTCAAATTTCTATTCAGTCCTCATTTGACATATTCATTTTGTATAAGGACTGGAAATTTGTATGGACATATTCAGTCCTTATTCAAATTTGTATGGAAATTTGGCATAAAAATTATTGTTTAACAGTTACACATATGGCTATTCAAATGAGGTCCAAAAATTTGGCAAACTTTTCCTATCCATATAAAATTGATCAAGGAAAAAAATAGGAAAAAAATAGGAAAAAATTGAGGATGATATTTTTGATTTTGCTCAAGGATTATGATTCCAATGAAAATCATTTTTGCTCAAGGAAAAAATCATTTTTGCTTTTGCCATCAAGCAAAAAATCATTCAGATATCCAATTTGATCTGCTTGATTTTGTGGAATTTTGATAGCCAATCATTCAGATAGCCAATTCATTGGAATTTTTTGCTTGATTTGCTATCTGAATGATTGACCATCAAAATTGGCTTGATCAAGGATTGTCAATCATTCAGATAGCCAAAAATTGGAATTTTTTGGCTATAGCCAAAAATTGGAATTTTTTGGCTATAGCCAAAAATTGGAATTCAGATAGCCAAAAATTTGATCATATAGGACAGCATTCACTCATAGGACAGCATTCACTCATATGGATCAAGGATTGTCAATCATGAATGATTAAGGATTGTCAATCATTCAGATAGCGAAAAATTCAGATAGCAAATCAAGCAAAATAATGAGCATAGCAAAAATTCAGATAGCAATATTGAACATAGAAATAATGAGCATAGCAAAAATTGAAATTTCCAGTTTGTTTTGGTCCATGCTTATGAGATGTGGACTTCTGCATTGAATTCATATGCAAATGAAATTTTATAGCTAGAAGAAATTGGCTTCAGTATTGGCTTAAGTATGAGTATGTATTTGAATATGAATATGACTTTGAGTTCATATGTAAATTTGAATATGAATATGTTTGACAATTGGACTGACAAATTGGCAATTCAAGATATCCTGGGTATCTTGAATGTGATTTATGGCAATAGATCATTTGATGTATGGAAATTTGGCATAAAAATTATTTTTTAACATAAAACTTTGGCTATTCATATGAGTTCCAAAAATTTGATTCATTTTGTTTAACATTTCAGTTGATATGGAAATGAGTCATATGTGTGTCAAATAAAACACATGGCAACTAATCATGTTTATTGTGCTTGAGATATATCATGTGAAATGAAAACAAGTGGCAATTGAACTGAAATTTTATAGCTGTGAAATGAAAATAGGATCTATCCTGTGAAATGACTTCACTCATACTTTTGTCCTGTGGCTAAATGAATTCATTTCACAGTATACTTTTGTTTAACAGGGGTTGTTGATTAATTCTGTGGCTAAATGAATTCCTATTTGTCCATTACCCAGGGGTTGAGGGGTTGAGGTTCTCCCATTCCATCTAGCCACAGTACAGTGCATTCTTATTCCATTGCAAACTCTTAGTCCAAGTTGCAATTTCATTCATACTTTTTTTAATACCAATACTGCCAATACTTTTTTGGTTAGCAATGTATATGAATAAGCTCTTCATTTTCATGCAGAGAGCTTGATTTTGTTAATTTTGCATGAAAGTGTCCTGTTGAATCATGTTACCATGAAACTGTCCTCATAATGTCCTGTTATGAAATGATTAATCATGTTAAATTCTGTTGATTATTTTATTGCCAATTACTGCCAATTACTTTGATGTCATGTTGATTAATCATGATGTCATAAGTGAGTATTTTGAGGGGGGGATGCAATTTTTTTTGTGAAATAGCAATATTCAATTGAATGCCTACTTTTGAATGCCTAATATTCAATTTGATTTTTTAATATTCTATCTTCAATTGAAATGTAGTTCAGCTATTAGGGAGTATATGCATAATATGCATAATAATACTGAATGCCTAAACTGCATAATACTGAATGCCTAATGTTGAATTTTATTTTTCTTAGTTTGATGTCAAATTAAAATAATGCTTGGGTGATTACATTATATCCTGATATTGCTAGGGAGTATATGCATCCTGAGTTTGAGGTCAAATTAAATTGTTAAATCATTTTTTCTCTATATTAACCCAATTTGCACTATCACTCAATATTAACCCATCAGGATATCAATTAGGTTCATTTTTAATATGTGCTATCAATTGTCCTGTTAAATTTCAAACTGTTTGAATGTGAAACTTAGAAACTGAATTTTGAGAAGATTCGGTTTTGCATTATGTATTTTGAGAATGTATGAGCTTGGATGAGCTTGAATAGGAGAATGGAAAACTGTTTTGCATTATGTATTCTGTTGTTATAATTCTCAAATTCTCTCAATTCTCTATGTTCTTGGATGAAGCATGGATGAAGCTTGAGAGCTTCATCAATTCTCTCAATTCTCAATGTTCATTATGTATTTGATTAGCATTATGTATTCAATTCTCTCAATTCTCAATGTTCAATTATGTATTATGTTCAATGTATTTGAGCTATCAATGAAGGCTAAAAGCAAAATTCTCTATGTGAATGAATGTCCTGTTGCAAAATTCTCTATGTTAATTGTTTAGCATAACATAAGGAATGCCAAAATGACAGGACCCAAAAATAAGGAATGTTTATCACTTCTCTATGTTTATCAAAAATAGAAAATTTTGGGTTATCAAAAATGATATCAAAAATAAGGAATGCCAATTCTCTATGTTTATCAATTCTCTATGTTTAATGACAGGACCCAAAAATAAGGAATGCTAATCAATTTTTTTGGGTCCTGTTGTCCAACATTCTCTATGTTATAACCAAAATTCTCTATGTCATAACCAAATTCATATGAGCAAATGAATGTCCTGATGGTTATAACCAAATGCTCATATGAATTTTGTTTAGGACATATGTCAATTCTATAAGAAATGATTAGCATCTAAATATTAGCATCTGAATATTAGCATTTATTAAATTTCAAACTGTTTGAATGAGCTTGGATGAAGCTTGAGAATGTAAAACTGAGTTTTTATTTAACCAATTAATTTTCTCAGTTATGAATATTATGTTGTTATAATTCACAAACTGAGTTTTGCAATATGTATTTAAAAAATTCTCTCAATTCTCTCAATTCTATCCACCTCACATAATAACCATGACAAACTGAGTTATAATTCACTCAATTCTCTCAATTCTTAATGTATTTTGGCATTTCTCTCATGTTAGCCTTTTTCTTTTGGTATTTTCAGATTTTTGCAAGGTGGAGGGTATTCTAGGTGTGTTATATGAAGATCAAAAGTTCAAGTTTCAGTGTTATTTAACTCAGGACACTTCTAATTTTTACCATACCCTTTGCGTTTTCTCTCAATCCTGGGCTATTTGGTGCTTTGAACAGTTAACTGGGATATTCATAATTTCAAGTTTCAATTCATCCAACATCAGGTGATTTGAACAGTCCATACTCTTGGTGTGTTATTATATAGCTTGCAGCCTCTTATTAAACCATATAAATATTGCAAATACTGAAATTTTGAATACTTGCTTATTGAATAGATTTAATTTTGAATATATACTTGATTTTAAATGAGCAAGGTCAAATTTTGAATATGATTGACATACTTGATTTCATAAGCTTATACATGAAGATTATACATGAAGATTTCATACTTGATTTTGAATATAGATACTTGATTTCAAATGAGCAAGTGTCCTGTGAAGATTATGAATTGTATGCTTATTGAATTGTGGATTTTGAATTTTGTCCTGTGAATTTTGTCATGTGAATTTTCATATTAGCAAGTGTCCTGTGAATTATGATTTTGTATGCTTGACATGAGTATTGCAAATGAAAGCTTGAGTAAATAAATTGAATTTGATTTCAGCCAATACACCCAATATAAACTGAATTTGCAAATGAAAGCTTGAGTGAATAAATTAAGTTTGCAATTGACAGAATTTTTCAGTCAATACACCCAATATAAACTGAATTTTATATTCAAATTGAGTTTGCAATTGCAATTGAAAGAATATTTTAAGAAATGAGTTTGCAAATGAAAGCTTGAGTATTGTTTTTTTCATATTCAAAAATAACTGAATAACTGAATTCTCTATGCAATATTCCCAAACTTTGTGTGGGAAATTTGTGTGGGAAGATTATAAACTGAATTTTATATTCAAATTGAGTGTGCAATTGCAATTGAAAGAATATTTTAAGAAATGAGTTTGAAAAAATTGTTTTTTTCATATGCAAAATTCCCTACTTTCTCAATATTATCAATTCTCTATGTTTTTTTCATATACTGAAATTGAATATACTGGGTGAATAAATTGAATATACTGAAATTGAAAATATATTCCACTTTGAAAATGCTACAACCTGTTCATTCTCATTGAACATGAGTTGAGAGATAGTCATGTTATCCATGAGAAAATTTTGAATACTTGCTCATTTTACATACTTGCTTATTAAATCATTTCAGTTTTGACTACTTGCTCATTAATTATGCCATAAACCATATAAATATTGCATATACTGAAATTTTGAATACTTGCTTATTGAATATATTTAATTTTGAATATATACTTGATTTCAAATGAGCAAGGTCAAATTTTGAATATGCTTGACATACTTGATTTCATAAGCTTATACATGAAGATTTCAAATGAGCAAGTGTCCTGTGAATTTGAACATTTCAGCCAATATTTTTAGTTCAGCCAATGTGAATACACCCATAAGCAGATTGGGTTAATTTTCATCACATACATATGGGTGAACTAAAAATTTCATTGGCTGAACAAAAATACACTCATACACATGTTCAGCCAATTTGAGTGTATTTGAACAAAAATTTCAGTCAGCCAATGTTCAAATATGTTCAAAACCCTTGCCATCAAATACACTCAAAATTTTAGTTCAGCCAATATTTTTAGTTATTTGAACATATGGGTGTAATTGAACATATGGGTGTATTTGAACATTTCAGCAAATATGTATTTGAGTGTATTGGCCAACAATTCAGCAAACATTTCAGCCACACATTTCAGCCAATATGTTATGGGTGTATAACAAAAGAAAAAGTTTGCTTCTGAGTGTATTTGAGTGTATTTGAACATTTCAGCCAATATTTTTAGTTCAGCCAATGTGAATACACCCATAAGCACTTTCATCAAATACACTCACATTGGCTGAACATTTTTAGTTATGGGTGTATTCACATTGGCTGAATGAAATTTTTGCTTGATCAAATTACCTTGATGAAAATTCATCAAGAAAAATTTAACTGGATGAAAATTTTTCACATCAAGTTAACACATGAATGTTGGTTTGCAGTTGGGTGTATTCACTGTGATTTTTGTATATATTGAATGTATTCTAATATCTTGATTTTTAATATCATTCACTGTGATTCTTTTAATGTCATTGGGTGTATTTACTGTCATTTGGCTGAATGATATTACAAAAGTCTATGCTGAAATTTGAATGTATTCAAGTTAACATATAAAAATTTGATGAAAGTTGAATGTTACTCACCAATTTCATTTCTTATCCATTTCCTCATAACAAAAGCTTATTTCAAGTTTCAAACAAATTTCATTTTCTCATCAAGTTTCATTTTCTCATCAAGTTTCATCAAATTTCATTTTCTCATTTTTTTCATCAAGTTTCAAACAAGTTACAGTTGAAAGAGAAAAATTTCAAAGAGAAAAATTTCAACTCTTATCCATTTTCTCATAACACAAGCTATTTCCCATAACAAAAGCTCATTTCAGATAACAAAAGCTCATTTCAGATATTCTCAAAATGAAATAGTGATGGTTCATGAAAATTTTTCAAACCAATTTTGTATTAACACGACATTGCTATTAGCAATATTGCAAAGACTGAAATATTGAATATTGAATATTGAATATTGAATATTGAATATTGAATATTGAATATTGAACCTTGCATGTGATCAAATATTGAATTTGGGCATTTGAAAATGAAGTTCAATAAATGCATGGACTTTCAAATTTTCTGAAGATATGGAATATGGAATTCCATGAGAATATTTGCCTATGTATTTCAAATTTCAAATTTCATTATAGGAATACTCATGGAATGTTCAATAAATGCAGTGTGCCCAAATTTTTCTCATGGAATACTCAAATTTCAATAACTCAAATTTCAACATAGTTCATTTGATATGGATATGTGTATGCATTTTACATTATGTGTGTAAAATTTGAAATTAATTGAGAAATGTGTGTAAAATTTTACATTAGTATGAAACTTTTGAAAATTTATAACCTATCCTATAAACATTGATAAGATCCCTGTTTTCTCATGGATAAGAGTAGACTAGAACTAGATATGAGATTGAGAGATGCTAAAATAAATTTCAGTTTGAAAATGCTAAAAACTGATAATGCCCATATTTGAACATGCTAAAAACTGATAATGTTCATATTTGAAATCATTAACTAATGTTCATATTTGAAATCTCATTCAAATGGCTTTAGCTAAACTCATTACATTTAATTACTCATTTTAATGAGTTGAGAGATAGTCATTACATTTAATACTAGCTCATTTTGAATACTTGCTCATTTTGATATAACAACACTTGCTCATTTTACTCAGTTGCCGGTAGAGAATTAAGTGTTTAATTAATGAAACTGGGAAAATTTGTGATGTATTCAACTCAACTGATCACATTGTGTTTTTTCTTTTTGTGTTGGAGTTCATGGAGTTCTTGGAGAATGAGAGGTCTTATTTTTTTTCTTTTTACTTTGGCTTGGAATTACCATTAACATCACAAATGAAACTGTCCTGTAAAACATTCCAAGCCATCAGCATTCCAAGCCAATGTAAAGCAATTCAGGATTGAGTTAAGAAATTCAGCTATCAGCTAATGGTATGCTAATGGAGTTGAGAAATTCAGGATTGAGTTAAGAAATTCAGCTATCAGCATTCCAAGCCAATGTAAAACAATTGTAAGCATTGAGGACTGAGAAATTCAGGATGCTTATGAACCAATGTTGAGGATAAGGGAAAATGCTTACAGATTTTTTCAACAAAACACTTTTTGTTGATGACTGTGAAATTCAGGATGCTAAAAAAATTTACAAAAAAAATCATTATCATTTGCAACTTAACATTATCATTTGCAACTTAACTTCATTTTTTCAATGTTACGTTTCAATTTCATTTTGTACTTTTTACATGCTGAGATGATATGAGATGTTAATTTGTAGTTTTAACAAATTGAGATGTGAAATTCAATTTCACTTTGTATTTTCATAATATGAGATGTTATGAGTTAAAATGTTGATGTTATGAGTCAAAATTTCCCTCCAGGTGTTAATTTCAAATACAGGATGTTATGAAGTCCAAACTTCATATGAGAATCATATACATCATGTATCAATGTTAACATTTCCCTACAAGTTGTATATAATTGTGTTAATTTCATATGAGTCAAATTTAATACATGATGTTAAGTTTCAATGTTATGAGTCAAAATTTCACAGTTTCAATGTTATGAGTCAAAATGTTAAGATTCATATGACACATAATGATAAAAATTTCAATGTTAATGTCAATGTTAAGTTCAATGTTAAGTTTCAATATCAGGCTGAATGAGTTTTGTTTAATTAATGAAATATTTCAATATCAGGACATATCAGGACATAGCTTGAATCCAGTATTGAAATTGTCCTGCACTTCGAACACACATGCACTTCGAACACTCAGACTTTAGTCTAATTGCCTCACACCTTCATAGCATACATCGGTGTGTGTATGCTTTATTGGAAGTTTAATTGGAAGTTTAAATATAAGTTATAACATCAGAATTAAAGCATCGGTGATGTGAATGCTTAAATTAGACGTGTGTGATATGAAGATTATTTATGATATGAAGATTATTTATTTAGTTTTGTTGGTGTTGGGTTAACTATCAGGGTATTCATATCATCTGCAAGTTTCGTTAACTAATTTCCAGGCAAAGCTATTAGTTAACAAAAAAAGTTAAAACATTCAACTTGATGTTCTCATCTGCAGGCTTTTTTCAAGATTAAGTTCTCATCTTCTTTGATGTATTCCTGCAGCTGTGAATTCTTTTTAATATTTCTTTATAATGTATAGATATGCATCCTGTTACAAACCTATAAAGAAATCTTTTTGACCTAACAGTAAATTTCTCAAACAGTTGCAAACCTATAAAGAAATCATTTTGAACCATCATGTTGTTAAACATCAAAAGCCATTTTAACTAAAACACATTTGTTTATGAAAAACTATCAAATTGAAAATATAAAAAGCCCTAGACAAAAATGAAAATGTCGAATTACCTTTTTTGAGCACATTAATTCTTTTGAATTAATGCCTATTAACTAAATGTGCTCGATGTTGAGAACTCAAAAGTGAATTAATACCTGTTAACTCAAAAGAGAACTCAAATGTGCTCAAATATATGTATTATCAAATGAGCCCAATAAAGACTCAAACTGAAAATATCAGAAGCCCTGATACATTAGAGCATATCAGTTTGGGTTCTCATTCATTAGTTAACATTCACATTAACATGCACATTTTCATTAGAATATCATGTTTATGTGCATGTTCTTATATATTTTCAGTAGAATATCACATTTTCTCATATATTTAAGTTCTCAAACCTTTTAAGTAACCTTCAGCTGGAACCATCATGTTTTAAGTTGTTTGATTGTCCTCAACAGTAGAAAGAAAGTAATTAACTTTTATTGACTATTTTCTATGAAGAACACGCCAAGTTCACTATGTTTTAGTTTTTCTTAATTGAAGAAGACCTTTTGTCTTACATTGAGGATAGTGTAATTTTGGGGTGGCTCTGATTTTATCCTTTATGTGGTTTAGCATCAGCATGTATGTGACAGTTTTTCCCTCACAGCCTTCATAAGAACATCGAGTTCTCCAGCCCTAATACATGACACGATCCTCTTTTGATTTTTAGTTGATCTTAGAACCAGGTTTTGATTCCGTTTTTGCTTACTTTTTCTTAGCTTGCCAAAGATGGTGGAGAAGTAAAAACAGCATTTGGGAAGAAGCCATGGGATATGAAGCACCAGGTAGTAATGAGAGACTATCATCATAAATTTTATTATCAAACACTAAAGGATGCATTCAATATGAGATCTGTTGAGTCTCCTTTTTTCCTAGAACACTTGAAATTTGAAACAATTATGCAATCTTTACAGAAGCAGCTTCATTTCTTTAAGTCATGTGATCATCTTCACACAAACATCAAAAAGCTTGGTTATTGTATGAATACGAATGTGTGCCAAAATTTTGACAACATAAACTTTATCTGTGACGGAAACTGCATTAGAGGAAGTTTCAGGTTGGATATTTGATGTAGTTACTCAAAGAACAAACAAAAATGTTAGGAAATTGATCATCCAATTGCTACTAATGCAAGACAATTGGATCAAAAAATTTGTTAATTTGCAGAGTAGTTGTCAGTATGCTAATTATATGCTTGACATTCACTTGCGGAGAAATTCTTTTCTGTATGTATGCATGACTTTTATAATTCATGTTTGTATGCATATGAGTTTTATAATTCATGTTGGTTTCACAAATTGAGTAGGATTTAGAAAGCAATACATTATTGTGTGTATAATGTGCATATACACTGTTTTTGAAGGAAAAAACTGTTTTTTGCTCTACGGTTTGTTTAGCTGATTGAAGTGTATATCGTTCTTTAGCTAGAAATTCTCTCAAAGCTTTTCATAGTTTATACGCTTCAGTTGAGGTTGAGATTTTGAATTAGCACATGGTATCATTTATTTAATATTTATTTTGTCAATTATCACTGAAGTTAGCCATTTGGATTTATAGACTTTATATCGCTATTTTTGAAGAATGAAATTTTGAAATAGAGTAAATTGTGATGTTTTTGTTTACTTATTTTAGTCACCTATCATTTTTGCTATATTTAACTCCCCTATCATTATGGTTGTGCGTAACCAAGAGCATGCTATTTTTGGTTTGCTGAATGCAGTAAAGGTGTTCAAAGTGTAGCAAATGGATGGAGCCGGTTGGAGAAGCTCCAAGGAGTGGCACTGGAAAGGCTGATTAGAGAAAGAGAGGGAAATGTTCCCTTAATCCTTGAGGACAACAGGTGGCAGCCGTCAGCAAAGAAGCCTAAGGCCCACCCATTATCATCGCACCATACAATGATGTGCTCCTCACTAGCAACAACAATGTCTGAAAGGCTTTTTTTTCTGTGCATGCAGTTCATTTGCTAATATAATGAGATACAGATAGTATTGGTTTTTTTATTTGTTCATTTGCTAATATAATGAGGTAAAGATTGTAATAAGTATCATATATTCTTCTGTGCATGCATTTCATTTTCCAATAAGGACATGTAATGAAATAGTATTCTCAATGAACAACTTTTTAGTTTTTCAAATGTCTGTTAACATCCTTGGAATCATAGGTTCTCTATATCAATCATATTCAAAGTTTATCATAAGTTTATATTAACATATTGTTGTGAAAAAATTGTTCCTTAAATTAACAGATTCATAATGTGAAAGAAAGATGATTAGCAATGCGATACTCTGAATGAATGTATGACAATATGATAATAGCATGCCTTCACCACATAGGTATGCAACACCCAGCAATACATTCTTGGAATAGAGTTTAATATTGTTTTGTAAATGAACCGTGCAATACATTCTTGCAACACCCAGCAATAGATTCGTGCAATACATTCATTTTGGTTTATAGAGCAAGGATTTTATTGTTTTTAAATGTGAAATACCAATCGTTGATGTCAAATTCTTGACGTTGTAATTTGAGAGTAGATGACGATGTGGTATTTGAATTGATTGAAGTGAATTTTAAGGAATTATGATGAAATATATTGTCTTAATGTTGACACCTAGAGAAATTTTTTTTCGATTTGATGTAGTTTTGGGGGTTACAATATGCATGTCTATAGTTAAAACATGACGTGAGGTGTATGTTCTGCTGGTTACATGGATGGTGGTTCGTGTAGAGAAGACAATGCGCGATCTCTTGATCAGGACGGACTAGATGATGCGACTCGATCAATATTGATCACAGGTGAATAATTTCAAAATGATTGAAATTTCTTGGGATGAGCTAAATTATGGGTGATCTAAGATTTTGAGGGGGAATTGTAAATGAACCGCGCTGAAGGCGCCCGCTAATTTTTTTAACCAATTTGTTGTTCTGCATCGAAAGCGTCCGCGCCGAATTTGTTGTTCCGCGTCGAATTTGTTGTTCCGCGCTGAAGGTGCATGCGCCGATTTCGTTGTTCCACGCCGAATGCGTCCGTGTCGCTAAATATTTTTACGCTAATTTGTTGTTCCGCACAATTTTGACCGTGGAAATAATTTTTTGGGGAACAAAGATTTTGCGGGGGAAAATCTTAATTGAACCGTGCCCGCGGGCACGGGGTATGACTAGTATATATATATGGGTAAAGTGTTCCTAGGGTGACTCCTTAGATTTAATCTAAGGAGTCGCCCCCATTTTCCCCATATCCCACATTTTTTTAGAATTTTTTTTTCATGGGATTGTTGCTCACCTCATGGATGATCAACATACCAAAAATCAATTCATTCCAATACTTTTAAAGCCACCATCTACCCTTGCAACTTCATGGGTTTTTCAACACGTTTTCAAACCGTTGAAGTTGCAAGAGGTAGATGGGGGCTCTAAAAGTATTGGAATGGCTTGATTTTTGGTATGTTGATCATCCATGAGGTGAACAACAACTCCATGAAAAATAAAATCCAAAAAAAATGTGGGATATGAAAGAAAATGGGGACGACTCCTTAGATTTAATCTAAGGAGTCACCCTAGGAACACTTTACCCTATATATATATATATATATATATATATATATATATATATATATATATATATATATATATATATATATTATAAAACAGGGATGTTATCATGGGTTATTGGATAAGAGTTTTTGGATAAGAGAAATTGGATAAGGGTTTGAATTGTATTTGGGGTATAAAAATGAGGGATGTTATGATGAGTTTTTGGATAAGAGATATTGGATAAGAGAAATTGGATAAGAGGTTGAATTGTATTTAGGGTATAAAAATGAGGGATGTTATATGAGATATTGGTTAAGAGATATTGGATAAGAAAAATTGGATAAGTGTTGAAATTTAAAATTTGGGGGGAGTTTTGAAATTTAAAATTTGGAGTTTGAAAACAAGTTTAAAATTCTCTTCCCTACCCTCTCTCTCTCCCCCCCAAAAAATCCTCTTTCGCGAGCAGCTCCCATCCAGTTCCGGAGCGCCTCCCCTCAAACCCTAAAAAATTCTCTTCCCTACCCACACTCTCTCTCCCCAAAAAAATATCTTCCGCGAGCAGCTCACATCCAGTTCTGTAGCGCCTCCCCTCAAACCCTCAAAACCCTCAACCTCTCTTCACAGCCGGAGGGTGCTCGCAAGCCTTCACAGCCGGCAGACCACCCTCCCCCTCGGTCCCCAGCACAGCTCCCCTCAGCCTTTGTTTCGGCTCTGAGGGCAATGACGCACATCAACGGCAGCTTCCACGGCACCGAGATCAGATAACTTCCACGACACCTTCCCCAAAAATTGCAGCCCACCACCTACCCACAACGGCAGCTTCACCTACCTACAACGGCAGCTTCCACTGCAGCTTCCCCATAAATCGCAGCCCTCCACCTATCCACAACGACAGCTCAGTGCTTGGAATTGGTGCGAAGGGGAGCTGAAGAGGTAGGCCATGTTATTCCCTCTCTCTGGTGGTGCCAATCGGTATAGGATCCCAGTCACTGATCCCCCTCCGGTCTACCGCCGCCTCTCCATTGGCACCGGCTACGGGTGGGTCGTCACCACCGGCGATCCCGATGGGATCCACTTGCTGAATCCTGTCACTCGAGCACAGATCCAGCTGCCTACTCTGTGTAATGAGGTAAAAATTTCATTTCCCCCCATCATAAAAAGATTGCAGTTTGATGATAATGTTAACATTTATATCAAAATGTCATTTTTAGTCTTATGTTCCAAAATCTAAATGGAGAATACTTTCTGTATATTCATCTTGCTTAATTGTGCTTATTGAAGCAAGCTTTAATGTTTTCAGCCCGTTTCTTTATTGTCAAAAGCTAGGTTTCCCCCTATTATTTTTGATTTTTTCATCCCTCGACATCAAAAGCTAGGTTTGTTTATGTTATTGTTTTTGTTGCAGGATGCTATGTAAGGATTCACCCAAAAAATAGTTCAGATGATGAAGAGTGAATCACTCTTCGAGTCGTTGGGTGGTCTAATCATTCTCTCACAGGCATTAATCCTCTTGCCATCTTAATGGTCTTTTTGACCATTTTTCTTTATGTTCTTTTAGTTTATTAACTATTGAAATGGTAAGATGGGTGTGTTATTTTTCTCCTTCTAATGCTTGGTTATATTTTATCAGTTTCCAGAAGAGAGGAAGCTTGATTTACTCAAGACTCTTTCTGGATGTTCACCATATGCAGCGGCACATGATTCACACCAACTTCTTCCCTCTATTGTTTAACTACTTAAGGTATCTAGATGCTGAAAGCCATCCATTTGTTGTCATCCACTTTTGTGTTTTTTGTAGCATTCGTTGGATTCACTATCTGCATTTACTGATTTCAAATTCTTTACTTCTACTTTCTGGCTGCCTATTATTCTTTTCAATGCAAGCTTTTTTCTCTTATTGCAATCTCTTTCTGTGATACGAGGTTTGATCCTCTGACTAAATAGAAACTTTTAGTTACCGGTGCTGCTTTTTTGTGTCCATGATTTTGATTTTTCAATGCAAATAGTGTTTCTAGCTTTGATGTCCTATTTATTGATTTGTAATCAGCTTCATGTTATAATTCTTTTCTGTTTTTCTGCAGAAGTACATGCTTATGAGAAACACCGAAGAAGCAAATTTGCATTATGTTGAATGCTTATTATACACCTTTCACAGGCTCCAGCTTTTTTTTGTAGATCAGCATCCCCTTTCCTTTATTCATGTTTTCTTCTTCTTCTTCTTCGTACTTTTATTTTATTTTAAATGCTGGTTCTATGCTGCAGACTCCAAACTCCACGAATAGTCTTTGTGGATACAAGATTTCACTGATAGGTACTGCATATGTATACTATTTTATGTATTTCATGTCTATTAATTGTTATATTTTTTAAAACTTTTCTTACCATCTAAAGGTAATTCTACTCATCTTTGACGTTATTTTCATGTGGTCTGACTTCTCCCGGCAGTATTAACATTTTACTGTGGACATGCTTTTTTCATTTTAATGTTTGTAGCTGATGTTTCATATCACTGGTTGCAAGAAAATACTTGATTCAAAAGTAAACATCCGATTATGACGAAAAACTCGAGGAATATAAATCTTAATGGGCAATTTTTTTAATTGTATGTTTATGGAAGCTTGAGTGCTAATTGGGTTGAGCTTGGATGTAGATTGAGAATGAGTATGGGCCGGAGAGTAGAGAATTCGGGGTTGTCGGCCATTCTTATGTGAATTGGGCTGCCAAGCTGGCGGTCGGAATGTACACCGGCGTCCCCTGGGTGATGTGCAAGGACTGATTATCTTCTAAATTTAATCTATGTAGCTATAGCTCAGATTATTTCTACACTTTGAAATGAGTTGAAAAGTAAAATAATGATATCTATATATATATCATGTATCAATTTTTATGATTACAGTTTTGAATATGAACCTTTTTTTATATATGAACCTTTATTCTATCAATTTATATGATTGCACCGACGAGAAGAAGGTTAAGAAGGGGAAGAGGTTAAGAAGGGGAAGAGGCCATGTCCAATAGACCCAGGAGAAGAAGGTTAAGAAGGGGAAGAGATTTTTTGTATCAATCTATATGATTACAATTTATATGATTACACTTTGAAAATTTTTATGGGTCCACACTGTTTGAGTCCAAATTGTTCTTTGTATTTTTTTGAGTTGTAATGCATAATGGGATGTATTTAACATCCTGTATTTAACATTATGCATAATGCATATGCATAAGTTAATTTATGTTTTCCTGGAACCTCATACCTCATACAAGATGTTTCCTTGATGTAATCAACCTGTATTTCATCTACATCAATTAGATATTAGAACATCCACCTGAAAAAATCAGTAACATCAAACAAACCAATAACCGGTCCTTTTACTTTAATTTGTTGTTTGTTTTATGATTGAAATGGTGAGCTGCATGCAGTGGGGATTGAAAGAACATCAAACCTACATCTCCTACACAGCGATGCTGCAAATTACGAATATTTTTAATAAGTAAACCTGAGTATCATGATCAATCATATGCGCATCTAGGTGTCTGGTCCTACTAAATATGTGTGATTACACATTTTTCTATATTGGTCTGTGTTTTCTTTTGATCTTCATTTGAGCACTTTTAATGTACTGTAGAAGAACTAATTTATTTTAAAACAAGATAGGCACATCATCATATGGGGGTCCACTCAAACTGTTGTTTTTATTTCCAATTGGCAACTCAACATGTTTTGAAAACAAGAGGAAGAGAGCTCTAGGTATTAACAGTTGATGTCGTTGTGAAAATTTAGGCTGTAAATAATGTAGAGATGTTTGACAACAAAGAAATTTGGATATGTTCATACTGTCACAGAATCTCTCTGTGAAAAAAGTCTAGCAATACATGTAAGCTTCTGCTCTCATCAAATTTCATCAAAAACATCCAGGATCAACTTTACCATTCTATCATTTTATGGTACACTGTGAAGAAAATGGTTCAATGAACTAGAAGATCAAAAGGCCATTGGGAATCTTCAATTGTACAGCAATTTTGTCCAAAAGTTAGACTTAGGGGATATATAAGAGGACACCTTGAAATAAAATATTCACTGATTATCTCGGGTATGTTCTTTTTCTTCTTTCATTGCATTGGTGATAATCGATGTAAAATGTCAAGGAATGAGAACACACGCCCAACTTTTTACGCAAAGAAGAAAGAAAAAGGAACCGAACATTCATCTTGAAAACTTCAAATTGGATTGATATATTAGAATTACTATGGATATATTACAATTACAGTCAAGAGAGGGGTTGTGGTGTAGAACTCCGGCGCCAGATCTCAGACCAGTTCTTAACATGATATAACACCCAAGTGTATTAGATGTCCTGACCGGAAGCATCTCCTCTAAACTTTTGGCAAATGGATTTAGGAATAATGCATATTTGGTTAGGATACAATAGTTGAAGAGGCAATAGCAAAGTGACATATGGAAGCAAACAATGAGCTGAAGCTTTTATTATAAACTAAAAATAATGAGTAGTACTAGATAGTGGGTGTCTAAAATACCGAAGGATACGATGTGAGAGGATTAATTACATGATAAAAAGGAAAAAAATTGCCAGTAAATAATAATACCCATATAAAGAAAATCAAAGAACAATAACTCATGATAATATACATGATGTGGTACATAAAGCAAGTTTTGACGAGAAGGCATGCTTTGGCAAATTCAAAGTTTCTTGATTCAGTTAGCTTCACCAAACATGAGGTATCCATATATTGCAGAATTGCCATATATTGCCATATATTGCGTTACCAAGTCTCTTGTGTCATCTTGGTGTTCATGCTTTATCTTTGTGTTGTATTTGTCGTGCTTAAGTACTGAACTAACAATTGGTATCAGAGCCAGGTTGCCCGTGTTTCTTTGTTAACAAAGAAGGTGGGATCTTGGATTTCAGTACTTGAATCATGGCTACACGAGAATGTGCCTCCGTTGTTCGTCCCCCACTCCTCACCGGTACAAACTACACATACTGGAAGTCTCGAATGCGTGTATTCATCAAGTCCATTGATGAGAAGGCCCGGATCGCTATCGTTGAAGGATGGACACCGCCGATCGAAATTGACAAAGATGGCAAAAAACACCTCAAGCCGGCAAGAGACTGGAGTCGGATTGAAGAATATGCGGCCTTATGCAATTCTAAAGCAACTAATGCTATTTTTTCGGCTGTAGATGAAGAGCAGTTCAAGCTGATCTCCACATGTGAGTATGCCAAAGAAGCATGGGATATTCTCCAGAATGTTCATGAAGGAACAAGTACCGTAAAAGCTTCCAAACTCCAGATGCTAGCTTCTCAGTTTGAAAATCTAAAGATGTATAACAACGAGACTGTTGTCGAATTCAATGGGAGGTTGAGAGATATAGCCAATCAGGCCTTCCAACTTGGGAAGAAATATTCACAAAAGAAGTTAGTTGAGAAAACCTTGAGATCTCTTCCAGACAAATTTTCGGCCAAAGTTGCAGCCATTGAGGAGGCCAGAAATACGTCCACCATGAGACTGGATGAACTCATGGGATCTCTTCAAACCTATGAAATGAACCTGAAGCAAAATCAGAGGGACAAATGGATTGAAAATGAGTCTGAGTTAGATGATGACGTTGCCTTGCTGACCAAGAATTTCAGTAGAATGATGAAAGAGATAAGCAACAAGGGTCAAAACTTCAGATCTGGTAACAATGCGGGACGTGCAAATCTTCCCTCTACAGGCAAGAACAAAGGCAAAGGGATACAGTGCAGAGAATGTGAGGGCTTTGGTCACATACAAGCCGAATGTGCCAATACCCTCAAGAAGCAGAAAGAGAAATCTTTATCAAGTACCTGGAGTGAAGATGATTCTGATGGGATTGTTAAAAATGAAGACATCATCAGTAATTACATTGCCCTCGTAGCCTCTCAGAAGAAAGGACTTGATTACAACAAACTAGCCAATGTCAGACAGAATGTTGCAACATTATGTTCAACATCATGTTCAACATCATGTATAACATCTACAATCGAATCAGATTCTGAAGCTGATAGCGATGGGAAAGTTAGTGACGATGATATCCGTACAACATACCAGATGATGTTTGAGAAGTGGATGCAAATCTGCAATATCAACAAAGTCCTGAAGGAGGATAATGAAAGACTGAAGAAAGAGAAGGAGGAGATCAAAATCGAATGTCTGAAAGCTGAGGAAAACCGTAGAGAATTGGAAAGCAACTTCAGAAATGTTCTTCTCAGGGCAGAAAAAGCTGAATGCATATTGGAGAAGTGGAATTCTGGAAAAACAAAGCTGGATGATATCTTGAATATGGGTAAGACTTCAGGAGATCGCACCGGAGTGGGATACAATAGAGGAGCTTTTGATGATGTGTCTGCTGAAAGAAGAAGTCAAGTTAGCAAAGAACTTGAAAGAATGGATCAGCACAAGGGCCATGATCAGAAGAAGAGGCAGATTAGAGGTATAAAAGGTGCTCGTTCTGTATGCAGTCACTGCAAGTTCATTGGCCATACTGAGAGAAACTGCTACAGTCGCATGCGACATTGGTCAGAAGGAAGAAATGTTAGACATCCAGATATGAAGATGAAGAAGCAATGGGTCAAGAAGTCTGAATTATACAGCAAGAACACTACAGCTTCAGAGAGATCACTTCATGTTGTGACTAATGTTGTAACATTAGATACAACACAGAACAATGTTGCTGCAGATGTTATGACACCAGACTCGACATCTCCCCTCGACAATCACGGTGAGCACCCTGCGCCAAATTCTCATGAATCTTCCTCCAGAATTATCAGAGTGCTATCTCGTCGCTTTGCTCACTGCCCCTCCTCTACCGGTGCCATTGGATCTTCGCCTATACCCTCTCCTGCACAGCAATCCACCTCTGCTTCATCTTCTACGGCCTCATTATCTAGACCGGTTGACTTCCCTAAAGTTTGTTCACTTCTTAGCCGGTTCCATCGCATCCACGTCTCCAAATTTTGACATACAGACCACCGAAGATCCTCTGTCAACACCGCCGATGTTTTTCTATTCTCCAACTTCTTTTTGGCCCCTCAGAGCTCGAATCGGATGTGAGGTATAATGCTCTTTCTCTTATTCTGCTGTGCCTGAGAATTTATTTGCTATTAAGAGAGACAGACGAGCCTCTGGATGTGCCTCAGTTGAGTTTTTCTGAATTTTTCTTTTGGAGATGTGAGGCTAGCTGAAGGGGGAGAATGTGGTTTGGATTATTGTGGCTCAAAGGGGGAGAATGTGTGCTTGGTTGGTGCTTGCTTTGGGTTGTGCCACATAATGCCAAAGGGGGAGATTGTTAGGGTTGAATTCTGCTGATATTTGTTGGCATTAGTGGCACAATAGATGGAGAGTTCTGTTTGAGGAATCAGAAGTGTTTTTGAGCAGATTGAGCTGTATTGTTGAACATAATGTCGTTCAACAAAATGTTCAACATTCGGGATCTGGATTTCTGGTTCGTATGCAGAAACGCTGCTTTGGTTTCAGATCCGATTTGCTGCCTAAAATGACGGGGATTCTGAATTGATTGTGGAATATCTACTTGAGAGATTTTTGGAAAGCCCTTCCTAAATCTGTTGCT
Organism: Scilla litardierei; assembly: GCA_030789695.1. Classification (NCBI taxonomy): domain Eukaryota; kingdom Viridiplantae; phylum Streptophyta; class Magnoliopsida; order Asparagales; family Asparagaceae; genus Scilla; species Scilla litardierei. The sequence continues at coordinate 71,905,627 of CM061131.1, forward strand.
AAATTGAAGGCATGTTGGGTTGAAATAGAAAGAGAATATCTCGCAGATTTGTTGGTTGGAAAGATTGATTGATGCAGATCTTTTATTGTTGCTATTTCCAGAAGATTTGAAAGAATCATTTCCTATCTTGGTTCGGTTAATTGTGGGTGAGCTAGAGATATATTTGGAAGCTATTATCTCTCATTATTATTGTTGATTCGGTTGGAAAGAATCTCGCTCGGTTGGAAAGAATAATTATTGTTGCAATTGAAAATCGGTTGGAGATATAATTGGAAGTTGCTATTGACGTGCGTCTATATTTCATATATTCACGCACGTTTTCTTTTGTGTTTCTCCGTGTTTTCCGCCGTCTCTTATTCGTTTTCGTATGTTTTCCCGTTTTCTTTCACTTTTCTTTGTTTGTCCATGATTGCAGGAGTTCGACCACGTAGGGGACCTTTTACGATGATATCTCAAGTCCCCGGAGCAACGGGAGAAGTCACGCGTGATCCAGGGGTCAAACGGCAAAGTATTCATCTTTCTGCCCCTCACCCGGTCGGTTGGTCATCTCCAACCGATCGGGTGATGCACGCGTGCACCAACCGGTCGCTACCGCAGCTCACGAAGAAGTCACCCGACCGGTTCACAGACCGGTTCTGCGGGCGGCTGTTCTCTGTCTTTTCGAGCAGAATTCCAACCGATCGGGTGACTCTCACCCGATCGGTTCATCTGTAGCAGAGAAAAAGAGCTGAAGACACGGGCGTCGAACCGACCGGTTCACCCGACTGCTCCAAGATCTAACCGGTCGCTCAAGAACTCACCCGATCGGTTCGTGAGATCGGGTGAAAACTCGCCGTTTTCTGTAATTTATCTGTAACGGATCAACCGATCGGTTGACTTGTCACCCGATCGGTTGATCCGAAAATCTATATATATGACCCCTAGGGTTCCAGAAACGAGAGAGTTGTATTTTTTTTACTGTTTTATTTCCTTGTGACGGCTGTAATTGTTACTCTTAAGTAAGTTTTCAGATCTTTCTAATTTTTTAGTATTGTCTTTACTACTCCTTTACTTCCGCATTGCAATTGTCTGATTATGATTCTAACGGTTAAATTTCATTTAGATTGCTTTTTCATGAATTTTTGTGAGTAGTTCCCAAATCTGGGATTTTGGTGGAAGCCCCTTCGGGGGCTCTTCCCGATGCGTCCATAGGGTTAGGAAATCGATAGGGAGTAGGAATCTAACGGTTACGCGGGGCGTTTCATTGTCATCGGCGGGAAAAAGACCGCCTTTGACCGTCGGGCCAAGGGGGAATAAACTTGGCGGTTGACTCCCTAGCCAAAGCTCACGCCTTTAGCGTAGACGCCGAATCCTAGCACGCGGGAGCGGCAGGATGAGACGTCGGGAGATATCGTTGCGGACTTAGTGCTCCCGGGATCGATCAGTGTTTATGGACACGGGAGTGCCCACTGATCGAATCCGGGAAGTCCAGTGTATCATCCTGGGCACCGACCGGAATATCGGGCCCATGGGACGCCGGTACCACTTTCAGAGGCAACGTCTCACCATTAGACCCTAATCCCGATCGCTATCCATACCCGTAGGCCGTAGCGACGAGAGTCTCTCGTCGGGTCGGAAACCAAAGTCCCGGGTTTACTTTCTTTTTGTTTATACGCTTTCAATTCCTTTCGTGACAACCAACCACCGATTCGGGCTAGCTCGCCCCTCGGGGTGATTTAGGTCCTACCTGACCCAAGCACAACCTCGCCTCCCTGAGTTCGATATTCCCGCACCCTACACTAACCGTGAAACTTGCGGTAAACGACACCGCGCCGCCGCGACGTAAGCGGGGCGCCGGTCAAGTTTATGGCGCTGTTGCCGGGGAGGCAACGTGCTTGATATTTTAGGATCTTGAAAACCCTCGTGTCTAGCTCATATCCCTACCTCGCGATAATTTTCGCATTCCCCTTTTTCTTTTTCTTATTTGTTTTTCTTATTTTTATTTCTTATTTTATCTGTTTCTTTCCCACTTGTCGCTTCACGGGTGTTTGTTGTTTTTCATGCGCAGGAGTTCAAGGAGTCTTGACGACTTGATTCCCCTCGATCCAGAGATTAACGCCACCCTTAGGCGCTTGGCCGCCGAGAAGCGGAGAAGGGAAGATCCCGAATCCATGGAGGAGAACACCCCACCTCACAAGTCTCTGCTGGAGTACTCGATGCCCTGCATCGAGTCAACTTCCGCCATCCGATCTCCAGCTATTGCGGCCCAAAGCTTTGAGCTGAAGCCGTCTCTAGTGACATGGATCCAGCAGGACCAGTTTGCGGGTGCGCCCATGGAGAGCCCGATAGAGCACCTGGACTCCTTCTTGGAGAAGTGCGACACCTTCCGAATTAATGGTGTCACTACAGAGGCTATCCGTCTGAAGCTGTTCCCCTTCTCTTTGCGGGACAAAGCCAAGCAATGGTTAAGGGGGAAGGACCCCAACACTTTCAACACCTGGGAGAAGCTCTCCAACGCTTTTCTGACGAAGTTCTTTCCTCCGGGGAAGACCATGAAGTTGAGGAGTGAGATCTCCTCCTTCTCCCAGGCCAGCCACGAGTCCTTGCATGAAGCTTGGACGAGATATAAATAGATGCAAAGAAGATGCCCTCACCACGAGCTTCCGAAGTTGCAGATTATCAATCTGTTCTACAATGGGTTGAGGGATGACCTTAAATCTTCTATGGACGCCCCGGCCGGGGGTTCCTTCATGTCTCGAAGCGAGGAAGATGCCGGGAATATTCTGGAAAACATGGCATCCAACAATGAGCGGTGGTGCGACGAGAGAGCCACACCAAGAACTGGGGGTATACACAGAGTCGAGGACGTCGACAAACTTTCAAGCAAGTTCGACTTGCTTTCGACCCAGATCTCCGCACTGATGGTAGGAGCCGGTGGGGCCGGTACACAGCAAGTTTCTGCGGTAGAGTCCGAATTCCTTGGGGAATTCGACGGTGGTGACATCTCACCACCGTTGGATCAGGCGAGTGCACTGTTTTACAACCCCACGGGGAATGCGCCATATCCACCAAGGACAAATTCCAACCCGGCCAACTCTCCCAACAACCGGAACCACCCGAATTTCAGTTACCGCCCACCATTTCAGCCCTCGCCGCCTCAGCAGCCGCAGCAACAAATCTATCAGCCGGCTAGACCACCGCAGAATCAGGGTCAGCTGCAACCGTTTCAGCAGCAACCTCAGCAACAAACGTACGCTCCCAGGAATCAGCAGCCGTTCCAGCAGCAGCAGTATGGCCAACAGAGGGCCGTCTCTCCGGTTGAGTCTCTCTTGACTCAATATATTACCAACCAGGAGAGAATCAACCAAAAGCTGGAAATGGGCCAGCGGACCCTCACGGACCAAGTAACCCAGCTGGGGTTACAGGTGGCGAACCTTGCTAGGTCACAAAACCAATTGCCGCCACAACCGGAGGTGAACCCGAGGGGAGCAACACAAACATCGGCACTCGTGCACGAGCACGCGAATGTGTCCGCTATCGTTCTGAGAAGCGGGACACAAATCCCTTCTAGAGTGCCCCCTAGCAACCCGGAAGCACCATTGGTCGTCGAGAGACTGACTGAAGAATTAAACGACACCGATGCTTCGTCACCAAATCCCATGACTCCGGAGGGAGTGTCTCAAGAAGAGAAGAGGAAGAAGGAAGAGAGCCCAAGAGTGTATAAACCCGTTGTGCCATTTCCACAACGGTTGGCTCAGGCGAAAATTGATGAGAAATATGGGAAGTTCTTCGCTATGGTCAAGGACCTAAGCCTGCAGATCCCCTTCTTGGAGGCAATCGAGACAATCCCCTCCTATGCAAAATTCTTGAAAGATTTGGTGACCAAAGGGTCAAGAAAAGAGAAAGTGGTGCTGACGGTGGAATGTAGCGCTCTTATCCAGAGGGATAACCCGCCAAAGCTCAAGGACCCGGGGAGCTTCTCTATCCCTTGCACGATCGGGGCTGTAAAGATTAATCGTGCACTCGTCGATCTAGGAGCGAGTGTTAGCTTGATGCCCTTGTCGATGTACAGAAGGATAGGAATGGGTGATTTGGAGCCCACCGGGATGACCCTACAACTAGCTGACCGGTCGGTCAAATATCTGGTGGGAATTGTTGATGATCTCCCCGTGAATGTGAGAGGGGTGCATGTGCCTGTGGACTTTGTAGTCATGGACATGCCCGAAGACGCACACACCCCCATTATCCTGGGACGGCCTTTCATGGCCACTGCTGGCGTTCTTATAGATGTGAAGAACGGAAAACTCTCCTTGAACGTCAGCGGAGAGAAAGTTGAGTTTGACCTGGGACTATCCATGAAGCACCCCGACCCTCCTGATGACCTCCGGTGTAATTTGCTTGAGATAGAAGAAGAAAAGGCTGTAGAGGAGAGCTCCTGGGAGATTCTCCTGAGAAACCCCCCCGATGACTTGGGGAATTCTGAAGATGAAGAAGGCCCCGAAGATAAAGAAGCTGCTGGAAGACCGAGTGCAGCGAGAATGACCCCTCCCGGGTTCCCCAAGTTTCCCCCTGTAAGGAGAACGGGGAAAGAGCTTACGGACCTCACTAAAGACGAGGTCCGAATCCTGAAGAAGATGGCGGGAAGCGCCAACACCAAGGAAAAGCCCCCGGACCCCAAGAACAAAGGGGGGGTGGTCGAGCAAGTATTTTTCCAGCCGCTTACAACTCCTAGCGCCTTCAGCTCCAGCGAGAAAGAGATGCCGAAATTAGGGCATCACCCGTATCAGCCACCATGAGCATCTCTTGCGGGCGTCGAGCCAACGACGTTAAACAAGTGCGCTTCATGGGAGGCAACCCATGTTCTAAACTTTTTCTCAAATTTTTAGCGTTATTTTTTACTTTATTTTCTCTATTTTTATAAATAAAATCAGCCGCGAGGACATCCGTTCGGGGACTTAATCAAATCTCTTGGTTTTTGCAGGAAACAAGCCTCAACCGATCGGGTGACATCTCACCCGATCGGTTGGGACGTATCAGATACATGCCGAGATCTGTCCCCATATGACCCGATCGGTTGAGTAATGAAGAGACCGGGTGGCAGACCGGGTGAGCTGGGGAGAACTCTCGGAAAATTTTGGGGAATATCAACCGATCGGTTGAGTTTGAGCGCGATCGGTTGACCTGACCAGGTGAGAAGCCCTAAGTTCTCGGGAAATTTAGTTGAGCGGCCAACCGATCGGTTGACAAGTCAACCGATCGGTTCGCCTGTAGCATTTCTTCGGCAAAATTTTCGACCTAACCGTCAAACGACCGGGTGACAAGTCACCCGATCGGTTCGACTTAAAACCCTATAAATACCCCCTGACACCCGCTCGTTTCCGCCCTCGCCCGATCACGAATCTCGCCGTCGATTCGCCTTCCCCTCTTCGCCAACAACCGATCTTCACTCCCCCACGCCCTCTACTCCCCCATTACTCCCACTCTCCACCTCCTTCATCAACCCCTCCATCATCTACACCATCTCTCTCCTCCCATTTCGGATTTTTGACCTAATTTTCCCAAATCCACCTCCATTTCGAAAATTTTTGCCGAAGGAGTTCGCCGCGGCTCCACGATACTCTCGCTGAACAGTGTGGGGCACCAACGAGCAAGCTCCACCACTCCGCTTGGGTAAACTCGCTCCTATTCTTATTTTATATATTTGCCCTGTTTATTGTGCTTGCTTGTTGGCTTGTGTTAGTGTGCATCCACGATTTTTGCACTAATTCTTGCTCACACACACACACACATGGCTAAAGATAAGGATAAGGGAAAAGGAATCATGAGGGAAGAGGAGCCGTCTCGAAAGAGACGAAAACAAACGCGCCCTCCTTCCCGTACACGAGCACTTACACTTGGCCCTCCTCCACCTATTATCCCCCCTGTGGACCCAATGTTGGGCCCGCATGGGTATATCTTCCGGAACCAGGAGCACAAAGACTTTTACCGCAGGCTTGATGCTCGAGGGCATCTATCTACTAAATTCCTGCATGCACAAACACTTCTCGATCTCGGTGTCTTCACCGAGATCGAATATCTTTTCGGCAACTTAGGATGGTTAGCCTTCCTTAATGCATCTGCCACTTCCCACCCGGCACTCACACTCGAATTCCTCTCCATACTTGTTTTAGAGTCCGGGTCGATCATTAGATTCCGGGTACGTAACCGTAGTGTCACCACAACCCTGAACACGATTAATGATATATTTGGTTTCCCCAATCTCGGGGATGATTCTATCAGACACCATGGGTACACGCCCGAATTTAGCGTCGATCAATTCTGGTTCCGCCTCACATTGATCGGCGACTACCCCCGAGGTCGGGCCAAGGCCTCCTCCATCATTCATCCCGTGTTTTGTCTAGCCCACAGGATCATCTCTTCCACATTCTTTCCTAGGGACGAGTCAGGCACTGTGACTATCCCCGATCTTTTTATCCTTTGGGCCATGACTTTTCCTTACGTCCGGGATGATGATGGAGTTAGCTTCAGGGCCCCTACCGTCCCCATTCATGGCGGCGATTGGCTTGTTCACAAGCTACTCGAGATTAGCCAGGCCGGTAAGGGAAAGTTTTGTTGCGGGGGCATCATCACTATCATATGCTCTTACCCCCAATTCAATATCCCCCTCCCCAACAATCTTCCTGTTGTCGCAGGACCATCACGTCTTGATATTGACGTCCTACGGCACATTCACATGATTAGACCCTACTCAGCTGGCCGCTACATCTTCAACTATGGCCACCCCCCAGCCCCTTACACCATTCTGCCCAACCCCGCTCGCATGCCCATTGCTCTCGTGGGAGATTGGACTTTCCCTTCTGATCCCGACTTCTTTGCGGGGTTGAATCTTCCTTTTCTCCCCGCTGGCGCACGCAGATCACCGTCCCCTGCCGCCCACTTAGGCGAGCAGGATATCCCTGCGTCTGCGGGAGATTTAGGGGCTGGCCCGAGTCGTCCCGTTTCTGCTCCGGGACCGATCACGTCTGAGCACCTCCTTGCGGCCATTTCTGGCCTTGTCTCCTGTGCTGGCATGACCACTGCCGCCAGCACCTCTTCGACCTTACCTGGCGGCACCACCTCTGCCTCGCGTCAGTCTACGTCTTTTGGTCGCCGTCAGGTATCTGCCCGTCTAGGACTTGAGAGGGAGGTCGCCGCCCTTCGTGAGCTCGCCATGTCCTCTGTTTCCTCGGACCCATCACCATCCTCCTTTCTTACTCACCCACGTTTCCTCGCACTTGAGAGGAACGTGGCCGCCATTCTCCGCCTTCTTACTCATATCCACGGACCACCTCCACCTTCACCACCTCCACCTTCACCACCCAGGCGATCTTCTCCTCCACCCTCCCACACTTCTCCACATCCATCACCACATTCTTCTCCTCCCTCTTCACATCCCATCCCGGCATCCACTTCACCCCTCCCGACCACTTCCACCGCACTCACGCTACCTCCATCCTCCTCCGTCACTCCATACGTGCGTCGGAGGAAATTACCGGTACGCTCCAGATCCCTCCCACCACCTCCCACTACCGTCACCACCACATCTACTTCCTCCATTTCTATTCCTCTCACCACAGCCTTGATCGCCTTCCTACCACCACCACCCACCACCACCGACACTCCTCCCATAGTTCACACCACCACTGCCCCTATACCCTCACCTCATTCCCCACTTCTCCGCACACCCCCTGCCTCCCCCGACCACCCATCCACGCCCTCTTCTGAGGATGACGAGGACTCACCTTCTGCTGCTTTCTGATCTCCCCTCTTTTGTTTCTGACTCCCCCTTGCACATATCTAGATTTCATTGATAATATCATTTCGCTAGCACTTTCTGGTCTAGCTTGGGGGAAGTCTATTTTGGTGTGCTGTCGTGTTTTGTCTGTTTTTCTCCTTTTTGTGTGTGTGCTTGTTTTTCACTTTTTGAGTGTCGTGTCGTGTTATTTTATTTTATTTTTTATTTTATTTTCGTATTGTTTGATTTTGATCTTGTTTTTTCTTTCTTTTTCACTTTTATCTATGTGTTTTCCTCGTTTTCATTTCTTTTCGTGTCTGTGCGTATTTCCCCCCCCCCCATTTTCATTGCCCTCCCGTACTCACTCATATTGCATTGAGGGCAATGCAAACTTCAGCTTGGGGGAGTCGCACTTCGTGCGTCATTTGTGTTGTTTTTCTACGTTATTTGAGTCGTTTTCCATCGTGTTTTTCCTTTTTTCTTTTTCCTACTTTCTTTAGCTATTTCTCCTAGAAATGAATCCTATGATGAATCGCCACAAAGTCACACACACCTAGCATTGCATCGATAATCACACTCACTAACTAACCCTAGGATTTCGAGTCCTCTTGCATTTCACGCATCGTGGGTCCACTTAGCTTTTTGTGAGTCGTGTGTCGTGACTAGCATTTGGTGTGCTTCTGCTTTGTGATTTTACTTTATATACCTGTCCAGGAATGACCCCTAGATTGTCATGCTCCGATTTGAATACGCGGTTTGCTTCTAATGTCTGCTTCTATATGCATGCTATTTATATCGTATACTTCAATTCGCATGCGTCGGGATTCCACAACTAAGGACTAGGATACCCCATATAGCCTAAGCTCTATTTAGCAACAATAGTCTCCTTTGCCCGAGTGTTTAGATTTCAACTTCTTTTTTGTTTTACTTGGTGCAAATCCCCTCGTCGTGTACCGTTCTCCCACTTGGGAGAGTACACATGTGTATAGCCAATATCCCAAAAATTCAAAAAAAAAACCCAAAAAGGAAAGAAAAGAAAAAGATTGTATAGCCAAAAAGCCAAAAAAATATGCAAATACCCAAAACCCAAAAAAATTCCCGTGTGAATATTTTCATACTTGCCAAGAATAAAGGGAAGGCGAGAATTTGCACCGAGTGTTCTTCTCCACATCATCTCAACCCCCGTCGTTATCGAAAGCGCTTGGCTTAGGAGCTATTTAGCTTGTATCTTGGCTATAGTGGCGTGATTTCCTAGACCCTAGTTGTGGAGTCTCCGATGCATGATACGCTTCTTTTCCCACTCTTCTCATGCATGATTGAACTTATATTCGCCGCTCAATTCAATTCGGATCGATATTTTGGGTCATTTCTTGGATTTGTGTATATCGAGCCTCATTGCACATCGTAGAAAGCTTCACCATTTGCTAGCACACGGCCACGCTCACTCGCGCTTCACTGCGTGGACCCACGACACTTATTTGGACTCGCTTTCCTAGGTTTAGTGGTGTGATTTGGCGTTTGCTTGCTAGGTGTGTCGTTTTTGATTTTGATGGCTCTGATGGACGATCTAGGGCTTAGAGTTTTCTTTTTCTTTCTTCCTCTCTATTTTTCCCTTCCGAGCTCCTACTCTCACTCGTCTTCCTCGAGGACGAGGAAGAGTTCAGCTTGGGGGATTTTGACGTGCGTCTATATTTCATATATTCACGCACGTTTTCTTTTGTGTTTCTCCGTGTTTTCCGCCGTCTCTTATTCGTTTTCGTATGTTTTCCCGTTTTCTTTCACTTTTCTTTGTTTGTCCATGATTGCAGGAGTTCGACCACGTAGGGGACCTTTTACGATGATATCCCAAGTCCCCGGAGCAACGGGAGAAGTCACGCGTGATCCAGGGGGTCAAACGGCGAAGTATTCATCTTTCTGCCCCTCACCCGGTCGGTTGGTCATCTCCAACCGATCGGGTGATGCACGCGTGCACCAACCGGTCGCTACCGCAGCTCACGAAGAAGTCACCCGACCGGTTCACAGACCGGTTCTACGGGCGGCTGTTCTCTGGCTTTTCGAGCAGAATTCCAACCGATCGGGTGACTCTCACCCGATCGGTTCATCTGTAGCTGAGAAAAAGAGCTGAAGACACGGGCGTCGAACCGACCGGTTCACCCGACTGCTCCAAGATCCAACCGGTCGCTCAAGAAATCACCCGATCGGTTCGTGAGATCGGGTGAAAACTCGCCGTTTTCTGTAATTTATCTGTAACGGATCAACCGATCGGTTGACTTGTCACCCGATCGGTTGATCCGAAAATCTATATATATGACCCGTAGGGTTCCAGAAACGAGAGAGTTGTATTTTTTTACTGTTTTATTTCCTTGTGACGGCTGTAATTGTTACTCTTAAGTAAGTTTTCAGATCTTTCTAATTTTTTAGTATTGTCTTTACTACTCCTTTACTTCCGCATTGCAATTGTCTGATTATGATTCTAACGGTTAAATTTCATTTAGATTGCTTTTTCATGAATTTTTGTGAGTAGTTCCCAAATCTGGGATTTTGGTGGAAGCCCCTTCGGGGGCTCTTCCCGATGCGTCCATAGGGTTAGGAAATCGATAGGGAGTAGGAATCTAACGGTTACGCGGGGCGTTTCATTGTCATCGGCGGGAAAAAGACCGCCTTTGACCGTCGGGCCAAGGGGGAATAAACTTGGCGGTTGACTCCCTAGCCAAAGCTCACGCCTTTAGCGTAGACGCCGAATCCTAGCACGCGGGAGCGGCAGGATGAGACGTCGGGAGAAATCGTTGCGGACTTAGTGCTCCCGGGATCGATCAGTGTTTATGGACACGGGAGTGCCCAATGATCGAATCCGGGAAGTCCGGTGTATCATCCTGGGCACCGACCGGAATATCGGGCCTATGGGACGCTGGTACCACTTTCAGAGGCAACGTCTCACCATTAGACCCTAATCCCGATCGCTATCCATACCCGTAGGCCGTAGCGGCGAGAGTCTCTCGTCGGGTCGGAAACCAAAGTCCCGGGTTTACTTTCTTTTTGTTCATACGCTTTCAATTCCTTTCGTGACAACCAACCACCGATTCGGGCTAGCTCGCCCCTCGGGGTGATTTAGGTCCTACCTGACCCAAGCACAACCTCGCCTCCCTGAGTTCGATATTCCCGCACCCTACACTAACCGTGAAACTTGCGGTAAACGACACCGCGCCGTCGCGACGTAAGCGGGGCGCCGGTCAGCTATCTCTCGGGATTTGTTATTGAATTTGTTAGAGAGATTTTCGCCCGCAAATATTGGTTGGAAGATCTTGTTGAAGATATTGTGGAACCACTTGCCCGAAGTGATTCCTTAATTTGTGGGCTGCCGATTCTGCACGGGATTTTAGCGAGCGTCCCTCCTTATCTACTCGATGATTGAGGGGGAGCAAGGATTGAACGTGCGTGCGGTTTTGTGGCAAAGGGACTTTTGACGAAAGTTTTGAAGAACTCCGGGAGGAGGCCGACGGCTACACACGTAGGATCAAGGGGGTTGATCTAGTCGGTTGTGCAAGGGGAGCTTGCGGGCAAGGGGAGCTTGCCGAGAATACTCCATGGGTTGGTAGAGACCACCCATCACGGTTTGTATTGAGGGGGAGGTTGTTCCTCCTAATAGAATCGCGATAATTAGTGATTGTACTCATTGATTATTTTAGTGGAGTATTCTGATTTTCTGGGCGGGGCCCCGCAGATGTAGGTGTGCGCACCGAACTGCGTTACCAAGTCTCTTGTGTCATCTTGGTGTTCATGCTTTATCTTTGTGTTGTATTTGTCGTGCTTAAGTACTGAACTAACAGAAAAATTATAATTGTCAGAATGAAATAAGGAACATCGCGAACAAATTAATTGATTGGCTAGACTTACCATATTACTAATGCTTTGTTAAATTTTGTTTTATCAGTCATTGATTGATAAATATTAGGAAACACTGATTGGCCTGAGTAGCAAAAACCCATACAGCAATGGCAAAGGGGAGACCATTCCAATTAACTATTTTCCCTGTCAAGATGATATTTGCCAACATCCCATCATTAAACTGGATCCTCCTAAGGGTATGCATGCTGGCCATTATTACGTCAATGTTTCACTGACTTTGTCGTAACCAAATTGCTTAGCACGTCAACCTTTCTTCTCCTTTATATTCTTTTTGTTTTTGAAATGTTCTCCTCTATATTCCTTCATGCTAATAATTAATATTTTTTTCATTAGCACATTACTTCTCTTTGGATAAAAGTATGCTTAGATATGGTCTTTAATCAAAATGGTTTAAATGCTTTTTTTGTTTTTTTGTGACATCTCTTTTAATCAAAATGGTTTAAATTCTACATTATGAGTCATTGAACAGAATTTTTAAATGGAATCATGCAAAAATTATGATACATCAACTAACTTATATTATGAAGGCATTCCACTATTCCCATGTGACGTGCCCTACATGCTTTGATTTAGGGAGATGATTTTTTGGGTAGTTGATGAAGAATATAAATTATTTGGACAACCTGCTTGATGAAATATCCTATTCAAAAATCTGCAGGAGAGGGTGAACCTAATTGGGAATTGAAGATGAGAGAATTTTGTCTACAAATTTTGCTGCAGAAATAGAAGTTATGGAAAATCAGAGGAAGGCATTGGAGTATGAGCTCGAGTTGTCCCATTTCAAAGTCCAAAAGCTAAGGGATAAGGTGGATTTGTTAGAAACGAAAGTAGACAAGGAGAGGACAAATTTCCAGTGAAGTGCTGGAACTTGGAGGATGAGCTTTTGAGGAAGAGGCAAGAAGCTGAACTCCGACCTATGTCATGCTCAAATGGAGATCCAACATTAAAACAGGTAATATTAAAGTAGTGGACGTTCAAGTTTGAAATTAGCAATATTACAAAATTTATTTGTTGCCAGGGAGATGGATTAAGCAAAATAAATGAGATTAACGATACAAAAATGGATCGCTAAATCATTCTATGCAAATTCCTCTTTCAGATATTAAGAGACGAATCATGTGATTTACATAGAACAATGCTACGCACTGAAACTTTGGATGCTCCATATTCCGAGAATATCGATTGATTGTTTGAGCATTGCTAATGCCTACTGATTCCATAACTGCACGCGATCCGTTCTTTCCTTCTATCGTAGGAAAAAGAACTCTTGCAATTGAAAGTCTCGAAAAAAATTGTTCTCCTGCAGAACGATTTTGTGTGGTAAATCCATTGTTTTTATCTAGGAATTGTAATTCTTTATTTTGTTTTTTTGTTTTTTCCAAGAAAAATAAGTGATTGAGAGCAAAGTGGTTGTTAATTTGCTTCCTCGATTTCAACTGAAACCAAGATTTAGTTCAAATAGAAAGAAGTAAAATATCAATATTTGGTGGGTGCGGTGTTGAAAGAAATTAATTTGGTGTGAAACATTTCCCTTCACCATATGAATGACAAATGTGAGAAGAACTAATAAAATTTACCGTATGGCATGCCACATACTCATGACTATCAAATTTAGTTGTGCAAACCTACATTACATATGAACATACTACAATTGTGTGAATAGTGGTTGCAAACAAAATTAATGCAAACAGAGATTCCAGATAATTAATTTTCCACTTCTAATATGAATCATTCAATGTCATTATCTGAACAGATTTATTTTTCGCAATACTAATGGTTTGTATAAAAAAGGTGATCTGTGCATAGTATAGAAAGATCATCTCAGAATATTCCCAGAACCACAAAAAATGAATTAAATAAGTGTACTTTTATGCATGTACAAAAGTTTTTTAGCAGGTGAAGTTATAAATCTCACCATCTCATATAAAAGAATCAAATTTATATTAGTTTGATGATGTGAGCAAACACCACGATGACCTTATTTATATGAGTGTTTATTCTTACATTACGTGAGATTGTTAGCTAAGAACACGAAACAGAAGAAGAGAATTGATGATAACTTGGGAACAACATATCTGTGGTTGGTGTGCATCCTTTTGCATTCTATTTTGGGATATGGTTTGTTCTTGACGTTCGCCATCAATCGATGCAGCCCCACATATATGGACATGTAACAAAATTTCATCATTTCCTTCTTCCCATCAAGTCTTGAGTATTGGACGTTTTTCTAGCTATGTCGAACAACAAAATGAGTAAGGTTGCATTCGATCTAAACAACAATTTGCATGTTAGTTTTCATTGCAAACTACAGATTTGTTCACATCTCATTCCCTAAATATCCTGGGCATGTAATGTTGTTGTTCAATATATTACACAGCCATCTAAATATGCAATCATACTCCATTGAACCATAGAGCCTATTTTGATCTGAAATGGCTTAGACGTGAATATCACAAATACCATATAGGGGTACAGCAACCATTTTTAATTTCACATTCATATCACTTACCTTGGTCCTAAGATAGATGAAAAAATCAACCAGTTTCATAGTTTGTTTATGTTTAATTTATTGTTTATTTCACTTTATTGAGATTTATGTTGTATCAGAGTATTTCACTTTAGAATTTTGTTTATGTTGAGATTATCATTGTATTTATGTTGATTATGTTAATTTAAAAATTGGATATCAATTTTTGAATATGAAAATTAGTTAATTTTGTAGTTTGAGGCTGCTATTGTTTCTGTCACGATAATTTGTGATTATATTTGCTGAAACCCTGAGGTAGTGAGATCCCTCCTAGGCTTTCTCCTTCCAAGAACCGATCCAGTTCGTTCCCGACTAGAAATCCAGGCTTTTTGTTGAACTGACTTGGGCCAATGTCAGCTACTATTTGCTATGATCTTCGGCATACTATCGTTTGGTCCTAATATAGAGGGAAAAATCGATCAGTTTCATTGTTTGTTTTTGATTACTTTGTTTGTTTCACTTTAATGAGAATTATGCAGTTTTAGATTAAATCAATGCAGAATTTTGTTTATATGGATATTATCATTGTAATCATGTAGATTATGTTAATGTGTAGGAATTCTAAATTATGCATGCAGATAAATTCAAGCAATCAGCAACCAGGAAAATTTTCTATGGTAATATAGAATACAGAAGAATGAAAACTAGATTTGATGCCTGGGATTATTTTTATCTCTTAACGCATGATGTAAAGCCAAATTTATCAAATAATAGACATTTCTAAGTCACTTTTTACTTACAAATAGAAGTCGGCGAAAATTTGATTGTGTATCTCACAGCTGGTTTTTACTCTTTTTGTTTCTGTTTCTGTTTTTTTGTTTCCTTAGCTATCCTTTTGCCATTATGATGTATAGGCTAAGGTGGTGAAGGACCTTTCGGCCAAAGAACTATTTGCTAAAAAGAAGTTTCAACTAGCAGAAATTGGAAAGCAGCTACTTGAAAATAGAAACAAAACAAGCTCTTTTTTCTCAAGGCCTCAAATCCATTTGATCTTTTGCAACACAACAAGAAAGGTACGATCTTTTTAATAATCGATGGCTAAATTCAATTGATTTTTGCAGAAATTGTGTCTCTCGAATGAGCCTTTTGCCGGCATTATAGAAATTGGCTAAATTCATTGTTAGTTATATAATAGATAGTAAGCTTTAAACCTTTTGTTCGTGTTACAGAAATTTTGCTAAATCCCTCTTTCTTATAGCCTACACAATGTGTTCTTGCCTGACATCAAGGTCTGTAATATTTGTTAAAGGGGGCGTTTGGAGCCTTTGGCCCATATTATAAAAGTTATGTGAACAACAGTTTTGTGAGGGATGATATGAAATATTTGGAGCATTTGGCCTAAAATATTTGAAGTAAAAATAGGAAAAACAGTTTTGTGACTAATTTGGAAGATAATCGTGAGTTTTGAAGTTCCGGAGAGGTCTCCTTGCATTCTCATCCAAATACTTGCCTGATGAAATATTGTGGATTTCTGTTTTCCCCCTAAACTTTCTTAAAATCATTAAAAGCACATTTTTTTTGATTTTGTTAAGACATTGCCATATGTCTGCATTAATTTTGTAAGAGTTTGTGTATAATATAAGCTAGATAAAGTGTTAATCAGACTTTGAATTTTTTTAAATTCAGTCAGGATGTAAATGTATTATTGTTGAGACTCCCTAATAATTTTAAGCCTCAAATAAATTCTCAAAATCTTCATAATTTAAAAAATCTTCATTATACATATCAAAATTATTGACTATGTAGAATGGATATGTAGATATATAATGTTTTCAACTACGAAAATTTTAAGAAATCTTCATTATACATATCAAAATTAGTGACTATGTAGAATGGATATGGAGATATATAATGTTTTCAACTAAGAAAAAATCACTAATACTTTGTATCTTTAATGTGTTCGTCTTTAGTCCTCCAAGAATTTATGCCTGGGTTTGCCTTAGTGCATCTGCTTTTGATGTTTGATTCTATTTGGAAACACGTTTAATTTTTGGGCGGAACTAAATTTAGTTCATTACCAAATACTTTATGTTGCAAACAAACAATTGTCAATATAACTGGACATAATTTCCTTAAATAATGTGTATTCCATAGGCAGACATGAAACTTTGGGATATTGATGTTGGGATAAGCCACATTACCAGTTTAGATTTTAGTTTAGAAAGATACATTTTAGTTTAGAAATATACATTTTTTTTCCAGTTTACAAACTTTTTGTTCCATCATAATTTTTTAACTCTGTAAATCCACAACATTCACTCTCAAAAAACTGTTTTTTGCATTTCATTCACTCTCAAAAAACATTGTTTGCAGCCAAAAAAAGTGTTTGCTTGGGAGCACGGTGTTTGCTTAGGTGCACTTTGTTATTTGTCGGTACATTTTTTTAAAAGATGTGTTAATTTATGTTTTCCTTGATTTATGTGTTAATTTATGTTTTCCTTGATTTATCAACCTGTATTTCAGCTACATCAATTAGCTATTTGAACATCCAAACTGAAAAAAATCAAGTAGCCATGGAACGCAAAAATCCTCTTTACATGCAATATTTTATGTTATTGTTTGATGTTTAAATAGACTTCTGGGTCCTGTTGATTTGACTCAGAAGATGACCCAGAAGTCCAGTTGGAATAGAACTAATCTCATATCCAAAAATCCTGTTGTTTTAATTTAAAACGAAGTAATTTTCTTGACATCGTCTCACATTCAAAAAGTCACAAAGTTTATTAACCTCGCTCTGAAAAATGAAATTGTTGTTGAGATGTTTTGGAATTATAGTTGAACTACATAATGTTCTTTTTTAAAGTGAAATTACTATTTTTTATTTTGATATCTTTTTATGGAAGTTTAAAAAAATTAGAGAAACGAGAAATAGGTGCCATAAGAGATGATTTCTCATGTATCAGTGCTGTGGATAAATCTGAACCGCATAGATCTAAAATGATTAGCAACCATATGTTTATTTTCCAATTAAGCTCTCATTTAAGAGTTATTTTTTTGGCACTTAAGCCTCTTTAATTATGGGAGCCCTCCTTCATTATCTCCTTAAAATGATTAATTACTGAAATATACTAATGCAAAATGCTACTGTGCAGCCTTCTATGCATGTGGAGATCAATAAACCAATTCCATGACTTCCAGAATAACAATGTTCAACAAGTATTAGTGTTCTAATGTGTAGCATGGCATTCAAATTTCAACTGCATCATCAAGTATCAACATGAGTTGTCCGATCTCTTTATGTTTGGCTCAAACACAGTCATTCATGTGGGCAATAATGACAACCATCGGATCAAACACTCATCTTCTGTATCAGTCAATCTCATTGCCTTTTGCGATGAGGGGAAGAAGGCCCATGAGCGACTGCCGGACGCTTTTACATATGAGGCCATCAAAAGCTTTGTGAACATCGTCCATGTCATATACACAACGGTGAAGAAGAACTGCGCATAAAAAAGTGAGCCGGTACATATTTAAGAGAGCTGGACAAGAAGTCCACAGCTTTGAGGACTATTGATAAGTTCTAACAGTCTTACTCAATTTTGGGCATTGGTATTTTGGGTGTCACGCACAACGGTGATGGGCAGGTATTTGATAGCTCAGACCCTCTTGCAGAGAAGAAACTTGAGATTGCGATATGAAAATGGAAGGTGGAATATTAGACGATGATGCATGCCAAGGAAGTGGTCACACAGTCATTAATTCTTAACAATATTCAGACAGGCTTGCTGGCAGAGGTGTTTCAAGCAAGGATGGATTCTCTGGCATATTTGTTGAGGCATTTGAAAGGGTTTGATAGAGGGCCGAGTCAGTTATATAAGGCATCACTTCTCTTATATATTGCTTAATTTTTTTAGTTCATATAAGTATAGCTAATAAGTATATAGGTACAAGTAGAAGATTCCTTATCTTCTAAAGTGAGAAGGTTATTTGGTGTGGATATAAATATATCAATTTTGTTGGTATTCTTATTGCTCCTTTTGTAAGAGATTGGGGATGTGAGTCTTTTTGTACATGAAATGTGATTTGGTTGGAAGGGGAAATGGTTGGTGTGTATGACAATAAGAAGAACTATCTGTAATTTGAATTATCAATGTTTTGGTTGATCTTATGAAGTGTTAATTCAATTTCAGTTGGGTAATATTTTTAGTCATTTCTCTTTGCCTTTATACTGGAGAAGTTTTTGTTCTTTCTGATTTTTTTTCTATTGAAGTTGTTGGAAGGCCAAGGGCCACTGAAAACTGTAAATTTTATTGATGTGTAAGATTTGACATAAGACTGAAGTGTAATATATATTTTATTTTGATAATGGAAATAATTTAATTACAAGGAAAGAAGTATTGAAGTAGACAACTCTTAAATGAGCAAGGGTCCCCATGATTAAGGAGGGCTTAAGTGTAAAAACACTCTTAAATAAGTGCTTAATTGGATCATTTTAGATCTGCAGTTCAGATTTGTTTACGTCACTGACACTAGAGAAATCCTCTCTTAAGACACCATATTTCCCGTTTTCTCAAAAAGTAACATATATATGTCCCACATGATTTGTACTAAAATTTTCCTTAATTTAATAATGTTGGTTGATGAGCATGTGCAAGATGTACCCATGTTTGGCTGAGTAGAGGATCACATCCATCAAAACCATGATTCTTGCGATGGCACCTCAGAAAGAGTCAGTACCTAAGCTATTGTATTGATTTCTAATATTTGGAATTATTGCCACCAAATTATGTCATGTCGTTAATCACATTTAATTAGATAATTATCACATCCCCGGTTTTTTAATTTTTTACCAAATCTAATACACATTCTTAATTTTGATGATCGTAGTCAATTTGAAGGCATTGGGATTGCCACTATATCTGAGAATGGAGGCTGCAAGTGTGGATCCAACTGCACATGTAACCCATGCAACGACAAATGAAGCCGGTTGTCATGTGTTTAAATGAGTCTTCAAATAATTGTTATTAGGTGCTTAGAATAATGAGGATATGGCCAAAATAATGCAAGACTTATAAAGATAGCAAGAGAGATTGCTCTTCTTATTGACAACAAAAAAATAATTGCCAATTTCTATCTCTGTGACGATGTGTGTGTTTCTGTTGTATGCGTGTCTTTGTATGTTTTCTGTCTTCTTTTAGTTGAATGAAAAAGAAGACTTCTTCATTCAAAAATGTCTATTACTTTGGATACAAAGTTTGAGTTATTTGTATCCTCTTTGAGGTTCAGTAGCATAAGATTCTAAATACATCAATTGAAATAATATCGATCTGTGTTTGCTTTGTTTTGGAGCAAGAAAGTTGAGAGCTTTTCTTTCTATAGAGGGAAGGAGTGAAGTATCATGAAATTTTGTATATCCATTTCTCTTTACCTTTTGCACTGTAAGATTTGGATTCCGGGGAATATGGACCAACACTTTTTGAAAACTATGAATCGGCTACCATAGCTTGAATTATGACAGTGGAGTGAATTCTGATTCTGGTACTTGAGTTTTTTATAGGTAACAATAATAAGATTGTTAGTGATGAACCCTGCTATGGTCTTTGCACTAATTTTTTTGTTCTCTGGTGTAACTTGGTTAAAGTTTAGAGTGTTTTAATTCTTTTGTTTTTTAATCATATTTTCCAATGTGGCCTTGGTGGTTGCCTCAACCTCTAACTCTCTACATGTTACAATTGCATGACTTTTGGGTGGGTCTTGCTGCCATTTAATCTGTCATGGTGCTTCTTATTTGTTGGTATTTGATGGTTCTCTGGTCCTGTTAGTTTGAAAGAGTTTGGTTAGGTCTTGGTAATAAGATTGATATGGATGATTACTGAACTATGTTGTGTGCCATATTATTGTGTTATTCTAGCTTTTATTTATCACTTATCACAATACATATTAAAGCTACTCTATTATACAATTGAGGTATGTTTTTGAATGGGTTTGCTGACTAGGACAAAGAGGAGGGTAGAAATTTGGTAAATATTTAATCTTAAAGAATCAATGGGTTGGATGAGACTGTGTGAAAAATTTGGGCGAACTAAATCTAGATGGAACTAGGGATAAACTAGGTTTTCTAAGGGCTAAATTTTGGAGGGTAAACGTTTTTGAAGGAATTAAATAAAGAATGGGGGAACTAAATTTTCTGGCGGTGCTAAATTTGGCAGGAAATTAAAAAATTTAAATTTTGACGGGGAAACTAAATTCTCTTGGGGGTGGGGGAATTTTGGGGTAACTAAAATTTTTTAAATTTTGGATGACTCTAAATTCTCTATAGAACAAAATATTGGGCGTACTAAAAATTTTCGGTGGAACTAAATAACAGTTATTGTGCTTTACTTTTTGTTGTTCGTTTAAAATAGGGGATCTACGATTTTGAAGGGGGGATACTTTAAATGAACCTGCCCTTAGGGCACGGGTTATGACTATCTATATTACAAACGAGGGATGTTAGTAGGAGAAATTAGACAAGAGAATTTGGAGAAGAGAAGTTGGACAAGAGATGAGATTTTGATGGATAAGAGAAGATGTGGGGAATTTTGCACATACAACCCCGGGTTTTGCATTTTTTCCCCTAGACCCTCAACACACACACCCCCACACCTTTTCTTCTTAACCCCTTTGGAAGGGGGCCAGGGCCTAAGGCGTCCGCTAACTTTTTTTCCGCTAATTTTTTGTTCCGCGCAGAAAGCGCCCCCACCAAATTTGTTGTTCTACCCCGAAGGCACCTACGCTGAATTTGTTGTTCAGTGTCGAATGTGCTAGCGTCGAATTTGTTGTTCCACGCCGAAGGAGCCCATGCCTCTAAATATTTTTGCGCTAATTTGTTGTTTCGTGTAGTTTTGGCTGTAAAAATAATTTTTTGGGAAACAAAGATTTCGCGGGGGAAAATCTTAAATGAACCGTGCCCGCGGGCACGGGTTATGACTAGTATATATATATATATATATATATATATATATATATATATATATATATATATATATATATATATATAGGGCAATCTTACTATTGATAAAAAATGAGGGGAGGGTCCGAGTTTTCAGGAGGCGATCGGGAGGGGCTAGGGTTTCTTCGGATCGGGGAGACAAGGTGGATCTTAGCCGGTGGTATTGGTGATCTTAGAGCGGGATCGTCTTCTTCCGTTCCGATTTCTTCTGGAGGCATCGCGGGAGACCTTCGTGTGGCCGGTCCTGGGGTTGTTCGCAAGGTATCGCTGCAGGGTGGTTCGGGTGTTGAAAGGCGGGCTGAGGGAGATGGGAAGGCGAAGAGCAAACAGGTGGGTGTTGGAGAACATCGATCTTCGACTTCTGGTGGTGACGTCGCGGGTGACCATCGCGTGGCCGGATCTGATATTGCTTGCAAGAAATCTCTTCAAGGCGGATCGGGGGTTGAAGGACAGGCTACGGTGACGGCGAATCGCAAAGAGGTGGGAGTCAGATATCAGCGAACTTCAGCTGATGAATGGGTGGTGGTACGTCGGGGACGCCAGCATGCTCTTCCTACCCGCTTTACTGGATCTAAAAACGAGTGGCCTCTACCGGGGAGACGGCCACCTCTGGGGCGGGCTAGGCCAGTGATCAAGGCAGGTGGGGTTGTCACAGATGTGGAGGCTCGCAAGGTGTTTGGTGGTAATCCGCATAGACCAGTTCAATTTCCTCTTAGGCCGAAGGTGCCCATTACTATTGATACTCGTGCAGAGAAGAGGTCGTGGCTTGATGTTTGTGCTGAACGTCGTTCTTATGGGGCGGGCCTTGCAATGTCCCTTGTTCCCCCACAAATTGATGAGAATGGAACCCCTAGGGCGAGGGTCTCGGGGTCGTTGGTCGAACGGGGTGCGGAGAGGTGGAAGAATACTATTGTTGGGTATGTCTTAGGCGATACCCCTTATTATGGTCAAATTGTGGCGTGGATGGATAGGCTTCGGAGACTCAAGAAGAAGGTTCAGGTATTTTCCAAGAACAATGGTTTTTTTATTTCCGGTTCGAGTCGGCTGAGGACTGTGATAGGATTCTGCGTGGGGGTCCCTGGTTGTTTGATGGAAGGCTTGTAGTGTTGAAAAAGTGGAACCTAAATCTCCGTCATGATAGAGATATACTCACCTTGGTTCCGGTGTGGGTTCAGCTGCATGGGCTACCTTTATACATGTGGAATTTGGAGACTCTGAATATTATAGTTTCTGTGATTGGTACTCCTATGACCTTGGATCGGGCCACTGCAAATTTGGAGAGGATAACCTATGCGCGTTGTCTGGTTGAGGTTGATGCTTCGTCACCTCTACGCAAGTCTGTTGATGTGGAGCTTGATGGGGGGGGAATTATTACTATTGATGCCACATTCGAAGGAGAGCCACCTAGGTGTAGCAACTGTGTTTGTTTTGGTCATACGGATGCCCAGTTCCCTTCTGTGGGTGAGCCCCCTTCAATCCAAGGAGATGGGAGGATTTCTGAGCAGGAGGACCTGGTGAATGTTCCAGTTATGGCGGCTGTACAGCAGGCTCAAGGGGTGAATGAGGGGGGGCCTCAAGGTTCGGACGTTGTGGGGTTTGCGAAGGCATCCTTGCAGATGCTTGTGGAGAATCAGCTTTCAATGGCGGTTCATCAGGAAGGAGCAACTGAGATCCCTCTTGAAGCCCTGCCCTCATGTCCGGAGAAGCCATTTGTTTCTCAGGTAGTGCCGCCTATAGCTAATGAGCCTGAGACCACATTCATTAATCCGGTTGCAAGTTCAGCTCCAGGTGATAGCCCGTCGGGAGGTGATGATCTTGGCTGTGTTGTTAAACAAATGAAGGTTGCTTCTGCTCTCCCATCACTGCTGGATAGCCCGTCGGGAGGGGATGTGGACATGATCCCTGAGGTTTTGGCGGTTGACAATCATATATGGAGTGAGGAGGAAATCTGTATCTCCCAGGCGGATGATGTTAGAAAGGCGAGAAAGAAGGTTGAATGCCACGCTGAATCCGGTACTAGGCGGAGCTCCAGGATTCAGAGTAGCATTCCTAAAAACCCGGTTAGTCAATGACGGTCTTCATTTGGAATACTAGGGGGTTGAATAACCCTGTTCGACGTCGGGATCTTTGAGACAGACTAAATAAAATAAAGCCTTCGGCTATTATTCTTCTGGAGACGAAAATTAGGACTTTGGAGAGGCTTAATAATTGTGTCCTTCCCAAACATTGGACTGCTTTTCATAATTTGGATAAATCTCTGGGCGGTAGGATTGTGATGGCAGTGGATCCTTCGGTCTGGAAGGCCTCCCTCGTCTCATCTTCTGATCAATACGTCACAATTGCATGTACTAACTCTGGGGGTCTTTCTTGTGTTTTAACTGGAGTGTATGGCCGGAATACTGTGGGAGAGCGTAAGGAACTATGGAGCTCTCTTAAGTGTCATGCATCAGCTATGAATAATGGTCTGTGGATGGTCGGTGGGGATTTTAACAGCGTGCTTTCTGCTGCGGACAAAACGGGAGGTAGGAGGTTGGAACAAAAAGTCCTTTTTGACTTCAATGAGTGTATTGGCACGTGCCAGCTTTCTGAGCTCAAGAGTACCGGATGCAAGTTCAGCTGGTGTAATAATAGAGTGGGGGATGGGCGAATTTCTGCCCGTCTTGATAGAGTTTTTGTTAACTGTGATTGGCTGAGCCTGCTCACTGATTCTTTTATGGAGTATCTTGATCCTCTTACTAGTGACCATTCGCCTATGGTTGTCAGACTCCTTCCTCAGGTACATTCCGTCCCTAAGCCTTTCAAGTTCTTTAATTATTGGAGCAAATGCCCTGGGATCTCTGACATAGTTGACAAGAGCTGAAGTGACTATGTGGCGGGCACACCAATGTATTGTGTTTCCCAAAAACTAAAGAGGCTGAGACCTTTAATTCGCAAGTGGGCGGTTAATTTTAATGCTACTAAGCTTGTGAATATGGGTCGTACCAAGTTGGAAGCAATAAGGAATAATCCGCAATTAGACTCTGTGGTTTCTATTCAATCCTTGAGCAGGAAGCGTTGAATGAGTTAACCAGTGCTATGAGACTGGAAGAGGAAATGTTCCGCCAAAAAAGTAGACAAGAGTGGATCTCCTTGGGGGACCGTAATACTAAATTCTTTTATAATGCTATGAAGTCTAGAGAAAGCTACAACAGTCTAACTCATTTGGTAAATGCTCAGGGTAAGCCTACTAGCTCCTTTGATGTGCTGAAGAAGGAAGCTATTGACTTCTATGTGGGTTTATACAACCAAAATCATTATGAAAGTACGTTCCATACTATCACCCCTAAGCGTATTCTTACTGAGGAAGCTTCTACCTGGCTTATCAGGAGAATTTCAGATGAGGAAATCAAGAATGTTGTTTTTCAGATGAACCCTGACAAGGCTCCTGGGCCTGATGGTTATAATGCGCATTTCTTTCAACACTACTGGTACAGGATTGGAGAGGATGTTTCTTTGGCGGTCAAGTCCTTCTTTGCTTCGGGATCCCTTCTAAGGCAAGTAAATCATACCCATCTCACTCTTGTTCCAAAGAATTCTAATGCCTCCACTCTAGGCGACTACAGACCCATCGCATGCTGCAATGTTTTATATAAAATTGTCAGCAAGATTATTTGCAATAGACTCAGGGTGGTGATTCATGAGCTAATCTCTCCTAATCAGGCTGCCTTTCTTAAAGGGAGGCTACTATCGGATAGTTCCCTTATTGCTCATGAGCAGATCAGGGATTTTAGTAACCCGATAGGGGGAAGAGCCTGTCTAAAGTTGGACTTGCGGAAAGTGTTTGATTCGGTAAATCGGGAGTTTATTCTACATTTTATGGGTCAGATGGGTTTTCCTGAAGTATTTATAAGATGGATCAGTGAATGTATTACTTCCCCTACTTTCTCGGTGATGTTTAGGGGCTCCCCCGTCGAGTATTTTGAAGGCAACATGGGTATTAGGCAAGGGGATCCTCTTTCTCCTTACCTATTTGTCATTGCTATGGAAGCTTTCTCAATTCTTATGTCTAAGGCTCTGGCTTGTGGAGCTATTCAGCCTATTAGACGTTCGGGTTCCATTTCCCATCTACTATTTGCTGACGACCTTCTGGTGTTTTGCAGAGCTAATCTAAAATCGTTCAGGTCCATCAAGTCTCTGCTTCTTGAGTTTACGAACTTCACTGGGCTGCAAGTAAATTGGGACAAGAGTTCGGCTATTTTCAGTAAGGGAACCAAGGACAGATCTATGCTAGCTGATTTCTTGGGTATCAAGATTTCCACCACTATTACAACTTACCTGGGCCTCCCTTTGTCTTCCAAATATCCCAAGGCACCAATGTACAACAGATTGGTGGATAAGTGCAAGAAGAGGCTTAGGGGATGGTCGTCTACTATGTTATCCACCGCTTGGCGGATTGAGCTGGTGAAATCGGTAATCTATGGTATGGTGGCGTTCTGGATGCAAGCCTATCATATGCCTTACACTGTTGTTCGTGAAATCTCCTCTCTATGCAGGTGTTTCATTATGGGACCCTCGCGGGCATGGTCTTGGAAGGATATCTGTACCCCTAAGTCTGAAGGTGGAGTAGGCATTCGATTATTGGAGGATCTTAATGTGGCTTCTGGGGTAAGGCTTACGTGGAGATTTCTTACCTCTAAGGGCTTATGGGCGAAGCAAATGAGAGACCGTTATGATCGGGCTGATGGGTTTTACGCGGCAAATGGTTTACTGACGCATTCAGGCACTTGGAAACATATGCTTAGCTGCAGAGTGGAATCTAGTAAACTCATCAGGCGTGTGGTGAAAGATGGTCGTACTACCCTTTTCTGGCATGATTTTTGGCTAGATTGTGGTCCTCTCAAAAATTTAATGGATGTGCCACCGGATTGCTCTATGAAACGAGTAAGAGATTATTGGGTGCAAGGTGCCTGGGCAAATGATCCGGCCATCTACAACATTCGGCATCACCTGGGACAAGTTGGCCTCACACTAGGGTCAGATACCTGGACATGGGCTCCTCCCAGGCGTGGGCTTTCCCCAGGAACGCCAGTTGCTCCGGGCCGGTCTTCTAGTGCTACAGGCCGGTCTTATACTGCTACATGCCCGCTTCTACAGGCCGTGGGTGGATTCACTTCAGGGGTCCGGCCTCCTACTACCTCTAGTTTCCAATCTCTAGGCCGGGCTGCTGAGGACAATCAATTCAAGTTTAAAGAGGCCTATGAGGGAGTTCGGATGCGTGGGGAGGCTTTCCGGTTTCATAGATTGGTTTGGTTCCCAGGTCATATTCCGAAATGGGCAATCACCCTACTCCGAGCTTTCAGGGGTAAGCTCCTAACTAGAGATATTATTAGTAGATGTGGCTTAAACACACCAGTTAACTGTGTTCTTTGTGGCGATGATATCATGGAAGATATAAACCATTTATTCTTCTCTTGTCCCTATACTAGTTACCTTCTTAAAAGATCTCAGCTGAAATTAAATGTCCAACGTCAAATTGGCATGTCACTTGCTGAGATTGGGGATTATTACTTGGCGAATTTTAGCGGGAAAGGTGTCTTAAGCAGACTAGCTAATACTGCACTCTCATCCATGGTTTGGCACATTTGGCATGAGCAGAATTGCAGGGTGTTCGAAGGGAAGAGCAGAGGAAAAACTGAGATTTTTGATGTGATTGCAGCTGACATCAGAGTGGCTATGCTAGACCAGGATCCTTCCTCCACTTTGGAGGCTGCGGTTTTTGCAAACTGGGAGTTCAGAGATTTGGGCTAAGCCGTGAATTCTGTTTATTTATTATTTGTATTCTTTGTATAGTTTGCCTGGGATGAGATTTCTCTAATTAAGAGTGACAGCGCTTGTGCCCTCTCCTCTTTTTATTGATTCCTCATTCCAACTTACTATACTCCTGTAAAGTACCAATCCATCAATAAAGATCTACTAACTTTTCAAAAAAAATTATAGGGCAATCTTCGGGTGCGAAAAATCCCGTGCGAAAGCCGTGCGAAAACTTTTTTTTTATTTTTTTGAAATTTTTTTTTTCAAAAATTCTTTTTTTGATGTTTAATCCATACAATTATATACCCCAGGGAAAATAATGGGTGAACCCGTTGGGCATTAGAGCATCCATCCACCCGTTACAAATTTAACGGTCTCAAAACGTGCGAATTTGATGAAATGGCTTGATCGAAGGCCAAATGACATTATTTCTCAACCATTATTTTTTGAGGGGGGTATAACAACATATAATGAGGGTGGAAAAAAGAATTTTTGAAAAAAAATTTCAAAAAAAAGATAAAAACATTTTCACACGGTGCAAAATGTTCTCATTTGAAAATTTTCCTATATATATATATATATATATATCTTGATTACACACGAGCACGCACAATGACTCGCAGGACACGCATCTGTACACCATCACCCACACCTTCACCATCCCCTCCATCCCCTCTACCCAATAAGAAGAAGAGTACCCCCTTAGGGCGCCATCACAACACGCGATACCATGCCTTCACCACCCCCATCACCCACACCTGCCAAGAAGAAACGCTTGGCTCATCACTCCTCGTCTAGAACACGAGTCCCCGCGAGTGAGCCCGCACCACCCCCACCACCTCCACCACCCCACCCCCACATCTTGAGGGTGAGGGCCTGGAGACTTATGGCATTACATTCATTGACGATGTGCATCGTCATAAATTCGTCGAACTCTGTAGGTGTCAGGTCATTTCGACTAAATTCACCGACCTAGGAGCCTTAGAGCAGCTCGGTCTTTTGCCCATTGTTAGGTAACTTTATATGAATCTGGGCTGGGACCACTTCCTAGAGTTGCAGGCAAAGGCATACACTCGCCTCACCCTAGAAGCCCTCAGTTCCCTACGTCGTACCGATAGGGGGATAGCGTTCAGCTTACTGGATGTAGATATGCAGTTCACTTATAGTGGACTCCGTCTCATATTCCAGTGGCTCCATGTCCCCTCTACGGAGACGGCCTACCACCCTGGCATAGAGACTCCCCCGCTATTTACTCCATACATTTATGGGAGAGGATGTCTAGCATGCCAGTATTTAGCACTAGCCGCTCTAAGTCTTCCTCCATCATTCACCTCTGCTTGAGACTCGCCAAGCACCATATTGCCACCACCATGCTATGTATGAATGAGCGCAGGACCATGTCTTTCGTCCAGCTCGTCCTCTTGTGGGCCCTTACTCTCCCACATGAGGCGGGGCCAGATGGCTCCTCGCACCCTGCATATCATATAGACCACGCCTAGTTTTTCTGCGACCGTCTGATTTTTGTAGCTACCATCCAGAATGGCCCCATTTGTTGTGGTGGCTTCTTTACCATCATCGCTCTTAGGGCCAATCTACCCATCCCTGAGGACACTTTAGAGGCACCGGACCCTACCACCCTATCGTTGAGCGTGCTCTCTCGTATGCATATCATTAGGGCCTATGGTGAGTGGCATTGGGTTTATCTTCATGTTCGTTTTAATGCCAATTTCATGGTTCTCCCGAGCCCGGCTGCGACTATTGTGGCCCCTCAGTAGGTAGAGTGGATCCTCCCCATTCAAGACCGTATCCCTCCTATCTACGAGCTGGAACCCGATGATGAGTAGGTTGCCCAGCAGCTTACTCAGCAGCCGGGCGCCGCCCCACCTTACGCTGAGGAGCCACACCCCACCGAGCCCTTGACCGAGCCAGCAGCGGCCCCTTCTGTCCACATATCTGTTAAGGGCCATGCGCTATCCTCCAAGGTCCCTGCATCCTCTACTGAGTTGCTTCATTCTGATGAGGCCATCGATCTTCATGTCCGCACATCACCACCACCCGAGACCACATTAGTGCCTACACCCCAATCTCCACCGTTCTCTAGCAATGTCTCTACCATTCTTACAGAGAGTGTGGTGGTTTCTGTTTTCACATCTACTGCCACCACCTCCATCGTGTCTGCACCATCTGTTTCTATCCCTGCCTCCACACTGTCTTCATCCTCTTCTTCTATTTCCATGGCCCAAGCTTTTGCACAGCTCACACTCCCTCTACACCACATTTTCCCCACACGGTGCACACTTCTAGAGGCGAGCCCAGCAGCTCTCGCACTCCCGACATCCCTGCTAGATTATATGGTGTGGAGCATGTTGTGGTTGAGCTTTGTAGATCCGTGGACGCGCTTGAGCATCCTGAGCGGCAGAACGGCGAGAAGCTTGATCGCATTCTTGAGCTTCTTCAGGCACCACCCCATCCCCATCGAGTGGCGATACTGCCGGATTATCACTGTTCCCGAGTCTCCCCCTTTTATTTTAGTGCCCATTTGTCCTCATGGGGTCCAGGTTAGTCCAGTTTGGGGGGAGACACAGTTTGTGGGGTCCATCATCATGTCCATCATCATCATCTGCATACCATGTATATATGCATTACATTTTTATTTAACTTTCTAGGACTTTTATTTTTAACCTTATTCCAATCCCATCCTTAGCGTGAGGACACTTCCATCTCTACATGCATGTTCTCAACATGCATGTTCTCAACAGTGAGGACACTTCTGTCTTTAGCTTAGGGGATGAGCGCTGAAACTTTATTTCCATTTTTCTTTTTTATTTTCACTTTTTATTCTCATTTCCTCCATTTCCACCCCATTTTTTCTCTTTTTAGAGTCATCGTTTTATTTTTTTCTCTTTTTAGTGTGTGCATGCATGTTTTTCATTTCATTTCATTTCCCTTTTTATTAGACTAAAGATGATTCTCCTATGATTGCACTATAAGCTACGCACACCCAACTTATTGCTTTACACGCTCACGTAGAATTTTTCAACGTCGATTGTGCTACATTGCACATATAGAATGGATTTTACTTTTGAACTCCATACTTGATGAATTAGAGATATCTCCTTGATTAGAATGTAATTTAATATGCTTTTCCAATGAATAGATTTCATTTCTCCACAATGAGTATTCTCGAAACAATTAAGCTGAAAAGTGTATGATTAATTGAAAAACTGCTTGATTGTGTGATAACGATATATTTTCATAGTGAATGGCAATTCAATATAGTTTGGATAACCCACGACACTTGAGTAGCGTTGACTAGATGTTCTGACACCAAGCTAGGTTCCAAATTCTATCTTTTTCTCTTTATTTTTGTATATAGCCAATAACGATCTTCGATCGTGCTTTGCATTCCATCGTGTTTACGTGAGTTTACAAAAATCCAAAAAATGATAAAATCAAAAAAAAATCAGAAAAATATTACATAAATAAGAGGCCCGCGGGGTTCTTCGTAACCCGATGCTCTAAGACCGTCTGGTCTGGCATGCATAGGCTGCCTTTTATATATATTGAGTTATCTCGTGTATACAAAGAAAGACAAATATGTATATAAAAAATTGTATAGCCAAAAACAATTGTAAAAAGAAAAGAAAAAGAAAAAAATTCCCACATCTTTACCCACTTCCTATTTAGAATAGGGACGTGATAATGTCGATGACTTCTAGGATTCATGAAAGAGTTTAGTGTGGTGATTTCCAAATTCAATTGAATTCACTATCTTCATTTATGAAAAGCCAATTACATTTATCTTGCATGCTTGAAATGATTGGTCATGATATTATACGCTGGTCAGAGAATGAGTTGTGGAGATTTGAATTCGAATAAAGGATTTGGTATATTAATTATATGCTATGACATGAAATTCCCCTATAATTTCATATTGTATATCCGATTTTTAGTTCGCATGCTTCGTTGAAAATCCATTCTATATAATATATGTTAGACTTGATAAATTCTCGCGAGTCGTGCATTTTTTATTATTAAGTTGAAGTGTTGTCACATGCTTATGAGATGAAGAGATAATTTAGTCGCTTTCTCGTATCTCTAACTTCTTTTGCGCTTTATTATTTTCACTCTTCAGCGAACTTCTTATTCGTCTTCCTCGAGGACGAGCAAGAGATAAGCTTGGGGGATTTTGTTGTGTCCATATTTTCCATATTTTTATCGCGCAATTCCATATCATTTCGATCACACGAGTTCATATTTTCGTATTGTATCGCACTTTTCTCGATATATTTGATTCTTGTGAGGCTTTGTATACTTTCAGGGAATTCGGAGCGATACTGGACTATGGACACAATGTTGGATGTCGGAGCTCGCGTCGCCACACCATGGCAACTCCCAGGAGCTAAGGAAGAAGAGAAGGAGAAGAAAGGTAAAGAGGAGAAAGGGAAAGAGGGAAGAAGGCAAGGAGTAGGATCTGGGAATCTCAGAATCCCAGATCGCTCGGTCGAGCACGTGAAGCGCTCGACCGAGCTATGACTTCGAGGAGAGGGGAGCAAAGAGGCAAGGGGGTCGCTCGGCCGAGCGACCCAACTCGCTCGACTGAGTGACCCCTCTTGCTCGACCAAGCTACTCCCTGCAGAGAGCTCGGATTTGCCTTCAAATTCTCTGTAAAATTTGCATTTAATACACTCGATCGAGCGGCCACCTGCTCAACCGAGCGACATCAAACCACTCCGAGCGACATCAATTTCCAAAGATGGTGCTTGGTCGAGTGGCTTCTCTGCTCGACCGAATGGCCCCTTCTATAGCCCCTAAAGCGAAGCGTCACATGGATGGCACTCGATCGAGCGACCACTTCGCTCGACCGATCGGTTGGTCGACAGACAACCTTTTTGGCATTTTTTATTGGATTTCGGGTTGTTTTCTTTGTAAAACCCAAAACTTATTGGTTGTATATAAGTAAACTCAGTTTAGATTAGGTTTTTTAAGCTTTCTTTTAATCCAGAAACCCTTGAGCTATTGTGGAGGGAGAAGTTTCTTGAGCTATTGTTTTGCAATCTAAACTTTGCAGAATCGCTTTTGCTCTTTGATTTTATTATATTTTGCATCATCATTCCTTCCTCTATGCTTTGATATTAATTTCGTGATGTTTGCTCAGTTTATGATTGCTCTCACATTTGTAGCTATTGCCATGGTAGAGTATTTTGTTTCTAGGGCTTAGGGATGATCCCTAGAATCCTAGGGATTGGATGTTAGGTTAATCTTAGATGGATGAATCTAGAGTCTCCCTACGGTAGTTTGAACAAGGGTTTTGGGAATTAGCCTTAGGATCGAGGATTGCGAAAGCGGCTCCCTATCCTAGGGAGAATCCCCACGGACCCGATTTGGGCTTAGTGGCTGTTTCTAGGGCTCGACTCGAGAGATAAGGGCAACCACTAATCCTCGATCTACTAGTCGATGACTACGAAAGTAGCCTGACCGCTAGAACCAACCATAGCATGGTGTCGAAGTCCATAGATCACACGAGTGAATATAGATTGCGAGGCGGGATCAAGTGTCAAGCTTATTGCACGCATTCATGTACGAAGCCGATTGCAAAATCACGGCTCTGCATAGGGATGCGTTAGACAAGCACGACGACAGAAGTCAAATGCTCGTTTCCATCCTTGGATGTGTCACTCCTACCCTCACCCATCCTCCAATGAAAGACCCGTTGACCTGACATCCATGACCGAAAGGCCTAGCGGAGAATCTAAAATGCCTTAGACTTTTAAATTCAGTAGACCTCATTCCAACCAACAATCAAGCCAATTTCACGTGACAGTCCCTGACCAAGGATTTCTACCCTTCCGAAAAGTTAAACACAAAACACCGCCTCCCTAGAGAATGACAATCTTTTTATACTACAACCACCATGCACTTGCAATGAATTGAGCGCTCTCAGGTATGAGACAGGGACACCGAACAGTTATCAAGCTAGACCTAAGAAATCACACTTGATTGCGATGAAACAAATTTTTTGTTACATCAATCAAACACTAGTATGAGTTACTTTACCTTAAATCTAGCACATATGAGCTAGTCTCGTATAGTGATGCTGATTTTGCTAGATGCAAATCCGACAGGAAAAGTCCTAGTGGCACTTGCCATTTTCTAGGAAATTTCCTTGTCTTTTGGTTTTCCAAGAAGCAACACTCCGTATATTTGTCCACGACCGAAGCAGAATATATTGATGTGGGTCTTGCATGTGCACAAGTCCTTTGGATGAGACACACACTCAAAGACTATGGTGTCAATTGTGATACTTGCCCTATCATGGTTGATAACCAAAGTGCAATATGTCTTTCCAAAAATTCGATACACCACTCCCGTACCAAACACAGAGATGTGAGACACCATTTCATTAATGACCATGTAACTAAGAAGGACATCATCTTACAGTACATTGAAACCGAAAAAAATTCGCCGATATCTTCACTAAACCTCTAAAAGAAGACTCATTTGTGAGGTTGCATGGAGAATTAGGGATTATGGGTGAATCTGAGATTAAGGAGCTCATTTATATATATGTTATAACCTGTTTTGAGCTCATTTGATCATTTCCATATCTCATGTTGTATATGTCATACTTTCACATTTGTTTTCAATGAGATTTATTGGAGATTTTTGATGATTTGATGATTAGATTAATATGCTTGATATGTATATTAGTCAATATGCTTATGATGGTCATTTTATCTTATTAGAATGATTAGAGTATAGGTCTAAGGGTGAGAAGTCTCAAATCCTTGATTCTAACTCAATATTGGATTTCAGAACCAGGACAGTCAACTGCCATATCTTTTACAGTCAACTGCCAATCTCTGGTTTTAGCCTTCATAACTCCTATTATGACAGTCGATTGATGGTCATTTTTTAGTCGACTGATCATCCACCAGGTGACTGTATTTTGGTCATCATGAGCCTACAAAATTATCACCAACTTTCCCGAGAGATGGCTCAAAATTTCTTCAAAATTTTATTCTACAGCAGGTCCATGTAAGTCATTTCACGGGCGCATGTCCAAATCCAGTAGACTGTGTTTTCTTCTACATGCGCCTGCTGCTTTTTGAGCCATTTTTTATTTAGGGCTTAACAGGCGACTGCACGTTGTGCATCAATCGCCTGTCTACCGAGTTTGGCAGTTCGTAACTTTTGATCTGAGCCGTTCATTTTGATCCAACGGCCCATATCTCTCCCACTCCTTATAACCATCGATCGTGCGGATATTCTCTCTCCTCGATTCAAATACCATGATTCATCTCCTCCTCTTCTCGATTGCTCGACTCACTCCTCCACTGTCGATCAACACCCCCGATCGTCGATCTCCTCCGTTCTAGCCCCTTCGTCGATCAACACCCCCCAACCGTCAGTCTCCTCTCTCCTCCGTTGCTTTGGTATATTTTCGACTTCCCTCTTTCGATTGTGCCCTAGATTGTCGATTTCATGTCGATTTTCTTTTTATTGCCCCCAAAACTGCAACTTCTAGGTTCCTTTGAGTGAAGAAGCCTAGAGATCTTTCACTTGAAGCTTCTCCGTCCAAATCCAGATCCAAGAGTCCTCAGTCTTCTCCTATTACCTATGAATTTTTGGGGATTTTAGTGTCTGATCCTCCTCCCTTAGAGTTTCTGGGGATTTCTTGGTCTTCTCCTACCTCTTCACCTACACATCATGTTGACCCATTGATTCCCTCTCCGTCACCTCCTCCACCTGATCCTCTCCTCATCAGTTGAATGAGAGTGTGACAACAGTCGACTGTAATGCACATGTTTTGACTTAGATTTTTGGGCTTTTTGGTATTCAACTTCAATAGGTGACTGCTGTACAAAGTACAAGCCCATGTCTAGTTTCAGTCGCATGTGACTTGTTAGTCAGTCGCATGTCCCCTCTTGCCCAAAGATCCAATGTTCTGTCTATTTTACACTTGTACAGACGACTGTAGTTGGTTTTCCAGTCGCCTTCCCATAACACATGTGCCCTTTTCATCTCTTGCCTAGAACTTTCATTTCAGCAAGTTACGCACTTGTGCACACAGACGGCTGAAGTTGATTTTCCAGTCGCATGTCCATCTCTTGCCCAGAACTTCCATTTTAGCAAGTTATGCACTTATGCACACAGACGACTGAAGTTGTTTTTCCAGTCACCTGTCCATGGCACAAGCACCTATGGATACTACATCAGTTGCCAGTCCAAGTTTACCCAAAATTCCTACTCGCTGTCAACTTTCGTCCATTGCCACACAGTCACTTGTAGAAGGTTTCTCAGCCGCCTAATGGTTTTTAGGTGCATGTCCAACCTTCATCAGTCGATTTTCCTACGTGGTAAGTTACCATTTGAATTCTCACTTACCCTCTGACATAATGTAGCATGCGACTGTAAGTTCTTCATTAGTCGAATGTCATGGCTATAAATTCTATCTGTTGGTCTTTTTCCACACGGATTTCAAAGTGGGTTTTGGGTATTTTGTTTGAGGATTTTAGAGAACTTATAAAAGGGTCTCCTAATATTATATTTTCTTGGAACTCTTAAGAATTCATTGATCTGATCTCTAAGCTCTCAAGCTCTCATTTTCTCTAAGCCCTAGAATCTCTTCCTCTCTTACTTT
The DNA here is from genome assembly GCA_030789695.1 of Scilla litardierei. Lineage (NCBI taxonomy): Eukaryota > Viridiplantae > Streptophyta > Magnoliopsida > Asparagales > Asparagaceae > Scilla > Scilla litardierei. Next base: position 71,941,178 of record CM061131.1, read on the forward strand.
CCAACCTAGAATCAAAGTTGATATCCTCTAGGCATTTGGTGGTAATGAGAAAGAGCTTCACTCTCTTCTTAGAAGAGATCAACACTCACTTCACTTTGCTCCTTCAAGTTCTACTTCAAGGCATAGGTGAATTGTAAGTGTATTTCATTATTTCATAACTTTCATTATTCGGATTCACTCTCGGTTTATAAGAGTGGTTTACTTGATCCCAAGTTATGGGATTCAAGGACATCGACTGTTGTTTGATTACACTTGTAGGGTTTCTACAAATTGGTTTAAAGGAAACCTCAAGTTATGGTTCTAACTTGAGTATCCGGAGGTATCCAGATGGAAGGGCCATAGGATTATCAGGAACAAGTCGGGATTGGACTTGGGTAATCCGAACCCTTAAAACATCTCTTTGTTAGTTTGTGTCATTGTGTGTTAACTTATAATTCTGCATCTTTGTTGGATTAGGATTTTAATTAGGCGTAATTTCTTAGTTAAATTTTATAAACACTATTCAACCCCCCTTCTAGTGTTTTACTCATAGCCAGGGTCCTTACAAGATGGGCAAAATTTTCCCCAAATAAGGGCAGGCGAGCACATGCTTATTTCTGCTTGCCCATGCTCGTGCCCCCCCCCCCCCTCCGTCTCTCAATCGTGACTCTCTCTGGTAGCTATCGGTGACCAGTGACGTGTACATTGCAACGGGTGACGACAAGGTCACATGCTTATTTCTGCTTGCCCATGCTCGTGCCCCCCCTCCGTCTCTCGATCGCGACTCTCTCTGGTAGCTATCGGTGACCAGTGACGTGTACATTGCAACGGGTGACGACAAGGTCTCTCTCTCTCTCTCTCTCTCTCTCTCTCTCATCTCCTTTAGGGCTAGGGTTTTGCGGCGGTCGGCGCTTGAACCTTAACCCTAACCTTAAGGGGAGGAGGGGGCATCGCCCCCCTCCTCCTCAATCTCTGAGAGTGAAGGAGCTGAGGCCCCCCTCCCCCACTGTTTGTAGTGGAGCTCTCTCTCTCTCACATCTCCTTTAGGGTTAGGGTTTTGCAGTGGTCGGCACAGAAACCTTAACCCTAACTCTAAGGGGGACGGGGCATCGGCCCCTCCTCCTTACATCTCTGAGAGTGAAGGAGAAAAGGTCCCCTCCTCCCCTCTGTTTGTAGTGGAGCAAGGCTACAATAACTCAATGTCCATATGATGTGCGCATGCAGAGGACATCAACGAGGCCATGACCTCTTCGACAACTCATTCATCCACATATTTGGGTCTAGAAGAATCTCTGCCATAGCTGCTGCCTATGTGTGAAGACTTGCTTGCAACGAGGATTTCAAGCCATCATGATTCAAGTGAGCAACGAGCGAGACATCTGAGGGTGAGAGCCAAATTGTAATGTAGCATCGATTGTTTTGTGGAATCACCGTAGTAGGTCGAAATGAGTTCATCAAGAGAGTGTTAGGGCAGCAGTACCCTTTAAGTGCTAAGATAATACATCCATTACTATAATGCCTTCAATGGATGTGGGCAAGCTTTGTATTGAAGATTCCAAGAAAGCAAAAAGCATATGGTAAGTTAGTAACAATAAGCAGACGATGGTTTGAAGTAGTTTGCATTTCTACTTAATGATGATATCTAGCAATCTAGTATATAAGCATGCTCTTCATACATGATCGGATTCTATAAATAGTTACATTAGTTTACGTTTCAGGGTGTTTTCTCACCATAGATATGGATGATGGGAAGCCCAAAGCACGCAGATGACATGGCAGACGTGGCCAACCTTCAGGGTGCTAGCCAAGCTAACTCTGGGAAGACCAGGCTCCAAGTCGAGCACTGTAAGCCAAGGAAGCCTCGGTCGAGCTATCTCCTCAGGGATCTGCAAGACATGGAGTTCATCAGGGGGGGTTAGATCTGGGTCCCGACCAAATCCCTTCCATTGCTTAGGTTAGATCGTGACTAAAGAGTGCTCGGTGGACCTTTTTCGATATGGTGGGAGGTCGTTCACTAATTCTCAGGCCAAGCTATATGGAGGAAGAAATGTGTTTGGTCGATTAGATTGAGAGTATAAGTGTACCTATGTGTCTGATCTCAGAGAGCCCCTCAGCCACCCGTTTCTTGGGCTATTTATAGGCGAGCGTTTTGTCAATGCCATCCTCCCATCATGCACGTGAATTCATGGCGTTTATTGCCTCTGGGCTGTGCTGTCTGTATTGATGGCACGTTAATGGACAATCATTGATCGCTTGGTTTGAGGAGTGGACCCCTAATCATGGGAGTCCAGTGATCAATCAGGCCTGCTGTCATGAATGTAGAGAGGGTGACTCCCACGTGAGGTCTCCTGGGCGGGAGTACTAGGTCGCATTGGGCTAATCAGCTGTCTGCGGTCAACCTAATGGCCTCTGGGCCGGTCAAGGGTTGTATCAATGGCCCCCATCACCTGAGCTTGACCGACGTGGCAGTTAAGGTCAAGGGACGTGACATGTAGGGATTGCACTAGCACGAAAGTCGAGACAACACATTTAATATTGGCAACTATAGCTCCATGCCCTAGGACTTTGGTGTCAAAACAATATAGGATTCAGAGAGTTGGTGTTACCAGATATCGACATGTATTTCCCATCAGACAGTTTGGCTTGATGCAGTCATTAATATAAGGTAGGAATCTTGAGAAGGAAGTGGGGTTTCCACTTCCTATTCAGATAGTTTGGCATTCACTCTTCCCCATGTGCGATTTCGTCTTTGTCTGAGCAAGGTAACTCCCCTCCTTTGTTAACATTTCTCCTTTACATTCAGTGGGTTAACATGTTGAGGATCAAGGAAGTGCTAGCACGTAGGAGATGCTCAATCCCCAGGCTTAGGGAGGCTCCTGTAAATTGGAAAGATTCGCTTATCGGTTCTTCGAGGGTCCATTCAGGGATGATAGGTCATCCATTCTTCTGGAGGTCCGAAATGCGGCCTCCTCTGTCCATTATTCGATGGTTGACAAGATCAGGACCGAATACATCTTCTATCCTTATGGGATTCGAGTCCCCTTTTATGATGAAAAGATTTGTTTTCCCAGAAAGTGCAAAGTTGGGGTTTATTCCAAGATGGTTCGGTTCGGGCTTCATTTCCCCATCCATCCTTTCGTTCTTAAAGTCCTGGGCTTTTTAGAGCTCTCCCTATGTCAACTAACGCCCCATTCCATTTCTCCTTTGGTCGGCTTAATCATGCTTTGCCAGATGCACGGAGTAGTGCCGACCATGTCGCTCATTCTTTTCTTCTTCAAAGTGAGGCTTATTCCTTCAGGAACATGGCATCATATCTCCGTCAAGAGGGGCATGAAGCTTGATCTGTCTGGATTGTAAATACGAAAACATACCACAAGTGCACGGTGTCAATGCTTTGTAATATAGAAAAATGTCGATCCCACAGGGAGGCAAATTCTTATATAGTCTTGGGTCTATTCTTAATCTCAAAACAATGTCAGTTGGGCATACTTAAAAGGTTGTCACGAGTGGTTACTATCTCGGTTTAACAATAGAATAAATAACTAGTGCAATAGGAGTCACCACTAGTATCGTCGGATGTTGATGCTAAGTTACAATTTCTAAGTTGAATTGGCTTTATTAGGGCAAGATTGTCACATCTAGAATGTAGAACTCATGGCCAACTATCGTTGTACTACTCATCTAATGTATCTCATGCTTAGCCCCACCATCGTGAATGGCCTTACACGCGATCCGTGCATTACAAACGACAACTATTCTCAATCTCTACTCACGCCACCATTGTGGGTTAGAGCTTCGATCTGTGAATTGATGGGTCTCATTGATGCCACTATCATAGGTCATCAATTAGTAATATAGACGCCTGTGGAAACCATCAAAGTGCATGCCACTATCGTGGATCACGAACTCTAATTGAATTCACTAACGTGCCTAATTAAGATCATAGGATACCCGTCTAGGATGTGTGCCACTATCGTGGATCACAGACCCTTTATGAGATCTCCTACAAGCTTGGCTAGGTCAATCAAAACACGTCCCTTTTCTACCCTAAGATCCTAGGGCTAATTCATTAGCCCTAGAAACGACTACTTAAGATTCATGGAAATATCAATAGAAACATTAACAATAGCAATAGAAATTAACATCGCAATGAAAGGCAATGAAACAAGTATAAAGAGGCGAGAAATCGTTACCAAACCACTAGAGACGAATAAGCAATCACAGAAAATTAAGATCAAGAAATTCCAAAGAAAACTTCAATAATAAAAATACGATCTTTGTCTCCAAAACAATAACGACGGCTCAACTCTCTAAGAAAACTAAGAGCTAGCAATTAATAAAATCTGAATTGCCTCTTCTCTCAAACTAGGGTAAAAAGTGTGCTTAAATACAACGGGGATTGTCACGCCCCGCTTCCCAAAACTACAGAGGCGAAGCGTGACTAAGGCCAGCTTGGGCCGGAGCTGTGAAGCTCGGACCCAATAAGCGTCTGTAGGGGATACCATTTTAAAATTTTTAGGTTCTTGCATTTATAAAATTCGGAACAACAGGAAGTACAGAAGAAAGTTGCATTCATTAATATAAAGAGATAATATCCAGGGAGTACAAAAGTCTAAAAAGAGAAGCCTAAGCATGGCAACAAACTACTGAAAGAGAGTAAGCTAAAAGTAGTAACCTTTGAAAGGCAGCGACGGAAAAGACCTCTCGGTCAGGTCCTCGTCAGGAGCGTACTCCGGGTCGACGTTCGCTGGCTCCATGTACTCGGGTAAGTATGGCTCGTCAACGTACTCCGGCTCAACACCTGACGTACAGCACCCAAGAGAAAAGGAACTGTACGTCAGGTAAAGTATACAATAAATAGTTAGACTCTACTGCAAGTGTATGATTAAAAGCAACAGTTTACTGGTGGATTAACATGCAGGGGTTATGACAAGGCAGAAAGTAAAACGATGCTGGAAAGTAAACAAGACAGACAGTAGCCATAGCATGTGCTACCGGCTACGGGACTAAGCTAGGCGAGACAGGACAACTAAGACAAGACGTGAGTTTGACACCAAAGAGAGTGCACACCTGCAACGTAGAGAGTGACCAAACTCTCTATCTGGTGGCCGTTCACCCAACCCCAACCCAAGTGCTCAAGACAAGACAAGACTGGACTATGCTCAAGACAAGACAAGACTGGACTGTACGAGTACCGCTCACTCCCTTGGTGAGTGCCTCTCCCCACGGTCAGCCGGGACGCTCACTCCCCTGGTGAGACGCCGAGACGCCTGTATGGTATACACGAAAGGAACGGTCTGCCGGGATGCTCACTCCCCCGGTGAGACGTCGAGACACCCATAAGGTATACACGAAAGGAACGGTCTGCCGGGACGCTCACTCCCTTGGTGAGACGTCGAGACACCCGTAAGGTCTACACGAAAGGAACGGTCTTCCGGGACGCTCACTCCCTTGGTGAGACGTCGAGACACCCGTAAGGTATACCACAGGAACTATAGAAGACAAGACATGACCAGTTATGAATGTTCTGTTGTTCAGTTGTTGTTCTAGGGGGGGTCCACATGCACGCACACACAGATAAAACCTAGGGTGTCATTTGTTGTTGTTGTTGCACTTAGACTTCGTCGTCAAGTCTAAGCTGTCAAGGGGGTCCCGGACGCTATCATTTCACGTCTGGTTCTCTTTAAATATTCTTTAACTTTCTCAGAAGGGGAAGGCCTAAACATGGCCGTAAGAACACAAGTGTAAACACTTGCCTGTGGTGGTGAGTGCGTTGTCTGTCCGGAGCGTCCCGTCGAAGCGTCACGTCGGTAATGGTCCGTCTAAAACAGGATCATGGCGATGTCAGATCGCGCTTTTTGTCAATCCTATTACGGTTTGTTTCTAAATTTGGCGGGACTACCCTAACAGTCAAAAAGTCACGTCTTTTGATGATTCGTTCAGTTTAGATCGACGTCTACCCTATGTGCACAGAGATTCAGTTCGTTCATCGATTTTCTATGGTGGACAATAATTTAAAGATGCGTAAATAAAATTTAGTTGTCGTTGACGGTTTTTAAATTAGGTTTTGATTCTCTATCGTGGGGATTCTTACTACGCGTTAGAGGACTAACCTTTTGATGTCGTCCAAAAAGGGGATTTCGGGTCTGAACGGCGATGCGTCGGCGTCATCTGCAACTCCTCGTCCATAGGTAGCATAGCGAGGCACCTCTGGACAGTGAAGTGGTGGCATGAATAGTGATCAAGCGGCGATCTTTCTCCCGTTGCGGGTAGCGCAATGGATCTTCACGACGGCGACGACGTCGGGTAAAAACACGTGAGTACGGCGATGCCTGTGAACTTCGAGGGTCCATGGGGGATGTCGGTAGTTGAAGTAGGTCAGTGAGAGTTGCTCGGCCTGATGGGTGGCCGACGGCGCTAGCGTACGGTGGTGGGTGGTCATGAGAAGTCGAAGTGGACAGATTCTTGCAACGTTCGTTGTCGCGAGTCTCAGCAGGAAACCAGCGATCAAAAGAGTAAAAGGAAAATTACAGTAGCTAAAGGACTTCAAGAGGAAGCCAACGGTGGTGGAGTGGTTGCTGGAATTGGTCGAAGGTGGCCGTGCACCGGTGTTGAAAATCAGCGCACAGATCTGTCAAAAACAGCCAATAGGGCTTGTTTCAACCGGTTTTCAAGGAGCTAGAGGTGAGGAAAAAGCATAAGGGGAATTGCAGTGGGTAGAAGGGTCAAAGGGGAGTTGAATGGGAGTGACGGCGGTCACTGGCGGTGGCAGATGGCCGACGGCTGTGGAGATCTCCGGTGGGTGGTTCTGCTGTGTATATTTGCAGCTTGAGGTCTCTTTAGAGAGAGAAAATGGAGGAGTGAGAAGAGGGGATGGATGTAGAGGGATGGTCGGCGGCCAGGGGTGTCAAGTGGCGGCCGTCGAAGCTCGGAGAAGGTAGCAAAAGTCGGCATATGGGTTCATTGCATGGGGAGTTTAGGATTCGGCCTGTTGTTTCTTTTGAAGATGGAAAGTGGCTAAAGATGGTTTTAAGTGGGGTATAGTTTAGGGATAACTAGGAGAGAGGGTGAGTGAGGGGGGTACGAAGTAGGGTAAAGTTGGGTGAGGGTAGTGGCTGAATCTTTTGCATGTACGTACTAATCTTCCCCAGATTTAATTAGCAACAGAATTTCGAAATTGATTTGGGCTTGGGTTTTGATTAGCAATTTGGGTGGGCTAGGAGTGCAGAAAAAATACGAAAAAATATGGGGACGACCGTGACAAAGGGAGGCTCGGGGATACGGTGGTCAATCGTGCGTTTGGTCCACGAAAAACGAACAGAAAATAAAAGATCCAGCGACTACGTCTAAAGCTACGATGACTCAGCAATCAAATTCGATTTGTGGGAGAACGACCCGTGAAATGACGTTCACTAAAAATCCCACAAATAACTACTCTTCCTTACGGTCACAACGGTATATCACATCGCATAGACCGAATCCAAGAATGAGTCAAATAAAATATGCATACGAAAAACGTACGTACACGCAGAAATACATAAGGTCGGAAAGCGACCGTTACATTCTACCCACCTTAAGAACAAAGTCCGTCCTCGGACTTTCTAACTTAAAATATATCTAGCCATACTAGTAACTACCCCAATAATACCACACTGTAATTCAAACCATGTATAGCTACTACAAGTGCTTATATATGCATTAGGTAGTCAAACATTAATACTACAATTAAGTATATATATATATATATATGCACATTCTATACGTATACCCATCATAGGCAGTCAGATTCATACACGTACTTTAATCATTGCTATTGTCATGTACATCCCCTATATAACTATCACTCCTATTACAAATACACGAATATACATTATTCAAATACACACAAATACTTCATCATATATACACATCACATACCAACTCATAAGTATATTCAAGACACAACGCACACATCATTGCTACGCGCTCACGCATAAATACTCAATCAATATTACTAAACACAAAATAATAATAATAACCATAGTCTTATTACTACTAATAGTACTATCTAACAACCATACTAATACTATTAATAATACTCATACATACCTCACTAAGTCATGGCAATATAGTTATAATATATAATAACTATAACACGCGCAGTTAATACACTGCTATAACTCAATTAATATCATTTAGCACCAATAATAATAATAACAATATTGATAATAATAATAATAAAATATTAATATCAATAAAAGCTACACGATCATAATACACATGCATCCTATACATACATACATCGTATGTTCACATACATATAAATACACGCAGACACATTTCACGCATACTATACCTACATCTTATATATTTTCCACAAACCCACATAGATCACCGGCATACATATACTGTATTCACACAATTATACACCACCATAGTAATTTGCATATAGATAGTAAGCTATTACCTATACCTATCCATACATAGTTATAACATGCGATAGTCAAATAGGCACATACATACAATTAGTCATACAGTAATAATATATCTACCTATGACTAAGCACATACATATCTACGTGCGAGTACACGCTCGCACGCACTAACGTATAGATCATATAATAGACATGCACACTTACTATAAGTACACCTATCATCATTGCTCCTAATAACTTTACTAACATACAATTACAAGTATTAACAAGTATAATCAAACTACATACATTCTTACTAATTCTAATGCACACAGACATCCCTATTTTGATATACCAACCACACCTATATGACTAAATATTACACTATAATATCCTACCTACCACTTCATACATATATATCAAGTATGATACTGAGTACGCATAACAATAACACAAAAGGCAATCATAACTTATTAATATACTAAGCGTAAGCACACTCCTAAAAACATGCACCACAATGACAACTCAAATTAAACTAATGGTCCCACTATACTATACTAAGGTTGACCTAGGCAACAACAAGCATGAATGAGATAGCTAAAATATAGTGGAGAATCCGGTTCGAATAGCGAAACGAAACAAGATCGGGATGAACCGGTTCGAATAGACATGGACAAGGGAAATAGCTTAGTTATATGAATCAGAAATATAGTTGTGATTAATTAAGTTGAGAAAAGAGATATATTAATATTCTAAAAATGTAAGTGAAAAAAACGCGTAGATGATTTAAGTTTAAAATATGAAGTAAAGTATTTTGATGAAGGAAAATAATGAGTATGGAAATGAAGTGATTGTTTTGGCAAAAGGAGATAGGTTTTTATACAAACTTGGACGTGCGAATACGATAAGTATAGGTGATCGCGCCCCGGATACATGTCCTGGGACGGCGACACTGTAGTCTTACCGCAAGCACACGGTGTAGCGGCGAGCGGGTATCGAACACAGGGAGGCCTAATAACAGTGTCTTCTTCAATCACCTGGCTATAAGAATAGTCGAGAAATGTTCGCAAATATGCGGTCACAGTCGTTTAATTGTATAAAAGAAATAACAAATTAATAAAGACGCCCAGGGGTATGGAATCCCCGCTACTCGCCGTATCTCATCATTATGATTCGTAGGTTTAACAATTGCTAGACTTGAAATTCGGGTGAACTAGTTACAACTAAATGTAGAACCAAGCTCACGCTCTCGCGCTATTGCCGGTCTATAGCAAACCTACGGTAGGGTCCAATCTCTTGCAAACCCTAACCTAGGCAAACTAGCGTGAAGAACAACATCATCGTTCAATCGCATCTCGAGCTCACTCTCGTGCAAACTCGAGCTACGACCAAGGATTGGGATAGTTCCTACCCGTCCAATCTCTTGCAAACGGGTATTGGTGTAGAATTACAATTGAAAACCCTAGTTTCGGTCCAATCTCTTGCAAACCGATTCCGGAGAAATTCAATTGCAACCCAATTCGAATTTCTAGGGCTTCCTATCGAATTGGGATACAATCTCTTGCAAATCCCAATCGGTATGAATCCCTAGCTATTCGTATTAAATCAATCCCAAACTAACCCTAATCAATTCTAGCAATAATTTCACCAATTCATCACAAATTAGAAATAGGGTTCGTAGGGGTTCATCCTTACGCCCTAAGACGATAGAACTACTCACAATTCATCATGCAATTCAATAGAAATTCACAAATAAAATCAATGGAATTCATAGCAATATTCAAAATATCAATAAAAATGGAGTTTTTGAGGGAGAGAGAGACAAACCAATGAAGAACAAAATAGCATCCAACAAATTATCACTTTTCGCTCCTCCCTAAAAGCTAAATCTAATTCCTAAAAAGTTAATCTAAAAAGGCTGCAAAAAGTTCTGAAAAAGCCCTCTCAACTAGGTTAAAAACTGGGGTTAAATACCCCCCAAAATCGCCCAAAAAAATCCTGACGAAAATGCCCCTGCGCAGCCTCAAAATCACAGTTTACGCTACAGGCAGCGCAGCTCACTCGGCCGAGTGACAAATGTCACTCGGCCGAGTGAGAGACCCTGACAGATTCCAGAGAGTTGGGGGGTCTTGGGGGTCGTCTCCTCGGGAGTCACTCGGCCGAGTGACTTTTCTTCACTCGGCCGATGGGCGTTCTTCACTCGGGCGGACGGTCGTTCGTCACTCGGGCGGACGGTCGTTCGTCACTCCGCCGAGTCAGTCTTTGGGGCTGACTGACGGATTCCAGAGAGTTGGTCATTTTTGGTTGCCGTCGTCTTGGCTCCACTCGGGCGAGGGATGACTCGGTGCTCGGCCAAGTGGTCTGGCGATGCTCGGCCGAGTGCACGCTGAAATTAGCTCTGTTGCGTGTCCGATCTAGCCGGCCGAGCGGGCTGTCTATGCTCGGTCGAGTGACTCCTTCACTCGGCCGAGTGGCATGCTGAAAATGCACATTCTTCGTATTTTTGCCTCCTCGTCGCTCCTACGACGTTCTTTCTTCTTCCACTCCTCTCCAATCGCAGAATACTCCTTAAGAGAGTCGTCGGTGACACTCCGGAGTGGGTGCATCTCAGAATCACTCCAAATCGCTCCAAATCTCCTGAAATACGACAAAAACAACAAATCGTGAAAAGCATCGCAATATTGTCGAATAAACGTGAAAAACACGATTTGAGTTATCTAAATGGCATGCAAACATGCAGAAAAAAGGGGTAAAATACGGAGCGATCAATAGGCTATCACACTGATAAGTTTAGTAAAGAATTTAAAAAAATGGGCAGTGAGTCAATTGAACTATGTCTTAACAGTGAAGGGTAAGAAAGGGAAAATTATATATCAAATCAAAGAAAATATAATTAAGGTTTAGAATAAAATTTTATATGAACGAAATATGATATTTATATGAGTATGAAAGATATAGGTTAGAAAAATATTATACGGTAGTAGTTTAAAGGTTTCGGTGAGAAGGTTTTGAAATTCAAAGAATAAATTTAAGTCAACTGAAAAGTAGAAAGTTTAAGTTTAGGCTAAATGTTTTCAAAGAATTTAAACTAGAAGGGAAATCAAAAATAGTATTGAAAATACTTTTTGAATGATGAGGATGGTAATGGGGAAGAGTCAACGTTTGATGATGAACAACATGAAGGAGTCACGCGAATCGGGAGCAAGAGATATGATCGCATGATCGAAACATAACTACGCCTAGGATATGTCTCATGAAAAGTCACGGGAAAATCCTACGGTCGGCAACACAGATATGTAATGATTAGAAAGATGCTAGAAATCAGAGATTCCTAATTATAGGGCCGTCTAAAGATCAGGGAAACTCAGCACTAAGACTTCCTAATGAACTAGACTGTAACAGAGAGATCTTAGGAAAGGGCCCTAAGAGAAACAAGATTACGCTCTGCTAGGCCCGAAATTGATGGACCCAAGCGGACGACTAAAAGAAAGACTCTAGAAATCTAACATGGTCAGAGTCGAGTGAGAGGCTATTAGGGTATCCTAAGACGAGTATGACAAAATCTTAACCAAGGCACCTGACTATTAACCTGGACGTCTATCTAAATCTTCCTACCATCTAAGATTGTGAAAACCTAATTTAGACTTGTACATGGATATAAAATGAATGCGATACTCTTATCGTTCCAAACTTTTGCGGGACCTACATGGGCCACCACTAAAACATGTCATGCCCTGCTTCCGAAAACTACGGAGGCGAAGCGTGACTAAGGCCCGCTTGGGCCGGAGCTATGAAGCTCGGACCCAATAAGCGTCTGTAGGGGGTACCATTTTAAATTTTTTCTGGTTCTTGCATTTATAAAATTCGGAACAACAGAAAGTACAGAAGAAAGTTGCATTCATTAATATAAAGAGATAATATCCAACGAGTACAAAAGTCTAAAAAGAGAAGCCTAAGCATGGCAACAAACTACCGAAAGAGAGTAAGCTAAAAGTAGTAACCTCTGAAAGGCAGCGACAGAAAAGACCTGTAGGTCTGGTTCTCGTCAGGAGTGTACTCCGGGTCAACATCCTCTGGCTCCACGTACTCGGGTAAGTCCAGCTCGTCAACGTACTTCGGCTCAACACCTGACGTACAGCACCCAAGAGAAAAGGAACTGTACGTCAGGTAAAGTCTACAATAAAGAGTTAGACTCAACTGCAAGTGTATGATTAAAAGCAACATTTTACTGGTTGATTAACATGCAGGGGTTATGACAAGGCAGAAAGTAAAACGGTGCTGAAAAGTAAACAAGACAGACAATAGCCGTAGCGTGTTCTACCGGCTACGGGACTAAGCTAGACGGGACAGGACAACCAAGACAAGATGTGAGTGTGACACTAAAGAGAGTGCACGCCTGCAGCGTAGAGAGTGGCCAAATTCTCTATCTGGTGGACGTTTACCCAATCCCAACCCATGTGCTCAAGACAAGTCAAGATTGGACTGTACGAGTACCGCTCACTCCCTTGGTGAGTGCCTCTCCCCACGGTCAGCCGGGGCGCTCACTCCCCTGATAAGACATCGAGACTTCCCGTAAGGTGTACACGAAAGGAACGGTCTGTCAGGATGCTCACTCCCCTAGGGAGACATCGAGAAGCCCGTAAGGTATACACGAAAGGAACGGTCTGCCGGGACGCTCACTTCCTTGGTGAGACGTCGAGAAACCCGTAAGGTATACATGAAAGGAACGGTCTGCGGGGACGCTCACTCCCTTGGGGAGACATCGAGACACCCGTAAGGTATACCACATGAACTATAGAAGACAAGACATGACCAGTTATGAATGTTCTATTGTTCAGTTATTGTTCTAGCGGGTCCACACGCACGCATACACAGATAAAACCTAGGGTGTCATTTGTTGTTGTTGTTGCACTTAGACTTTGTCGTCAAGTCTAAGCTGTCAAGGAGGTCCCGGATGCTATCATTTCACATCCGGTTCTCTTTAAATGTTCTTTAACTTTCTCAAAAGGGGAAGGCCTAAACATGGCCGTAAAAAACACAAGTGTAAACACTTGCCTGCAGTGGTGAGTGCGTCGTCTGTCCAGTGCGTCCCGTCAAAGCGTCGCGTAGGCGATGGTCCGTCTGAAACAGGATCACGGCGATGTCAGATCATGCTTTTTGTCAATCCTATTACAGTTTGTTTCTAAATTAGGCGGGACTACTCTAACAGTCAAAAAGTCACGTCTTTTGATGATTTGTTCAGTCTAAATCGACGTCTACCTTATGTGCACAGGATTCAGTTCGTTCGTCGATTTTCTACGGTGGATAGTATTTTAAAGATGCGTAAATAAAATTTAGTTGTCGCTAACATTTTTTAAATTAGGTTTTGATTCTCTATCGTGGGGGTTCTTACTACGCGTTAGAGGAATAACCTTTTGACGTCGTTCAAAAAGCTGATGTCGGGTCTGAAAGGCAATGCGTCAGTGTCTTCTGCAACTCCTCGGTCGCAGGTAGCACAGCGAGGCACCTCTGAACAGTGAGGTGGTGGCACAAACAGCAAGCAAGAGTTGATCTTTCTCCCGTTGCGGGTAGCGCAACGGATCTTCACGATGGCGACGACGTCGGGTTAAAACACGTGAGTACGGCGACGCATGTGAACTTTGAGGGTCCAAGGGGGCTGTCGGTAGTTGAAGTAGGTCAGTGAGAGTTGCTCGGCCCGGTGGGTGGCTGACGGCACAAGCGTACGGCGGTGGGTGGCCGTGAGAAGTCGAAGTGGACAGATTCACGCAACGTTCGTTGTCGTGCGTCTCAGAGGAAAACCAGCGATCAAAAAAGTCAAAGGAAAATTGCAATAGCTAAAGGAATTCAAGAGGAAGCCAACTGTGGTGGAGCGGTCTCCGGAAGTGGACGGAGGTGGCTATGCGCCGTTATTGAAAATCAGTACACAGATCTGTCAAAAACAGCCAATAACGCTTGTTTCAACGGGTTTTCAAGGAGCTAGAGGTGAGGGAAAAGCGTAAGGGGAATTGCAGTGGGTAGAGAGGTCAAAGGGGAGTTGAATGGACATGGAGGTGGTCACCGGCGACGGCGGGTGACCGGCAGCCATGTAGATCTCTGGCGGGTGGTTCTGCTGTGTATATTTGCGGCTTGAGGGCTCTTTAGAGAGAGAAAATGGAGGAGAGAGAAGAGGGAATGGAGGTGAAGGGATGGCCGGCGGCCAGGGGTGTCAGGTGAAGGCCGTCGGAGCGCGGAGAAGGCAGAAAAAGTCGGCATATAGGTTCATTGCGTCGGGAGTTTAGGGTTCGGCCTGTTGTTTCTTTTGAAGATGGAAAGTTGCTAAAGATGGTTTTAAGTGAGGTATAGTTTAGGGATGACTAGGAGAGAGGATGAGTGAGGGGGTACGAAGTAGGGTAAAGTTGGGTGAGGATAGTGGCTGAATCTTTTGCATGATACGTACTAATCTTCCCTAGATTTGATTAGCAACAGAATTTCAAAATTGATTTGGGCTTAATGGGCTTGGGTTTTGATTAGCGATTTGGGTGGGCTAGGAGTGTCAGAAAAAATACGAAAAAAATATGGGGACGACCGTAACGAAGAGAGGCTCGGGGATACAGTGGTCAATCATGTGTTTGGTCCACGAAAAATGAACAGAAAAATAAAAGATCCATCGACTACGTCTAAAGCTACGACGACTCAGCAATCAAACTCGATTTGTGGAAGAACGACCCGTGAAATGACGTTCACTAAAAATCCCACAAATAACTACTCTTTCTTACAGTCACATAAGCATATCACATCGCATAGACCGAATCCAAGAAAGAGTCAAATAAAATACACGTAGGAAAAACGTACGTACACGCAGAAATACATAAGGTCGGAAAGCGACCGTTACTGGGATGGGCCCCAGAAAAATCTGGAAAAAGGGCTTCTTGGGCCCACAATAAGTTGAGCTGTGATGCCCTATTCGGTCAAGTAGCGGTGCTGCTCGGTCAAGTGCTGATACGGGCTGCCGATTCCTCTATTATTTGTTTGGCTGTCGATTCCTCTATTATTTGGGTCGAGTCACTACAATGCTCGGTCGAGTCAATAAGGGCTGTTACGAGGCTCAAAATATTGCTCTCTAATTGATTCCACTCAGTCGAGTAGCTGTAGTACTCGATCGAGTCACTGGTCTACTCGGTTGAGCTACTGTATGCTAGAGAGGCCTTCAAAAACATCGTTCTGTTTGGATTCAGCTTGACCGAGTAGCTGCAGTGCTCGGTCGTGTCGTCTTTGCACTTTGATTAGGAATGGGAATGAGATTTAGTTAGCCAAGTTGATCCGACCGAGTAGCCTCTTTACTCGGTCCGAGTGAGAAATATACTTCTTCAGCTAGAGCTCCTTTTGGTCAGGATGTCAGCTCGGTCGAGTGCTGATGCACTCGACCAAGTATTCTGGGAAAACAACATGTTTTTTCTTGAGCTCCTTTCTCTCTTTCTCTTCTTTTCTTCTTCTCTTCTCTTCTCCTCCTCCAATCTTCTTCTCCACCTCGTCAAACACATAATGAACCTTGCCATAGATGCTCTGGATAGCTCAGATGTGTCCATATGTCATAATTTCTCCAAATCGCTCTAAAGTTCGTGAAAATCCACAATTCTCTACGAAAATCGAATATATCGTGAAAAGCGCAATTATATATATATAATTCTTCCTAGGGTTGACGGGACTATTTTAACCTTTGAGGCCAAGTTCGAAGTTGAGCCGCCCCGTTGCAGTCAGTGTGTGTGTTTTGGACATTCTGATTTGCAATGCCCAAACCAGACAAGTCAGACTAAACAACCAACAATTCTTGACAAGGGGAAAAGGATTTTGATTGGGCACAGTCTCCATGGTGGGCAGAGTTCTGGAATAGAAAAGGAAGTTGCAACACTAAATCTACCTGGTGATGGGGCCATTCCGAATTCTGGTGGTGATAGGGGTGCTAGTCTGGGTCTGGAGGGGGATTGCCTTCACCAGGCAAGGGATGGGATTTTGCGAAAATCCAAGACTTCCTCAGGATTCCTGTGTCTGGTGAATTCCCTGAGGTTTTTTCACATCCTGAAAGCCAAATCAACACTTGGGTCAATTGCTTCAGATAACGCAATGAATAATGAGACTCCCAGCATTGGTGTGACTAGTCCCATTGCTAATTCTGTAGCTTGCCATGAACTTAAAGCAGCTGGAATTCATGAAGCAGGTCCTTCTGCATTTCCCCAGGACTCTGTTATTAACTCAGTATCTACCGCACTTCCCCAGGTCCCGGTGTATGATAATCCAGATTGGGCTGCAGAGCGCCTGGAAATCCTACATGAAGTTGAATCATCTAAGCAAAAGAAGCACGGAGCTCTCAGTGCCTGTCCTCCAACCCGACGGAGCAGCAGACTAAATTAGGGGGTAAATTCTGATCCCATCAACAATATTATTTATTTAATGACTATGTTGATTTGGAATACAAGGGGCTTAAACAATAGTGTGAGGCGTAGGGACCTCAGAGATAGGATTAAGATTCTAAATCCTTCGTTGGCAGTTCTACTTGAGACCAAATTAAAGGTGGAATCTACCATTACTAAGTCGTGCATCCCAAAGGGCTGGAGGACTCTTGAAAACTTCCAGATTCATAGAGGGGGGCGTATCTTGTTGGGATTTAATCCCATGGTGTGGCAGATGAGTGTACTCTCTATGTCAATGCAGCACATTACTGTTCGGTGTGAAAATATAGGAGGCTTTTCCTTCACTCTAACTGCTGTCTATGGTAGCAACATCTCTACTGAGAGGAAATTACTATGGGATCAGCTGAAAGGAGATGCGGCATCCTTGTGCAATGAGGCGTGGCTTGTAGGAGGAGATTTTAATTGCATCCTGTATGCCAAAGATAAACTGTGAGGGCATAGGGTGGAATCCAGTAAGTTATATGAATTCAGCAACTGTCTTTCTGAGTGCAGATTACAGAATCTCAAAAGTACTGGGCAACGGCTTAGTTGGTGCAATAAACGTTTGGGATCTAATCGTATTGCTGCTCAATTGGATCGGGTCCTTTGCAATGATGAGTGGATAAATAAGCTGCCGAATTCTTTTTATGATTATTTGGATCCTCAAACAAGTGACCATTCCCTTATGGTGGTCAATCTCCATACTCAGGTTCTTGCTGGTCCGAAGCCCTTCAAATTCTTCAACCACTGGATTAACTTGCCTGGATTTTATGATATAGTGGAATCATCCTGGGCGTAAAGATACTTTGGGAGTCGTATGTTCTGTCTGGTTAGTAAGCTATATTGTGTTAAAACGGAACTAAAATCCTGGGCTGGCGCTCATCTTGCTAGCAATCCTATTCAGAATTGTCGGTCTCAGCTTGAGGCAATTAGGAGCCAGAATTCCTTTCACTATGATCGTGATCAACAGGAAAGAGAGCATAAATTAGCCAATAAGCTTGCAGATCTGCTAGGAATGGAGGAAGAGATGTACCGTCAAAGGAGTAGGCAGGATTGGCTCGATCTGGGTGACAGAAATACAAGATTTTTCTATAATATGATGAAATCTAGACAATGCCGCAAGAACTTATCACACTTGGTGGATGTGAATGGAGCTCAAACCAAAACCCATGATGAAATAAAATCTGAAGCGACTTCCTTCTATGAGTCCTTATATCATCAAAATCATTATTGGAATGTTTTCCCAAATCTCGTACCAAAGAAGAAGATCAAACAGGAAACTGCTAAGTGGCTGGAAAGATTTGTAACTGCAGAAGAAATTAAAGAGGCGGTCTTCCAGATTGATGCTTCCAAATCTCCTGGCCCGGATGGATTCAATGCTTTTTTCTACCAACACAATTGGAGTCTTATTGGTCCTGATGTAGTGGCTGCAGTTCAATCTTTTTTCAGGTAAAGTTCCTTGCTTCAGCAGGTAAATCACACGTTTCTTACTCTGGTACCTAAAAGTGCTAACGCCTCTTCTCTGGGAGATTACAGGCCAATAGCCTGTTGCAACGTTATTTACAAGATTGTTAGTAAAATCATTTGCAACAGGCTTCGGTGCTTTATTCATGATCTCGTATCCCCGAATCAATCAGCTTTTCTTCAGGGGAGATTGATTTCAGACTACGCTCTTTTGGCTCATGAGCAAATCAGGGACTTTAGTAACCCAATGGGGTCCAGAGCCTGCTTAAAACTTGACCTCAGAAAGGCTTTTGATAGTGTGAACAGGGAGTTTGTTTATTTTATACTATATCAGATGGGTTTTGGTTTTAAGTTTATTGGTTGGATCAAGGAATGCATATCCACGCCCTCCTACTCAGTCATAGTCAATGGTTCTCCTGTAGGACACTTTGGAGGAAACAGAGGGCTCAGGCAAGGTGATCCAATTTCTCCCTTCTTGTTTGTCATTATCATGGAGTGTTTCACCCTTCTTCTAGACAAGACGACAACAAAAGGAAGCATCCAACCTATGAGACGTGCTGGCTCGATTTCTCATCTCCTTTTTGCTGATGATTTACTGGTTTTTTGCCGTGCAAATCAGAAGTCTTTCAGGGGCCTTAAAGACTTGTTGGAGGAATTTCGAAACTTCACAGGATTGGAGATCAACTGGGATAAAAGTATATCTATGTTTAGCAAAGGAGTCAGAAATCCAGGTGAACTTGCTAATTTCCTGGGAGCGAAACGGGCACAAACGTTCACTACTTACTTGGGACTCCCCTTTTCCTCCAAATACCCCAAGGCTCAAATGTATAACAGGCTTATTGATAAGTGCATGAAGTGGCTTAGCGGTTGGACCTCTGCTACTTTATCCATAGCTGGGCACATTGAACTAGTAAGAACAGTTATATATGGCATGATTATGTTTTGGGTGCAAGTATACAGATTCCCAACAACCGTGTTGCGTACTTTAACGTCAATGTGTAGAACTTTTGTGTGGGGTTCTACAAAAGCTTGGGCTTGGAGAGACTCCTGCAGGCCAAAGAAAGAAGGAGGGGTGGGGTTAAGATTATTAGCTGATCTGAACCTTGCAGCGGGTATTAAGCTAACATGGAGATTACTCAAGTCTAGAGGGCTGTGGGCTGAGTACATGCGTAACAAATATAAGGACTCAGTGACATTTTATGAAACCTCGGGAGCGGTCACCCAATCTGGAACATGGAAATTCCTTCTTCAGTGCAGAAGGCTATCGCAGAAGATAATTGTGAGGAAAATACGTGATGGGAAAGACACTCTATTCTGGCATGATAATTGGCTACCGTGTGGACCAATAAAATTCCTTCACAGTATTCCAGATGGCGCCAGCAGTAAACACGTGTCTGACTATTGGAATGGTTCTGCGTGGATTAATGACCCGGATATACAAATGCTTCGATCACTCCTTGATCAACATACTATAACAGGGGGGCTGATTATTGGGCTTGGAAGAGAGATGCAGAATTAAAATTTTCTGCTGCCTGGGACTCCGTGTGGCACAAAGCTCCGGTCTTCCCTTTTTTTAAGCTTGTTTGGCACAGCAAACACACCCCCAAATACTCAGTCACTCTCCTTCGGGCATTCAACAATAAGCTACAGACTAAGGACCGAATGGAGAATTGGCTAAACATGGCTTCTAATCAATGCGAACTGTGCTTGGAGAATATCCCTGAGACTGTTGCACACATATACTTCCAATGCCCTTATTCAAGTTATATTATGTGCAGGTCTCTTTTGAAGCTCGGAACCAGGGGGCCGGCTGATCTTTCCCTTGCTAATGTTGGAAGCTTTATCATGGCAAAGTACAAGAGGTCTCGAGCTCTCAGCCTACTTGCAAGAACTGTTCTGGCGGCTGTTGTTTGGCATCTTTGGCGCGAACGCAATAGGCGGTTGTTTGAGCACAAAAGCAAACCCAAGACTGCCCTTTTTGAGGATATTGCAACGGACGTTCAAATACTACTACGTAATTCTGATGAGATTGAGGAAGAGGATGCAGTTTTGTTTGATAACTGGGATATCCGTGATAATGGGTGACTTTTTGCATCCTAATATGTGATTGTATTTTGCTTTGTCTATTGTTGTGAATGTGGTCTTGAGATTGGATACTGGACTTTTGATCCTAATATGTGGTTTTTGATCCCTAGTCAATTAGCCCGGCATTTCAATATCTTACCACTATGTATTTTCTGTAGATTATTAATATATTTCTAACTTACCTTGCAATATATATATATATATATATATATATATATATATATATATATATATACTAGTCATAACCCGTGCCCGCGCCGCGGGCATGGTTCATTTAAGATTTTCCCCCGCAAATCTTTGTTTCCCAAAAATTAATTTACACAATTCAATTAAGATTTTCCCCTGCAAAATCTTAGTTCCCCAAAAAATTATTTACACAATTCAATTAAGATTTTCCCCCGCAAAATCTTAGTTCCCCAAAAAATTATTTACACAACCAAATGAGGACACGGACACCTTCGGCGTGGGTGCCTTCGGTGCGAAACCATAAATACAGCGTGGGCGCCTTCAGCACGATCGCTTTCGGCGTGGAACTACGCGCGAGAGCCGTCGGTGCATAACAACAAATTCGGCGCGAGCGCCTTCGACATGGAACAACAAATTCGGCGCGAGCGCCTTCGGCACGAAACAACGCGCGAGCACATTCGACGCGGAACATTAAATTTAGCACGGGCGCATTTGGCGCGGAATAACCAATTAGCGTAATAAAATTTAGTGGGTGCCTTCGGTGCGGAACAACCAATTCGGCGCGGGCGCCTTCGACGCGGAACAACCAATTAGCGCGGCGCGTGCGCCTTTGGCGCTGAACAACCAATTAGCGCAGTGCGGAACAACCGAGTGTTTTGTACCATCATGATTAAAACACACGGTTTTAAAACCGAGTGTTCCGCACCGAATGTGAATAGCATCACGGCGAAGGACAAAATTGAGAGGCAGTTTTAAAACCGAGTGTTTTAAAAACGTGTATAATTCCAACTGACCGTGTGTTTTCAAAACGTGTGTTTAAAAACCGTGTATAATTCCAACTAAATTTAGACCGTATGTCCTCCCCCCATTAATTCCAGACCGTTTGTTTTCCACAATGCGTTTTAAAACCGTGTATAAATAGATTGTCCTAGTCATTTTTAGAGACACGTAGGACAAAATTGACACATAGGACAAAGATTCATAACCCAGGCCTGCAGGCACGGTTCAATTACAGTTGTAATGAACTTACATGCTCTAGAAATTGGTTGTTTATATTGCAAACCCTTTATTTTCAACTTGTAACTTCCACCACCCGATATTTTTATGTTATTGAAGGAGATAAATGAATGTGCAAACATACTCAAAAAGATAGCATCATGTGTCCATCTGATCAAGCAGACCAACAATAACGACAATAACAACCAACAATTTTCACATGCACATTCACCAAATATTTATTCTGCAACACAAAAGCTCAATACACTCAAGGTTGAGTAAAAGATGTATTTCTTCCGCCACACAAAAGCTCAACATGAATTTATTGTGCATTGTGATCCAGCAACTCAGAACCCATGAAACATTGCTAAACTTGAATGAGGCCCGTAAAGAAGAGCACACCTAGACATTAAATTTGAGACTCAATCAATGTATGGGAGGATACATTGAATTGAGACTCAATCATAGAAGAAAGAGAATAGCAAGACATTGTGCATTGTGATCCAGCAACTCAAAACCCATGAAACATTGCTAAACATGAATGAGGCACAGAAAGAAGAGCACACATGGACATTAAATTTTAGACTCAATCAATGTATGGGAGGATACGTTGAATTTGTACAAACTGGACATTCAAGAAGCTCATGCACTCCACTTGAAGAAGATACAATGGCTTTAACCCCAGAAACAGAAGAAGGCTTACTGAGCAGAACGTCTCCAAGTTCATTTCTATCAACATACTGTTCCCCATCCAAAGTTTGGGATTCAGGGACATCCATGCAAATATTACCACCAGGAGCCATGCCTTCTCGTACAATAACTCTATAGAAAAGATTTTAATGATTCCTTATATTTCGCACTTATCCAAGATGCCCTTATTCACAGAATGCATCCTTTTCAGTTCCATGTGGTGACAAACATATGGCAGCTTCCAATCCGTTAATAACGCTAGGCAAACAATCCCCTAGAAGTTGACGTCATGGAATAACCTGAGGATGCCACAATTACTTAAAGTAACAATAGCTAAATTAAAAAACGAACTAAATACAAAAAATTAACATAAATTTGGTAATTATCGAAATATGCTACTAAAAATTTTGCTGGGACACTAAAGCTGATAAAATTGATGGCCTTTGATTAAGTTCAATCTCCTCATTTCCTGTAAGTAAGCAGAAAAGAGGAGTAAGCTTACTTGGTGAATCTACAGTTCCAGATATCCAACTTTTTATAAAGTTTATCAATCAAAGGTTGCCAACCCTATCTTAGCAATCTAGAAGGCTTACAGAGAATACCAAGATAATTAATAGAAAACTTAACACT
Source organism: Scilla litardierei (assembly GCA_030789695.1). NCBI lineage: Eukaryota > Viridiplantae > Streptophyta > Magnoliopsida > Asparagales > Asparagaceae > Scilla > Scilla litardierei. The sequence continues at coordinate 71,964,026 of CM061131.1, forward strand.
GACTGTTCAACCCTCAGCCTGATCATCTTATTTATCCTGATCTTTAAGCAATATCAATGTACTCTTATGAAATTAACCTTTAGCCTTGAGGCTAACTCAAATTCATATAATAAAAGCTTCAGATCTAATAATTGATTATCATCAGACTTACAAAATATATGAGTTAGCATACTAAAGACTCAAAACTGAATTCCACTTGAATGGACACTGTTTTCTCATCTATGTTGATCCAACACCAAGTGAACCAAGGAACAACACAACAATATTAGTCTTGGACAATAGGGGACGCAGTCATAACTTTAAATTACTACTCAAACAATTTCATCTCAGTAAACTACATTTAATCAATGTCTACGATTCCCAAACTACAATGTAGCACAAAGAAGTATAGGTGCATACTTCACCTTATTCCAGGATTGCACAGACTGTGAATGAGCTTGGGATTAGCACTATCGGCCGGATGTTGAAATCTGAAGGATCACAACCAACCAAACATCCAAAAATGTAAGCATAAAAATACCAGGAAAAGGAAGCATTAAAATAACAGGAAATTAAGACAGTGTCCTCACAGCCATATAACATGATTCCTTAGCATGCCTATTTTGCACAGAGTTCTTCACACAAGCATGAAATGGCAAAGACAATGTCCTCACGAAATTAAGAGTGAAAGGCAAAGATTATTAAATATCAGAGAAGAGGCAGGCTGAGAGATTAACAAAGTAAACAAATTAAACAAACTAATTACAGCAAAGAAAGAGTGAAAGAAGAAGCAGGCACTCTCTGAATAACAAAGAAGAAGCATAGGCTGAGAGATTAAGAAATCACCTGCGAGAGGGGAGTCAAATGCGAGAGGCGAGAGGCAAGGGAAGTCAAAGTGGGAAGCTTGCCTGCGAGATTCATTCACGGGAAGTCAAATGAAGAAATCACTGCGAGAGGCAAGGGAAGTGTGAAGCTTACCTGCGAGATCACCTTGCCTGCGAGATCACTGCGAAGCTTACATGCGAGAGGCAAGAAATCACTGCGAGATCACCTTGCCTTCGATGCGCAAGAAATCACTGCGAGATCACCTTGCCTTCGATGCGTGCTGCCTTGGTTTTGGGGAAGTCGATGCGTACTGCGAAGCTTATTTGGGGGAACACGGATTCAGATTTTGGGGAATTCGATGCGCCATTTCTATCTGGGGGGAAGGCGAGGCGTTAGGGTCGATGCGTCCTTTCTCGCAGTGACTTTGGAAGAAAACCCACAATTTGACCCTTTCACTTTACAGCTGACCCCACACTATTTCAACCTTTCGTATTTCTCATTTCAGTTGACCACTACTGTTTTAAGCTCATGCTAAAAGTATACCCAACCAAACAAAACACACAAATTCACTCTTTCTCTTCTCAGCTGACCCCACCCTTTTTTCCCTCAAAAATCATAGCTTTCCCCCCAAAAAACTATACTCCCAACTGATCTCATCCATTGATCTTCCAAGATCAAATCTCAGCCGTCTTTTATCTTGTCCTAGTCAGCCCTAGGATTCAAAAAACTCTGTCAAATGTATAATAGATAAGTGAACTTTGGATGTCGAAAAATGCTATTAAAATATGTAATAAAAACATGGAAAATATGGACACATCAAACCTCCCCCTCGACCTTCCTTATGAAATCTGTGATTGGAGGGATCTCTTTGTTTTCGTCACCTTCCCCGGGGAGGCACTATTCCTCACTTGTTGGGGTTATTTTGGCATCTTGGAATCATCGGAATTGAACCTTTCTGAGGCCGGGTCTAGAGATGCTTACCTTTTGCTATCCATGTCGGCGAAGAGAGGTCGAACCAAGTCTTGCTGGACGACCTAATACTAAAGAGCATTCTGTGGGCTCTAGGTAAGACCAGCCTTTTGGATTCGTTCTCATCTTTGATCACCCTGATCTCATATCTTATTGCAGAGATGGCTGGGCAGGAGTTCAACTAACCTCTAGATATGACTAAGCATATCCGCCTTGGCTTCAAGAAAAATGAATGTCGCACATTCGGTCGGCCTCTCAACAGCCCTGCAAGCAAGGCGTCCAGTCGCTCGAGAATGTCACGTCCCGCTTCCCAAGAATGGAAGGCGAGACGTGAAGAAGTCTGCTCAGACTGAAGCCGTAAAGCTACAGTCTGATAAGCGTCTGTGTGTTCATCCATTCATAGATTCTTGAATTGCAATGAAATAACAACAATAATAATAATTGAAGCAGGTAATAAACTTAACCAACATTCAAATAACATCCATTTTAGTATTCCAAACATCCAGAGATACAGCCAAAAAATAAAATACAGAGAGAGAGTCTAAAAAGAAGGCACATACATGGCTGAAACTAAAACAAAGAAAAAGGTGCTACGTACCGAAAACTAACAGCAACAACTAGAAAAGTAAACAACAACTAAGAAGAAACCTCCAGTTGAGACTAAGACTGGTCTCCGGTATCCTCGAACTAAACATCAGCAACCTGGACGTCCTCAGCAACTAACTCAGGCTTAAACCAAACATGCGACACCCAAAGAGGAAAGGGTGCATGTCAGCAAAAGTCTTCAAAAAGGTAAAAGGGAGTGACTTTTGTGCAAGGAAACATAAAGTAATGAATGCAACTAGCAGCCTAAAATATGGTGACATGGCATGATATTCAATGATTGCAGCAATTTAGAATAAGCATGATATTTAATGAATGCAGTAGTTTAAGATGAACATGATAGTTAACATTTGCATGACACGTCGTAGCAAAAGCTACTAAACAAGATATCACGATTTCACGATAAAAACATGCATTCACATTGTGCTCAGGGTTTACGCCTTTCAGCTGAAGTTGCTGATCAGGCACACTTCTACGCTGAGTGATCGCTTAACCTTACCCCTCCACGTGTGTATGGACCGGCGCCAATCTTCTGGATCACGAGCCAGGAAGTGTTCTTGATTTGGCATAGGGGTGCACCTAGCCTCATTACATGATGTATGAGTCAAGATCCTACTCGGCGCAGCTTATTCTTTACATGATGTAGGAGTCAAGATCCTACTCGGCGCAGCTTATTCTTTACATGATGTAGGAGCATTTCAATAGTAGCGTATGCTACACATTCATTTCAAGACATTCAATGCATGATATGGCATGTTGTATGCAACAGTTATTGAATAAAGACAGTTATTGAATGCGTACAGTTATATCAAAATAAACGTAACATGATATATGCATGAAATTACATGGCAAAGGTGTTAGATCTAGCTTCGTTGTGAACCTAGATCAAGTATGGTGTCGGTCTAGCTTCGTTGTCAAGCTATATCAAGTACGGGCGTCTAGGCGACTATCATTTCACCGCCTAGTCTCTTTTGCACAAATTCACGGAATGGCGTAAACATGGCCTAACAATAATCTGAGCAAGTTTCACTTTCCTGAAATAATGTCACGCAGTCTCAGTTCAACGACGATCCAAAATATCCCTATGTGCTCAAATCATTAGTCACCAATCACCAACCTACAGTCCTGTATTATTATCTTCAATTAGTGAGTTAACAAGAGCAATGAAAATTATGTTTTTAATCTTGTTTAAACAGGCGGTGTTGGGGTTTCCTACGGATTGGGGATATACCTCAACACGACGCGAGAGCTACACTTACGTCGGGTAGCGACGTCAGGGGTTGGATCCGGTAGCGAGCAAGGTATAGTGATCAATGGTGAAGACGTCGACCACTAGCGACCACGGTAGCATGACGCACGAACGACAGTGAACAAGGGAGGTTGCAAAAATGGAGACAGCTTGCACGCGGCAATGGCACGACTGATGTGGGTTGTGCGCCTGCGCGCGTGGAGGAGGACAACCGGCGGCTCAAGGGTGGGTGGCCGGACTCAATGGGGAGGAGATCGGCAGCTAAAGGGGGCTGTTTTGGAGGTTCTGTCAAGGGTGTTTACCGCAGGTTGCTTCAAGGGAGGGCTGATGGCCGTTGATAGGTGGTGCGGCAGGTGGAATAGGCCGGAAATGATAGGGGGTGGCCGTGGGGATGTTCTAGGGGGTGGATCGACAGTTTTAGGGGAGATGGGAGTATATGAGCGGCTGGGGATGCTTGAGCATGCAAGGGAGTGTGCCTGGGCATGATGGGGAGGAGCAGGCCACAGGGTGACTGGCGCGCGTGGGGGGCGCCGCCTGGGGGTCTTGCGCGGATGCAATGCATGTGGGGGAAGATCTGTGCGACAGTTCTAGGGGCTCCGGGCGGTTGGTTTAGGGGATTGCGGGCTGTTTTTGTAGAGGAGGGTGCGGCTTGGCAGGAGGGATGGCCAGAGGGACGGCCGGAGGGACGGCCGGAGCAAGGTGGCCGACGGCGCAGGGCAAGAGTGGAGGAGCTAGGGTGGCCGTGGCTTGGGAGTTGGGTGGCGGCTTCTATCTTGCGTAAACCCTAGACTTGCGTAAGTGTTGAAACAAAGAGGAGTTAGTTTGCTAAATAGGATAGGTAAGGAGGTAGATTTAGGTTGATTGGAGAGAGTGTGTGAGAAAGGGAGGGTGCAACTAGTGTGGTCAATAGCTAAGGGAGGAATATCATGTGATACGTATGATAAATTAGGGATTTGATTTAATTTGATTTAATTAGGGTTTGAATCCTTAATTAGCTAGGGCTAATTATAGATTAAAAGTGATTAGAGTGAAAGGTCAGTCTAACGATGTCTGATAAATACAATAAAAATATCGAGACGACCGTGTCAACGAGAGGATCGAGACTAAGATGGTCGGTCAAGAGCTAGGTTCACGGAAAACGGAACTAAAAATAAAAAGATCAAATGTCGAAGTCTAAAGTTATGACACCCCTTCAAACAAAGCTGTTTTGTGGAAGAATGAGCCATGAAATGACGTTCACGAAAAATACCACAAATAAGTACTCTGTCAGAGGGTCACAACGACATATAACTTCACGCGTTCGTGATACAAGAGGATGTCACAAAATTACGCTTACGAACAAGAAGGTACGCGCACAAAAAACATACGGTCGAAAAGCGACTGTGACATCCTACCCACCTTAGAGCAAAGTCCATCCTTGTACTTTCTAACTAAAAAATATCTAGCCATTCTAGTAACGACCCCAATCATATCACACTATAATTCAAACCACGTATAGTTACTACAAGCGCTTATATATGCACTAGGTAGTCAAACATTAATACTACAAACATGTATACATATGCACATTCTATACTTATACCTATCATAGACAGTCAAATTCATACATGTACTTCAATCATTCATATAGTCACATGCATCCCTTATATAACTATCACTCACTTATCACATAAGCTTGGTACAGATACCTACATAAAAATAGTTCACAACAGCAAATACAATAGTAGTACTCACGTATAGATAACTACATATTCACAAAACAAACATGGATATATTACTCCCTTATATCTCCTAGTGTACATCCAACACCAAACATATCAATACATATAATCACACCATACAATATTAAATCATTTTTGATATATATAATATACATTCATCCCTACTATAAATACACACATATATATTTATTCAATTACATGCAGTTACTTCATCATATATACACATCACATACAGCACAATAACTATATTCAAGACACAACACACATACCATAGTCGCAAACACCTATAGCTAAGCACATACTTACCCGTGAATGGTGCAGAACCACACACGCTAATATACTATTCATACATGCCACTCATACCACTGTATACTTAGCACATTCTACACACCTAATTTAGCTAGCACATATACATTCAAACATGTAAAACCTTAGTAAATAACTATACTACAAGACCAACACCTATAACTATATAATGGTATAGCCACCCACAACCATGTGCGTAACGTAACCATGCACAACCAAACCTATCACTATACACACATCATCCATTAATATGTTCATAGCACTATACACAAACCACCGACAATTATAACCATATACTTAGAGTATACCCACTCAAGCATGAGTGAGACTCAATGACCCATACAAGAACCAGAATACTATATATATAACACGATATTTATACATATACCAACGTACCACACTTATACACACACACACACACACACACACACACACACACACACACACACACACACACACACACACACACACACACACACACACATATACCAACATAATCATATCACTCGTCACACTATATAGGTAAAAACATATGCTATCATATACACACAATAATATCAATCACACTTTATATTTAGGCAAGTAACATCCCATAATGCAATCATTTTACACACTGTAATAATATTGTAATATCATTACGCTTATACAATCATAACACACCATCCTATACATACATACATCATACAGTCACATTCATATTACTATACGCATACTCATTGCATACACACCATACCTACATTCTTATATGCTTACCACATATCTACACAAAACATAGGCATACATGTAATATATTCACACCATAGCAATACATATAATTAGTATACTACTACATACACCTACCCATACATAGTTATGACATATAATAATCGTGTATACCTCATGGTACACACGTACACACAACATCCCGTAAAGGCAAGCAATAATGTACAAAATTATAACCCTATTACCATGAGGATATCAACATATTCATACAGTATGTATATATCTACCTATGACTAAGTATATACATATCTACGTGTGAGCACACACTCATACGTACTAACATATAGGTCATATATTAGGCATACACACTTAACTGTAAATACACTCATTATCATTACACCTAACATGCACATGACTTACTAGTGTACTATCTCAAGCATTTACAAGTACCTTCACACTACATACACCACTAATAAATATTCCAACACTAATTCTAATATACACAGACATCTCTAAAGTGGTATAACTATCCGCTCATATATTTATAAATATTATCATGCATACAACTTCATATATATCATGAATAACACTTAGTATGCATATATAACACAAGAGACAATCATTAATATACTAAGGGTAGCACACTCATACATGAGTGGTATGCAGGGTTCACACACGGGTCCACACACTCTACCTATATACATGCACTACGATGACATCCCAATAATACTAATGGCCCACCACACTATACTAAGGTTGACATAGGCAACGGCAAACACTAGTAGGATGACTAAGCAATAGTAAGGAAACCGAAATCAAGTAGTGTAACGAAACAAGATCGGGATGAGCGGATTCAAATAAGGCGAGGATAAGGAGATAGCTTAGTTAGGTGAAACAGAGATATAATTGTGAATATTTAAGTAAGGGAAAGAAAGAGATAATAATATCCTTATAAAATATAGGAGAATAGTGTGTATATGATATAAGTTAAACTACGAAGTAGGGATTAGACGAAAAATAATTAGTATAGAGATGAAGTGACAATATTTATAGGTCGGTACAATAAGTTGTTTGAAATAAGTTTGAGTAGTTTGTATATAGTAAGAGAAGAAATGGTATAGGTTAGAAAATATTATAAGGTAGTAATTTAAAAATTTCGACGAAAAGTTTCGAAATTCAAAAAATGAATTTAAATTAACTGAAGGGTAGGAAGTCTAAGCTCCTGCTAAAAGTTTTCAAAGAATTTAGACTGTGAGAGGAATTTAAAAATAATATTATTGAAAATACTTTTCGAAGGATCAGGATGGTAATGGGAAGATTCGACAGTTGAGGATGAACGACAGGGAGAATCACGTGAATCGAAAGCAAGGAAGTGAATCAAACATTCAAAACGTAAATAAGACTGGGATATAACTGAGTGAATCTGCTATGATGGGATTCTATGGTCATTAACTCAAAAGTGTAATGATTAGGAAAAGATAGAAATCAGGGGTTTTAATTATCGGGCCGACTAAAGATTATGAGAAAATTAGCACTAAGACTTTCTAATGAATGCGACGATCTATACATTCTACTGGGCCCGAAATCTGATGGACCCAAGGGAACGACTAAAGGAAAAACTCTAGAAATCTAATACAGTCAGGGCTAAGTGAGAGGCTACTAGGGTATCCTAGATGAGTACAACTAAATCTTAACGAAGGTGCATGACTATCGAACCTAGACACCTATCTAAGTCTTCTTACCATCTAAGACAAAGAAAATCTTCATATTAGACTCAAATTTTATGACTCGAATGTTTCGAATGTTTCAATGGATGTGAGATTATTATCGTTGTTTCGATGTTTCACAGCTGCAACGACCTGCATGGGTCACCACAAAAACATGTCACGCCCCGCTTCCCAAGTACAGAAGGCGAGACGCGAAGAGTTCCACTCAGACTAAAGCTGTGAAGCTACAGTCTGATAAGCGTCGGTGTGTTCATCCATTTGCAGATTCTTGCATTGCAATGAAACAACAAGAACCATAATAATTGAAGCAGGAAATAAACTTAACCAACATTCACATAACATCCATTTTATTATTCCAAACATCCAGAGATATAGCCATAAAATAAAGTACAGAGAGAGATTCTAAAAAGAAGGCCCAAGCATGGCCGAAACTAAAACAGCGAAAAGGGTGCTACGTACCGAAAACTAACAGCAACAACTAGGAAAGTAAACAACAACTAAGAAGAAACCTCCAGCTGAGACTAAGACTGGTCTCCACTATCCTCGAACTGAACATCAGCAACATGGACGTCCTCAGCAACTAACTCATGCTCAAACCTAACATGCGACACCCAAAGAGAAAAGGGCGCATGTCAGTAAAAGTCTCCAAAAAGGTAAAAGGGAGAGACTTTTGTGCAAGGAAACATAAAGTAATGAATGCAACTAGCAACCTAAAATATGGTGACATGGCATGATATTCAATGATTGCAGCAATTTAGAATGAGCATGATATTTAATGAATGCAGCAGTTTAAGATGAACATGATAGTTAACATTTGCATGACACGTCTTAGCAAAAGGTACTAAACAAGATATCACGATTTCATGATAAAAACATGTATTCACATTGTGCATAGGGTTTACGACTTTCGGCTGAAGTTGCTGATCGGACACACTTCTATGTTGAGTGATCGCTTAACCCTACCCCTCCACGTGTGTATGGACCGTCGCCCATCTTCTAGATCACGAGCCAGGAAGTGTTCTTGATTTGGCATAGGGGTGCACCTAGTCTCATTACATGATGTAGGAGTCAAGATCCTACTCGTCGTAGCTTATTCTTTACATGATGTAGGAGTCAGGATCATACTCACCGCAGCTTACATTTCAATAGTAGCATGTGCTACACATTCATTTCAAGACATTTAATGCATGATATGGCATGTGGTATGCAACAGTTATAGAATAAAGACAGTTATTGAATGCGTACAGTTATATCAAAATAAAATTGACATGAGATATGCATGAAATGACATGGCAAGGGTGTCGGATCTAGCTTTGTTGTTAAGCTATATCAAGTATGGTGCCGGATCTAGCTTCGTTGTCAAGCTAGATCAAGTACAGGCGTCTAGGAGACTATCATTTCATCACCTAGTCTCTTTTGCACAAATTCATAGAATGGCCTAAAACATGGCCTAACAATAATCTGAGCAAGTTTCACTTGCTTGAAAAAATGTGACGTAGTCTCAGTTCAACGACGGTCCAGAATCTCCCTATGTGCTCAAATCATCAGTAACCAATCACCAACCTACAGTTCCGTATTATTATCTTCAATAAATGAGTTAACAAGAGCAATGAAAATTACGTTTTTTAATCTTGTTTAAACAGGCGGTGTTTGGTTTTCCTATGGATCGGGGATATACCTCAACACGACGCAAGAGCTACACTGACGTCGGGTAGCAAGTTGGATCCAGTAGCAAGCGAGGTACAATGATCAACGGCGAAGACGGCGACCACTAGCGACCACGGTAGCACAATGCGCAAACGGCAGCAAGCATGGGAGGTTTTGGCAATGGGGACAGCTTGCACATGGCAATGGAGCGACTGCCATGGGTTGCGCGGCTACGTGCACGGAGGAGGACAGCCGACGGCTCAAGGGTGGGTGGCCGGACTCAACGGGAGGAGATCGGCAGTTAGAGGGGGCTATTTTGGAGGTGCTGTCAAGGATGTTTGCCGCATGTTTCTTCAAGGGAGGGGTGATGGCTGTTGATAGGTGGTGCAGCAGGTGGAACAGGCTGGCAATGATGGGGCTGGCCGTGGGGATGTTCTAGGGGGTGGATCGATAGTTTTAGGGGAGAGGGGAGTATATGTGCGGCTAGGGAAGCTTGCGCATGCAAGGGAGTGCGCCTGGCCGTGATGGGGAAGAGCAGGCCGCGAGGTGACTGGCGTGCGTAGGGGGCACCGCCTGGGGGTCTTGCGCAGCTACGATGCATGCGGGGGAAGATCTGTGCGACAGTTCTAGGGGCTCCAAGCGGTTGGTTTAGGGGGTTGCGGGCTGTTTTTGTAGAGGAGGGTGCGGCTTGGCCGGAGGGATGGCCGGAGGGACGGCCGGAGGGACGGCCGGAGCAAGGTGGCCGGTGGCGCAGGGCGAGGGTGGAGGAGCTAGGGTGGTTCTGGCTTGGGAGTTGGATGGCAGCTGCTATCTTACATAAACCCTTGGCTTGCGTAAGTGTTGAAACAATGAGGGGTTGGATTGCTAAATGGGGTATGAAAGGAGGTAGATTTAGGTTGATTGGAGAGAGTGTGTGTGAGAGGGGGAGGGTGCAACTAGTGTGGTCAATAGCTAAGTGAGGAATATTATGTGATACGTATGATAACTTAGGGATTTGATTTAATTAGATTTAATTAGGGTTTAAATTTTGAATTAGTTAGAGCTAATTATAGATTAAAAGTGATTAGAGTGAAAGGTCAGTCTTACGATGTCTGATAAGTACAAGAAAAATATCGAGACGACCGTGTAGACGAGAGGATCGAGACTAAGATGGTCGGTCACGAGCTAGGTTCACGGAAAACGGAACTAAAAATAAAAAGATCAAACGTTGAAGTCTAAAGTTATGACACCCCTTCAAACAAAGTTGTTTTGTGAAAGAATGAGCCGTGAAATGACGTTCACGAAAAATTCCACAAATAAGTACTCTCTCAAAGGGTCACACGATATATAACTTTGCTCATTTGGGATACAAGAGGAGGTCACAAAATTACGTGTACGAACAAGAAGGTACGCGCTCGAAAAACATACGGTCGAAAAGCAACCGTGACAGGGAAGCTAAGCCTGGCCGGTGAAAGTTTAGCCCCGATCGTAGAGAGTTCCCTTACAGCCGTGGAGGAGTTGATCCTAGTGACCGAGGGTTTAGCGCCTGTCAGTGAGGGTTCGGCTAGAGCCGAGGGAAGCTTGGCCGAAGCAGCCGAGGGCTCAAGGAAGAGAAAGGAGTGCTTGTTGGTATGCCCTGAGGTTCCTAAGAAGATGGGGAGGATGGAGAGGTCGAACCTATTATCTTGGATCCGGTGGAAAATGTCAATGCATCGGCCAACATGCCGGTGTCGGCTGATTCCTAGCCACGGGGGGTCTCGTCCTTCTCAAACCAACCGAGCTGACTCCTTTCAAGCTAGAGAAAGATCGAATACTACTTGCATATAAGTCCACCCCTGCCGACTTGGAGAATTTTGGAGGCGGACTCATCCGGCCTATCCATGAATTGGGGTCCGACGAATCAGTCTTCATTGATTGCAGCGTGGTGGCCCATTTAGCAAAGAAATTCATCCTCTCGAGAGATCGTTCCTTTACGAGGAAGGTCGACTCCAAAATTTTGGTAAGATGTATAGTCTGGGAAAGCCAATAGGTTGGTTTCCCCTTCCCCTCTTTCCTTCTTCCTCGCCCAGGTACTCCCCTGACTTCTTTATCATTAAGATTTCGTCGGTAGCCACCGAGTTGCGAAAGTGCTCAGTAATGATGGACATGTTAAAGCGGACCTCGACAGGGAGCATTGAAGGGTGGCGACAACCTAGATGGCTACCGAGGAGGCAAAGTTCGAGTTGAAGTCGACGCTGGTTAAAGTCGCCAAACTTTCCTCCAAAGTATCTGACCTCTCGTCAAAGGCAGGGAAGCTAGAGAAGGCATTGGCTGAGGAAAAGTGAGCACAGTCAGTTGCTAAGGTGGCTCATGGGGTTGCCGAAGAGAGTGTCAGGTTCATCTCTTCTTTGAAGAGGACGATCGATGAGAAGCAGGCCATCAGGAGGGAGAGATGGAAGAAGGAGAAGGCCAAGCTCTGATCTTAGATTGTGAAGCTCAAGGAGGTTGAACTCAGGAGGATCGCTGCCAAAGTCATGAAGAACAATAATGAACCCATCGCCCCACAGATGGCGAATTTGTTCCGTAATGGCTTCCTCAAGTATCAAAAGCATATCATGCAGAAATTCCCTACCTCCAGGGTCGAGTTTGGCGAGCTTGAAGTGACATCGGGGGGTGCGAACAAAGTCACACAGGTTGAAGGGGTGACATCTGAAGTCCTGGCTCCAGTAGCTCTGCCTTCATAGGCTATATCTGTTTCAACTATAATTGCATAAATTTTTCTTTGAATAAAGTTTCTTTATGAGAAAGTGTCGTGGCTCAAAGATTTCATGTAGAATTTTAGAAGGCCCTAAGCCATAGCATTTGGGTAGAGTATGGGATCATAGAAGATTCCAACTCTTAAGCCAAACTTGCATAGGCGTTCGACGTGGGTCTTGTTATGGTACGTGGCTCAAGAATAGGCATTGGTGCCATTATGGGCCCACTCCATAGCTCGGTCTTGCCCCCAAATGTAGGAAGCACATGGTGCGGGCGGTGGTGTTCACCATGTCGGTAACCCTATTAAGTCTCTGACCGGCTGCTGGGGGAGTAGCGCCTAGCCTTAAGGTGAATTGATGGAAGAGTCTATGGCCTCGGAAATGTCCACACCTACTGAAATGTCTGATAATCGCCCACAGAAATGTTCGCAGTCATGGAAATGTCAGTGGCCAAAAGTCTCTCTAGCCAGTACAGTCTCTCGGCCACAGACCTTCGGCCACAGAATTTTTTTTGTCAGAAGGTCTTCAAGCACGGATATCGACCCCTTCAATCGTGGATTTTTTCGTGGCTGAAGGGTCTTTATGTATTAGTGGAAACTAAGCTCCTAAGTGAGTACTAACTAATCCCTTAAGAATGAATAGAATACCATCGACACAAAATGAATAGAATCCTAAGCTTTGGAGTGAATACGAACAAAGCCCTTGGGGTGAACAATGACTAAGCTGATGAAGGTGAATAGATCCTCAAAATCATGGTTTAATAGAATTATTTTTCCACTTCAATTTGCTAAGTGTAACTAAGCAGCAGGTTGCCAATTCCTTCTTCCTCCAAAAGCTTCACATGTCAATCAATCACACTTAAAGAAAGAGCAAGATATACAATGAATATTGTTGTTGGACAAATTCAAAAAACATTTTTGCCACATCCTTACAGACAACCTTTACATCACCTATGTGAACATGTCTCCTTTCAAGAAAATAAACATTCCTAAAATTTGGCTTTGACATTATTTAAAAGAGCCTTATACGACAAATATATCAAGTCTGAAGCGTAAAGTAAAACAAGTCCCAATGAATAAACTAAAATGAGATTTGAAGTGTAAAGTAAAATGTGCCTCAAAATGCAAATCAAAATATGCCCAAAGAGGAAAACCAAAAACGAGCCCCGGAGGTGATGCAAATAGTGCCTCAAAGGGCAAAGCAAAACAAGCTCTAAATGGTAAACCAAATTGAGCCTCGAAGGGAAAAGTAAATTATGCCTAAAGTGCACAACAAAATAATCCCCAGAAGGCAAACTAAAAGAATCGCCTAAAGCTGAAACAAAATTAGTCTCGAATGGGAGACCAATTCAAGCCATAGACGGAAAGGTGAAATCTGCCTGAAGTGCAAAGTGAACAATCCCCAAAGACGAACCAAAATATGCTCCAATGGATGAATTAAAATGAGTCAGAGGCAAACCAAAACAAACTCCAATGGGTAAATGAAAATGCGTTTCGGAGGGCAAACCAAGCAAGCGGTGCAGAGATCTGTAAATAATTCAATGGATGCCAAACAAGCATGTGTAGAATTCTGAAATTAATTCAATGGATGCTATGATACAATATTTACTATCAACATAAAATAAATTCCATTGTCTTCACAATGAATCCATGCTCAAATGGATAATGTATAAGGAAGTTATAAATGATATTGTACAAACATGTAGGTTTCTCTAGAAACGATTCACTTTCCAAATGTTCTAGAAGATCTTTAATCATAGTAAACATGAAAACGTATAATTCAATACAAGTTAGATTCGTTATCTTCAAAATGAGCCTAACATCTTCTTAAACAGGTACACATGCTCGAGTTAACAACATGTAATGCAGGCATACCACATGGTTCAATCGTTTGTCATGTAAGAATAGATAGTTAGGACCTAGCAGGGCTACACAATACACTAGAGGGGGGGTAAATAGTGTACAGTCAAGCAAAGTGCTTAATTAAAAGTAATTCAAAGTGTATACACCATTATTTAGTGTCCCAAAACCTAGCAACATACCATCAAAGAAAATGTTCATAACATTTCCGTTGATAGCAAAATTATAACCTTCTCTAGCCAAGGCTGAGATGGAGATAATATTGCATAGGAAATTTGGGATATAGTAACATTGCTTCAAAAGCAAAATAGCTTAACAAGCCAATGTATGTTCTAGATCTCCCACAGCTACAACATCAACATTTGCTGCGTTGTCGACTTGGAGCACGACTTCATTCTTTTTGAGTCTTCTAATAATTCTCATTCCTTGTAACTGGTTACAGATGTGAGAGACAGCACCGGTACCTAATTCCCATGCATTAGAATTCGCGGAAAGAATTACACTTTGCATTATTGAAGTTGAGGCATCAATATGCCCTTTCTTCTTATGTTCCCTGTCTGCGATTGTTATCCATAGCCAGACATTATTGTTATCACAAGTTAACATATTCTTATCTTGGATATTTCTAATATTACTCGTCATGCTACAAAGAATAGAACTCCTATCATTAGCATGTGTTCATAAAAAATTTAAATACAATTAGAATGGTTTTTATCCAATTATATCCTCCAACTATTTTAAAGATCATTAAAGCCATAACATAATTAAAAATTAGTGGGAGAGGAATCCAACAGCCCTGAGTTGCCTAACCTTGAGTATAGCTCAACAAGTTGGTTGACTCCGATACGGTAGACGAACTTTTTGTCAATCATATCAAATATGACTCCCTTGAGATTTTTACCCCTAGTCATTTGTGATCATGAGTGTCGCTCATCCAAATCACAAACACTAGTCTAGTCAGACCCTCGATTTCGTGTCTATCTTAACTTGCGCCGGTGCTCTGTGTATTCACGACGCGAAGGTTTGGGTCAAGATTAGACTACATCATATGTAATAAGAAATTTGGTTTCCATAAAGTTTTCATGTCATAGCTTGAGTGTAGCTCAATAACTACGACACGGAACCTATGGATGCCAAAAATCTAAATCAAGGAGGGTTACGAATTATCTTTTAAAAGATTTATTAACATATTTGACTAGATATAGTTGATGGCATTGCATAATAATGATTCGCATCATTGCGGTTTAGCAGACACGACCAGGAAATTGACTAAGACATGATCACTTATCCCTAGTCAAGCTAGGGTGACCGAGCAAACTTAGCCAAGCACATTGACCGGTATCATGGTCCATTGAAGGTTGCTTGTCATTTATATGTGTACCAACAACTAAAGGCTTTTATTAATACTAGTTAATCATATCAACTAGTGGATCCTTAAAATTCAGAATTTTATGGATTTGTTTAATGACTTTTATTAGGTCCTTATCAACTATAAGGATTAAGTCAATATGCTGCTACCCTAATCGTCCATTAGGCATTTAAATAGTTTTAAATCATAGCAGGGAAATCTAAAATTTATCTTATAAAAAATTAGATGTCTTTTAATGGCTAACCTAACAAGGTATTCTTCAGTTTATCATATAAACAAGAATTAAAACATAGCCATTAAAACTACTTAAAAGCATCACATGAATTAAGTACTTTAATTTTCTCATAATTAAGCTTATGTTTCTAACGAAACATAACATGCAAATCATATTCAACATGAATATGTAGATCAAAGTAGATATGGCTCTGATACCAATGTTGGGTTTTTCAAGGACCCTTTGGGCATTTTTAAGCCCTTCGTAAGTCGGACGAACATTAAAAACGAAAGAAAGTAGCTAAAGCATTATTAAACACTTTTATAATATACTACCCTAAGGAAACATAAACCCTAGCCAGGATAATCTGCTGGCTCGGGTTGGGTCCGACCAACCCGAGAAAGATCTAATCCACTGCATAAATATGAAAGGCATAAATTAAACCGACTTAGCCGAAACTTTGCTTGAACCGGCAAAGTGTTTCGAACCATTTCCCACACCATGCCTCGAGCTGAGCTGCTTTCCAAACTGCATCGCGCTGCGCCTCGCCTCGAGCTGAACCGCCTCCCAAGCCGCACCGTGCCTCCGAGCTAATCACTCGCCGAACAAAGTTTCACTTGAGCAGACCCACTCCAGAGATTTCTGGATCAGATCCAAACCTCCTCGCTGTCTTGTTAGGACTTGATTGGAGGATAGGAAGAATAAATAGGAGGAATAATTTAAGTCTAGATCGAGCGTGCTAAAAAATTAGTAGCTTCTCGAATCGTAGACTTGGTGCAATTTTCTCTTGGGTGTCCACCTCTATTTATATAGGGAATTAGACCCCTTGCTCGTCTCACGAGCAATGTCGGACTAATTAATCAAAGAGGAATTGAATTAAGTTAGTAAGCCTTTCTCATAGGCCTAACTTCAACCAATTAAATCTTCCTCACCATTGAGCTTCAAAGACGATACCACCTATCATATTAAAGAGCTTCGAATGGTGAATGCGTAGGAACAAATGGCAACGAATTCCGACTTCGTTTGACAACTCAAACAATTGCCCAAAGTTGGACAAAAAGTCACTCATCGTAGCCGCCATTTTGGGTTTCAAAAACCCAAGGAAAAAAGTCAAGGGGGGCCCCCTAACCCGCGGGCGCACCTGCTAGGCCAGCGGGCGCCCCTGCTTCCATTGTAGGTGGGCGCATGGAATGGAGCACGGGCGCCCCGGCCTGCCCAGCGGGCTGCACCTGCTGGGCCGGGCGGGCCGCTCGCTGGGTGGCAGAGAGCACCAGGCCCGCTAAGCAGGCTGGGACCGTTGACTTAGCGGTGGCGCCTGCTTGAGTCAGAGGGTGTGCCCGCCCAGTAAGCGGGTAGGCCCCGCTAGTCTTGCAGGTTGGGCCCTCTTGCCCCAAAGTGGGTCTGACCCATTTTGCCCCTTTTCACTGTTTTCCATTTTCTGGGCTCGTTTGAGCTCCGATTCCAAAGCGGTTCCTTCCTGTAGATTCCTCAGGAAGTCCTCTTCAATCCCAAATGCTAAACTCTTTAGCTTTTCATCTCACAACTGACTTGTGAGCTTAATCATTCCATAACATCGAATGCAGTCCTCTTAAACGTTCTTCATATTATTAAGACATGAGTACTACTCGGTGTGAGACCCTACAGCCTGACCCTACTACAGGTTGAGACTAGAAATCCCTAGACGACAATAACCACGAGTAGCAAGTGTCGTCTTTGTTTCAGCATCATAATTACGTGATTGACTTCGTCGACAAAGTGTCATCGGTATCACTCTGACTGTGTCCGTGATGAACACCGAGTTTTAGTCCCTTCATCTTAACTATGTCACTTGCCTAACCTAGGGTATGAAGCTTTGTTAACCCCACTAGCTAGCACTGGTCAGTATCTATCGGTCTCTGGTACATTCATGTTCTACATCTTACAACATACCTTGGCCAATGTTTTACCTAGAGCCATACTGAGCCTACGATACTAACTTCCCATTAATGAAATAGACGAATCCTCTTTTGATCATTACTCATCTTGTACACTTCAAGTGTCACCCAGTCTAAGATCTTTCAGCAGGCCTTGCCTTGAAGCTAGATCATTGACCTAAGTGGCATTGTTCACGCAGAGCTTCGTACAATGATCTCAAGTCCTAAGGACCAACTTGCATATCATCACTAAGAGTTATTAATGACAGTTAGTTAACGATTAACCATTTGATAACTCTTTATTTGGGTCGTTCAGTGGACTCATTCTCCAATGAGCACATGTGTCTTGTCTCCGACTTTACCAAGTCGCGTGATTATGAAGCCAACAAGAAAAAGACACAATGGTCTGTTCGATGTGCCAATATCCCTATCTCGACGCATCTATAACCCCGAACGTGTTAAGACTCAAGTTCCTAACTGTCAGACATTTCTTATAATCGCGATATCTATCTCGAAACATGTATGACGTTACTACGAGTCAAAGGAAATTATCTAAGCAATATATAAAAAAGAGAATTACTCAGATAATTGATACTAGAAAGCATACTTTCATTTATAAACAAGATGTTTACATAGACAAATTTCCTCGAGGGCATACATCTCTCAACATCCCCACTTACACTCAGGGCTATTTATTATGGTATCTTATACCACTTTTACACACTAGTCTCTCCAACGATCGTGTGCCAGTGCCTTTGTGAATGGATCTACTAAGTTGTCTTCTAAACAGACTCTAAGGAGTTCTATATCTTTCCTCTTCTCAATATCCCGTATCAGGTGATACTTCCGAAGAATGTGTCTGGATCTCTTGTGGAATCTAGGTTCTTGAACCAGACTGATGGTTGCATTATTGTTGCAATACAGAGGTATTGGATCTTTAACTGCAGGCACCATTCCCAATTGGTTTATGAACTTCCTCATCCAGACCGCTTCCTTTGCTGCATCGTTGGCTGCTATATACTCGGCCTCCATCATGGAGTCTGCAACAGTGCTATGTTTGAAACTTCTCCAACTGACTGCTCCTCCGTTGAGAGTGAAAACATATCCAGAGATCGATTTGCTATCATCTATATCACTCTGAAAGCTGGAATCTGTGAAGCCTTCAACTTTGAGCTCTTCACTTCCATAAATCAAGATCAAGTCCTTAGTCCTTCGTAAGTACTTAAGAATTGTCTTGACGACTCTCTAGTGTTCTTATCCAGGGTTAGACTGATATCGACTTACTACACCTTGTGCAAAAGCGACATCGGGTCTGGTACAGATCATGGAATACATGATAGATCCCACAGCTGAAGCATATGGGATCTTACTCATGCGATCTCTTTCCAAGTCAGTTTTCGGAGACATCTTCTTGGAAAGGTTTATTCCATGATTGGCTGGTATTAAACCTCCCTTACTTGCTTCCATGCTAAACTGTTTTAGCACGGAGTCAATGTACCTCGTTTGGGAGAGTCCTAGCATCCGTTTAGATCTATCTCTATAGATCTTTACACCTAATATGTAGGATGCTTCTCCCAAGTCCATCATGTAGAAGTTAGTTGATAGCCATTCTTTTATAGACTTCAACATATTTATGTTGTTACCCATTATAAGAATATCATCCACGTACAATACGAGGATGACTAAGAATTATTACTGGTTTTCTTATAGATGCATGGATCATCCTCATTTCTGACAAACCCAAACATTTGATTGTCTTGTCAAAACGGATGTTCCAACTTCTTGAAGCCTGCTTAAGTCCGTAGATGGACCTATGATGCCTACACGCCTTTCCTTCACTCCACTAACTTTGAAACCGTCTGGCTGAGTCATGTAATTCTGCTCCTCTAAATCACCATTTAGAAAAGCAGTATTTACATACATTTGCCAGATTTCGTAGTCATAGTGGGCAGTGATTGTGAGTACAATCCGGATAGACTTGTGCATGGCGACTGGTGAGAAAGTCTCGTCATAATTTATTCCTAGAATCTGACTATAACCTTTCACAACTAGCCTAGCCTTATACGTTTCTATCTTTCCATCTGCACCAATCTTCTTCTTGAAGATCCATTTGCAGCTAATGGGAACAGTTCCCTTGGGCACGTTCTCTAAGGTCCATACCTCATTTACATGCATGGAATCTAATTCAGATATCATTGCATCTAGCCATTTATTAGAGTCTCTACTATTAATGGCATCCTAGAAGCTAATAGTATCATCATCTAATATGATGCTATCATCAACCCCTCCGTCTACGAGAAAACCATAGTACCTGTCAGCGACTCGAGGAATCCTATCAGACCGCCTACTGACTAGTTGGGAGACATCAGGTTATGATTCTCCCACTGGTTCCGACACTTGCTCGTGTGTTAATACTTCTTCCAAACATTCGTCAAGATCAATCACCTTGCCAATTGATTCCTTCATAAGGTACTTTTCTAAAAAGGTGGTATGTCTAGAGACAACAATCTTTTGTTGCTCTGGATGGTAAAAGATATAGCCTAACGAATGTCTCGAGTACCCAATGAATTTACACAGAGTGGATCTGTCTTCCAGTTTATCTGGATTACGCCTTTTGACATATGTAGGACAACCCCACATGCTTAAATGATTAAGGTTGTGTTTCTTGCCAGTCCATATCTCCATATCTGATATGGTGTCGTCGGCACAGACCTTGATGGAACCTTATTTAGAATATATATAGCAGTTTCTAGGGCATAGCCCTAAAGGGAAGTGGTTAACTCAGCTTCACTTATCATGGATCGCACCATGTCTAACAAAGTGTGGTTCCTCCTCTCTGACACACCGTTATGGAGGTGTGTAAGGAGGGGTGACCTGAGAGAGAATTTCATTCTCTTTTAAATATGCAAGGAATTCATGGCTCAAGTATTCTCCTCCTCGATCTGATCGAATGATCTTAATACTTTTGCCAGTCTGTTTTTCAACTTCTGTATGATGCTCTTTGAATCGCTCAAAAGTTTTGGACATGTGTTTCATCAAGAACACATGTCCAAACCTAGAGAGGTCATCAGTAAATGTAACAAAATATGAATATCCTACTTTTGCTAACGTAGACATGGGTGCAGATACATCAGAATGTACTAGACCCAAGATTTCAAGAACTCTCTCCCCTTGACTTACAAAAGGAGTTTTGGCCATCTTTCCTTTGAGGCAAGACTCACAAGTGTCGAATGACCCATAATTCGAGAGGCCTAAGAGCCCCTCTTTATGTAACTTGCTGAGTCTCTTCTCTCCGATATGGCCTAGTCTACAGTGCCATAGATAGGTTTCATTAAAACTTGATTCCCTACGTTTTCTTGTATTAACATTTAAAACAACTTTATTACTCAAAGTGTATACACCATTATTTATTGTCCCAAAACCTAGCAACTTACCATCAAAAAAAATGTTCATAACATTTCTGTCGATAGCAAAATTATAACCTTCTCCAGCCAAGGCTGAGACGGAGATAATATTGCATAGGAAATTTGGGATATAGTAACATTACTTCAAAAGCAAAATAGCTCCACTAGCCAATGAATGTTCTTGATCTCCCATGGCTACAACATCAACATTTGCGGCATTGCCGACTTAGAGAACGACTTCATTCTTTTCGAGTCTTCTAATAATTCTCATTCCCTGTAACTGGTTACAGATGTGAGAGCCTGCACCGGTATCTAATACCCATGCATTAGAATTCACGGAAAGAATTACACTTTGCATTATTGAAGTTGAGGCATCAATATGCCCTTTCTTCTTATGTTCCCTTTCTGCTATTGTTTTCCTTAGCCAGTCATTATTGTTATCACCAGTTAACATATTCTGATCTTGGATATTTCTAATATTACTCCTCATGCTGCAAAGAATAAAACTCATATCATTAGCATGTGCTCAAAAAAAATTCACATACAATAGAATGGTTTTTATCCAATTATATCCTTCCACTATTTTAAAGATCATTAAAGCCATAACATAATTAAAAATTAGTGGGAGAGGAATCCAACAACCCTGAATCACCCAACCTTGAGTGTAGCTCAATAAGTTGGTTGACTCCACTGTCGATAGACGAACTCTTTTTCAATCATATCGAATATGACTCCTTTGAGATTTTTACTCCTAGTCATTTGTGATCATGAGTGTCGCTCATCCAAATCACAATCACTAGTCTAGTCAGACCCTCGATTTTGTGTCTATCTTAACTTGCACCGGCGCTCGGTATATTCATGACACAATGGTTTAGGTCAAGATTAGACTACATCATATGTAATAAGAAATTTGGTTTCCACAAAGTTTTCATGTCATAGCTTGAGTGTATCTCAACAACTACGACATGGAACCTATGGTTGCCAAAAATCTAAATCAAGGAGGGTTACGAATTATCTTTTAAAAGATTTATTAAAATATTTGGCTAGATATAGTTGATGGCGTTTTATAATAATGATTCGCGTCCTTGCGGTCCAGCGGACACGGTCAGGGAATTGACTAAGCCAGGATCACTTATCCCTAGTCAAGCTAGGGTGACCCAGCAAACTTAGCCAAGCACATTGACTGGTATCATGGTCTATTGAAGGTTACTTGTTATCTATATGCGTACCAACAACTAAAGGCTTTTATTAATACTAGTTAATCCTATCAACTAGTGGATCCTTAAAATTCAGAATTTTATGGATTTGTTTAATGACTTTTATTAGGTCCTTATCAACTATAAGGATTGAGTCAATATGCTCCTACCCTAATCGTCCATTAGGCATGTAAATAGTTTTAAATCATAGCAGGGAAATCTAAAATTTATCTTATAAAAAATTAGATGTCTTTTAATGGCTAACCTAACAAGGTATTCTTCAATTTATCATATAAACAAAAATTAAAACATAGCCATTAAAACTACTTAAAAGCATCACATGAATTAAGTACTTTAATTATCTCATAATTAAGCTTATGTTTCTAACGAAACATAACATGCAAATCATATTCAACATGCATCATTAGATCAAAGTAGATATGGCTCTGATACCAATATTGGGGTTTTCAAGGACCCTTAGGTCATTTTTAAGCCCGTCATAAGTCGGACGAACATTAAAAACGAAAGAAAGTAGCGGAAGATTATTAAACACTTTTATACTATACTACCCTAAGGAAACATAAACCCTAGCCAGGATAATCTATTAACTCGGGTTGGGTCCGACTAACTCGAGAAAGATCTAATCTACTGCATAAATATGAAATGCATAAATTAAACCGACTTACCCGGAACTGTACTTGAACTACCAAAGTGTTTTGAACCGTTTCTCGCACCGTGCCTCCAGCTGAGCCGCTTTCTGAACCGCACCGCATTGCGCCTCACCTCGAGCTAAACTGCCTCCCGAGCCGCACCGTGCCTCCGAGACAATCACTCGCCGAAGAAAGTTTACTTGAGCAGACCCACACCAGAGATTTCTGGATCAGATCCAAACCTCATCGCTGTCTTGCTAGGACCCAATTGGATGGTAGGAATAATAAAGAGGAGGAATAATTTAAGTCTAGATCGAGCGTGCTAAAAAATTAGGAGCTTCTCTAATCGTAGACTTGGTGCAATTTTCTCTTTGGTGTCTACCACTATTTATATAGGGAGCTAGACCCATTGCTCGTCTCACGAGCAATGTGGGACTAATTAATCAAAGATGGCTGTAATTAAGTTAGTAAGCCTTTCTCATATGCATAACTTCAACCAATTAAATCTTCCTCACCATTGAGCTTTAAAGACGATACCACCTATCATATTGAAGAGCTTCGAATGGTGAACGCGTAGGAACAAATGGCGACGAATTCCAACTTCGTTTGACCGCCCAAATAATTGCCCAAAGTTGGGCAGAAAGTCACTAATCTTAGCCGCCATTTTGGGTTTTTGAAACCCTAGGAAAAAATTCAAGGGGGCCCCTAACCCGCAGGCGCGCCCGCTAGGCCAGCGGGCGCCTCGGCCCGCCCAGCGGGTCGCACCCGCTGGGCTGGGTGGGCGTGCCTGCCCGCTGGGCTGCAGTGGGCACCAGGCCCGCTAAGTGGGCTAGCCCTGCTGACTCAGTGGGTGGCGCCTGCTTGAGTAAGCGGGTGCACCTGCCCAGTAAGCAGGCGGGCCCTGCTAGTCTTGCAGGTTGGGCCCTCTTGCCCTAAAGTGTGGCTGACCCATTTTGCCCTTTTTCACTATTTTCCATTTTCTGGGCTCATTTGAGCTCCGATTCCAACGCAGTTTCTTCCTGTGGATTCCTCAAGAAATCCTCTTAAATCCCAAATGATAAACTATTTAACTTTTCATCTCACAACTGACTTGTGAGCTTAATCATTCCATAGCATCGAATGCATTCCTCTTAAACATTCTTCCTATTACTAAGATGTGAGTACTACTCAGTGTGAGACCTCACAGCCTGACCCTACTACATGTTGGGACTCGAAATCACTAGACGACAGTAACCACGAATAGCAGGGGTCGTCCCTGTTTCAACATCATAATTATGTGATTGACTTCGTCGACAAAGTGTCGTCGGGATCACTCTGACTATGTCCGCGATGAACACCGCAGTTTAGTACCTTCGTCTTAACTATGTCACTTGCCTAGCCTAGTGTATGAAGCTCTGTCAACCCCACTAGCTAGCACTGGTCAGTATCTATCAGTCGCTGGTACATTCATGTTGTACATCTTACAACATACCTTGGCCAAGGTTTTACCTAGAGTCGTACTGAGCCTGTGACACTAACTTCCCATTAATGGAAGAGATGAATTCTCTCTTGATCATTACTTATCTCGTATGCTTCAAGTGTCACCCAGTCTAAGATCTTTCAGCAGGCCTTGCCTTAAAGCTAGATCATAGACCTAAGTGGCACTGTTCAAGCACAGCATCATACAATGATCTCAAATCCTAAGGACCAACTTTCCTATCATCACTAAGAGTTATTAATGACAGTTAGTTAATGATTAATCATTTGATAACTCTTTATTTGGGTCATTCAGTGGACTCATTCTCCAATGAGCACATGTTTCTTGTCTCTGACTTTACCAAGTCGCATGATTATGAGGCCAACAAGACAAAGACAAAATGGTCTGTTAGATGTGCCGATATCTCTATCTCGACGCATCTATGACCACGAACTCTTTAAGACTCAAGTTCCTAACTGTCAGATATTTCTCATAATTGTGATCTCTATCTCGAGACATGTATGACCTTACTACGAGTCTAAGGAAATTATCTAAGCAATATATAAAAAAGAGAATTACTCAGATAATTGATACCAGAAAGCATACTTTCATTTATGAACACGATGTTTACATAGATAAATTGCCTCGAGGGCATACATCTCTCAACACACACTCACATAAATATGAGTAAAAAATGCAAAAATACAAGCATGGTACCCAAGTAATGAATAACAATGTGAGTGAGCTGGCTGGGTGAAAACCAAAAAAAAGTGTAGTTTGGTTTCTGTATATTTTCATATGAAATTATAACATTTCGAACATATGAATCTATATATGAATTCCTATCAAGCCTAGAAACATTCTTAGTAATCCACAAGGAAAGTGATTTGGGATTATTAAGAAGAGGTTTAATTAAGGCATGAGTAGGAGGTGAGGGTGCACTCTTATGAGGTGGAACATAAACATTGGTGTACCCCGTGTGTGAAACATGAGATCTAGCATTAGAAGCATTCACACAAGAATTTCTTCCATGCATATGAACATATGAAGCATGCAAAGGATTGGCATTAATTCTAGCATGCAAGCAATGTAAATCATTCCTATGTGTATAATTATCATGCATATCAACATATGAAGAAGTATTCACACCAACTGGTTTTTGAATAGGCTTCTTATGCAATAAAGTGTACATATATGCATGATTCTTCTTTGGCTTACTAATCGACGTTGATGTTTGGCCAAATGAAGACTTGGTTGCAACAAACCTCTTATAAAGCTCAACCACAAATTTGTTTTGGGTGCTTCTAGAGGTAGAGCTTAGTTTGGTTACCTTCAAAGTTGAAGTTGCCAAAGCCTTGTCCTTTCTCAAGTTGAAACTCTCAAGATGAGTTGACAATAACTCACATTTCTTCAAAAGAGAAGAAACGATGTCATCCCTAGTGGATAGATTTGAGCTAAGCTCAAAACATTGAGATTTGAGAGCCATTGTCTCATTTCTCAAAGCAGCACAATCGAAAATGTGAGTACGTTTAAGTGAAGCATTTTTCTCACATAACTCACAAATTTGAGAAAGAAATACTTCTTTCTAGGCATGCAAAGATTTAGTCATAGTAATATGAGAAGCATGCAAAGAAGTGCAATCATGTGTGTCATCATGAAGAGAATATGCACTACACTTACGAGCAATCAAAGAATTTTTATCACTAATATCATTAAGCTCATAAGTAGTTGAGTTTGAGATACCTCATTATCGTTTGACTAAATCTCATCACCTCCGGTGCACTTAGCCTCAAGGTAACTCCACATTTCATATGCCGTCTCCAAGCCTCCAATTTCATCATTTTCATGAACCCAAGTGGAGATGCACAGAGTCCTTTTGGCATGGATGTCCATCTAGAAATTTGAATTTGAGATATCCGAAGTCACCACATCCAAAAAATTGTTCTTCTTGAGGTGTTTGATCATCTTGCTACTCCATCGAGTATAGTTCTTCGGATCAAAGTTGGGAGGATGTTGTTGAGGCAAATATGACATGCTTGCAAAAGCCACCAAACCAAGGCTTCGATATCACTTGCTAGGACATAGCGGGGCTACACAATACACTAGAGGGGGTGAATAGTGTAAATGTAAGCAAAATGTTTATTTAAAAGTAACTAAAATTAGAGGCACAATAAGCAGCGGAAATTAAAGAGTAATACTCAACAACAATCTCAAACATGTTCAGCATCCCGTGCTCACGTCTAGGGGCGCTCAATTAATCGTAAGTGCACGGTGGTTGTAGTATAAAAAGATTGTCGTTCTCTAGGGAGGCGGTGGTTTCGTGTTTAGCTTTTCGGAAGGGTGAGAATGCTCGGTCAGGGGTTGTCACAAGAAATTGGGTTGATTGTTGGTTGGAATGAGGTATACTGAATATTAAAAGTCTAAGGCACTCGGGATTCCCTGCTAGGGCTTCCGATCATGGATGTCAGGTCAACGGGTCTTTCGTTGGACAATGGGTGAGGGTAGGAGTGCCACATCTAAGGATGGGAACGAGCGTTTGACTTCCATCGTCACGCTCGTCTAACGCATCCCTAAGCGGAGTCGTGCTTTCGCAATCGACTTTGTACGGGAATGCGTGCAATAAGCTTGACACTTGGTCCCGCCTCGCAATCCTTGTTCACTTGCATGATCAACGGAGTGTGATGTCACGCTATTGTTGGTTCTAGCAGTTGGGCTACATGGTATGTAGATTCATATGTACATGGTATGCAGATGATGATGAACATGATGCACACCACAAAATGTGTCTCCCCCAAGTTAGACTAAGCTGGGCCCCGTGAGGACAGATGGGCACTAACATAAAAGGGGGAGACACGGGAACAGCGAGAAGGGCGGCACCGCCACCAAGTTGGGTGAGATAAAATGTAAATAGAGTTGGAGTAGGAGTACCGAATTGATGCGACGATCTCCCCCAACCTAGAGTGGAGTTATGCAGGAGAGAAATCGGCGAGGGCGAGATCTGCTCTCCTACCAATCGGCTCGCCGGCCGTGTAGGACTTCAATCTTTGCCCATTGACCTTGAATTTTCCATTCTTGCTTCCCTCAAGCTCCATTGCTCCACTTGGGAATATCCGAAGGACTTTAAATGGGCCGTGCCATCGAGACTTCAACTTCCCTGGAAATAGTTGCAGTCTAGAGTTATAAAGGAGTACCTGATCTCCTATGTCAAAACACTTTACCATGATCATCATGTCGTGATAGATCTTAGTCTTTTCCTTATATAACTTGGTATTTTCTAGGGGTGTGAACGGGTACAGGGTACCCAGATACCCCATCGGAACCTACCCGAACGGGTAGGTTCTGGGTAGATACACATTAGTTCCAGGTAGGTTCCAAGTAGGAAAATTAGGAACCGGTGTACATCGGGTCCGGTTTTGGTTCCCATCAATAGAAAACGGGTACCCTGACCCGAAACCGATATCCATATATTACATAAACATCTTAATTAGGAGTCCGATCATGAAAGAGGGAAATTAGTATGCATATATTACTCCGAAGCTTCTGCATAAATGTAATACCAGTCGAAGATTCAATCACATCATTCTAAACAAATACTTGGGATAATGCCCCACACTTTCTACCCCTAAAGTCTCTATCATTACATCAAAGGCATTGCTTTCTTCTAAATAATCTACCTTCCTCACTCTTAGTCTCACCATCCCATGTGAGAAAGGGAAAGAGTCTTCATTGACCAAAGCCTTTCCTTAAATTGTGTAAACTTCACTTTGATCGGTTGGTATACAGTCAAATATGCCACATGTCAAATTATGTGATCACTAACCCAACCTTAATTGCTGTCATCCATAAGGCTCATGAAGTTTTTTTAAAAAGCAACGGCTTAAGCATTTGACTAATCATGATTAGCAAATGTGTGATCATACAAAAGACAATTAGGTCTCATGAACCTTACTTGAATTCATTTGATGTGATCGCATCATCATAATAATATACATTAAACTAATTAGTTAATGTAACAAAAATAATAATGTAACTAATTACAGGGTACCCGGAACCTACCCGGAACCATAGGGTCCGGGTAGGTTCGGGGTATAGGGTCCAACTGAGTAGGTTCCGAGTCCAAATTTTAGGAACTGGTCCCTTACCGGGTAGGGTCCGGGTAACATAAAAAACACAGGGTACCCGGATCTGCACACCCCTAGTATTTCCATAGGTGTCTCTCCTGAGCTCCTCTAATTCTTTGATATCCCAGAGGCGACGTAATCATGCACTCTTATATTCATAGTTGAGCTTCTTGATAGCCCAAAAAGCTATATGCTCTAGTTCCACAGTTAGGTGGCATGCCTTCCCGTAGACCAATCTGTAAGGGGTGGTTCCAATGGGGGTTTTGAAGGCCGTGCGGTATGCTCATAGCGCATCATTCAGCTTCTGGAACCAGTCCTTCATTGATGAGCTCACTGTCTTCTCGAGGAGAGTTTTTATCTCCCCGTTGGAGATCTCTACTTTTCCACTCGTCTGTGGGTGATAGGCGAGTCTGACCTTATGGTATACCATGTACTTTTGAGCAAAGCCTCAAACTTCCTTTCGATGAAGTGACTGCTACCGTCACTTATGACTGTTCTTGGCACTCCGAAGCAGGGGAAGATGGTATTTTGAAAAAATTTGCGACGACCCAAGTGTCATTTGTCGGGGTCACCACGGCTTCCACCCATTTGGAAACGTAATCCACTGCCACTAGGATGTATTTGTTCCCACAGCTCGTGGGGAACATGCCCATACTATCGATCCCCAGCAGTCAAATAGCTCGATCTCCAGAATGCCATTGAGGGGCATCGCATCCCTTCTTGTAATATTCTTGGTCCTCTGGCACCTATCACACCGTTTGATATAGTCATGGGTGTCCTTAAAGAGTGTCGGCCAGTATAACCTGCATTGGAGGATCATTGCCGTGGTATTTGTCACTGTCGCATGGCCCCCACATGGTTGGACATGGCAATGAGAGATAACGGATGCTGTTTCTTCCTTGGAGATGCACCGTCTAATGGTTCGGTCTAGGCATGATTTATAGAGATGCGGATCATCCCAGAAATAATGTTTGGCATCGCTTAGAAACTTATTTTGTTGGTAAGTGATCAATCCATGAGACAAGATCCCGCTGACCAAAAAATTCACTATGTTGGCGTACCATAGTGTGTCGTCGAAATCGATTGCAAGCAACTGCTCTCCAGTGAAGGAACCGTCTATGGGCAAACTGTCGTCCTTGTCCCCCTGAATGAGCCGAGACAAATGGTCAGCTACCACATTCTCCGTGCCTTTCTTATCCTTGATTTCGATGTCAAATTCCTGAAGGAGAAGGATCCACTGTATCAGTCGAGGTTTAGCATCTTTCTTGCTCAACAGGTATTTTCGGGCAGTGTGATCTGTATGAATTATAACTTTCGATCACATGAGGTATTGTCGGAATTTCTCAATGGAGTACACCACTACAAGTAGCTCCTTCTCAATGGTTGTGTAATTCCTCTGGGCTTTATCCAGTGTTTTGCTAGCATAGTAGATGGCATGTAGCATTCCCTCTTTCCTCTGGCCTAATACAACCCCTGCTGCATGATCACTTGCGTCACACATTAGCTTAAATGGTAGATTCCAATCCGGTGGTTAGATGACTGGAGTAGAAATGAGAGCCTCTTTCAATCTGTTAAAAGCTTCAAAACACGCATCAGAAAAATTAAATGGTGTGTCTTTTACAAGTAATTCGGTGAGGGGGCACGAAATTTTTGAAAAATCCTTAGTAAAACGGCGGTAAAATCCTGCATGCCCAAGAAAACCACGAATTCCCCTAAGATTGGTCGGCGGGAAAAGTTCTTTAATGATTTCGATTTTAGCTTTATCGACTTGTATCCCCTTGGATGAGATGACATGCCCGAGGACAACTCCCTCAGTTACCATAAAATGGCATTTTTTCCAGTCAAGAGTGAGGTTGTTCTCACGGCACCACCCTAGGACCTTGGCTAGGTTAGTTAGGAAAGAGTTGAACTCGGTGCCATACACGAAAAAATCATCCATGAAGACCTCCATGATATCCTCGATGAAATCAGAGAAGATAGAGGTCATACACCTTTGAAAGGTCGCGTGTGCCTTACATAAACCGAAAGGCATCATTCGGTAGGTGAAGGGGCCATACGGGCATGTGAAAGTCGTCTTCTCTTGGTCTTCCTTATGCAACGGGATTTGAAAACCTCCCCGAATATCCATCTAGGTAGACAAAATAATTGTGCTTGGCAAGGCGCTCAAGCATCTAGTCAATGAATGGGAGGGGGAAGTGGTCCTTTTGGGTGGCTTTGTTTAGTTTTCTATAGTCTATGCACATCCGCCAACCCGTAACGGTCCTAGTCGGTATCAACTCATTCTTTTTGTTTCTTATGACAGTCATGCCACCCTTCTTGGGCACAACTTGGATAGGACTGACCCACTTGCTATCCGATATAGGGTAGATGACATCCGCTTTGAGCAGTTTTAAAACTCCTTTCTTGACGACCTCTTTCATGTTATGGTTTAAGCCTCTTTGATGTTCTATGGAGGCCGTACTGTTGTTCTCGAGGTGGATTCTATGTTTACACAACCCATGGCTAATACCTTTCAGATCGATGATATTATATCCTTTCACGTCTCTATGCTCTCTAAGAACCATCAAAAGGTCCTCAAGTTGGGGTTCAGTGAGAGAAGCATTATCTATGACAGGGTAAGTACGATTTTCGCACAAAAAAGGCATATTTAAGGTTGGCAGGCAGGGGTTTGAGTTCTACCTTAGGGGGCACTGCACCCCCTGCTATGCTTTCTTGTGACTGGAATGCATCTTCCCCAGGTGCTGGTTGATCTGAAATGGAACCTTCTGATGCCGTGTCATAGCATAAGCTCGAACTGGTCGATGAGTGTGCCCCATAAAAGGTGTCTTCAGGTTCTACTTTTGGGCCTTTGCAGTTCTCGAGATCTTCTAGGCCACGATCATTAGCAAGGGGAATGTCGTTGTCTGACCATGCACCTCCTTGGAAATCACTCTGAAGGCCGTCAGGTACAATGGCCAAATCATCTCCTTGAAAGTCGCCGGTCTCTGGGGAACTTACGTCCTTGGGATTTATTCGTCCCTCCGAAACAAGACATGCAAATATCTCCTCGAATGGGACATTGGCAGAAAGAAGTATGTGCCATAAGAATCAACTTGTATGCAAATCCCTTCTGGGGACGTTGTTGGCGTCAGCGTAGTATTTCGAGATAAATTCTGAAAGATGTGGTGCGAATGGATTTGCTGATGAAATGAACACTAGCCCGCTGCACATGGCATGATCGATAATGTTATTCAAAGTAGCTAGAAGGGATACCTCATCTGGTGTGTCGCAGGAGTTTGCTTGTGGAATATCCCTGACGCAAAGCGATAGTGTGTCCTTTTCGATGCTAATGTACACGTCTCCCTTGAAAGCATCCAATTGGATTAGTTCCGCAATGTAGTTTAGGATTTCAAATTCGGCTTCGTGAATAGCCTTGATAACTAAAGAGCCAGTAGATCTGACAAGGTCCAACATCCTATCTAGGGCACATTGGGGATGCTCTCTTCCACATGGATCCTGGGCAAGAATGCTTTACCGACACATTGTAGCCCCCTGAATGTATGATATTCGGACAACAGCAAGCTGGGGAGGGATGTTAGCACAGGAAATGTATAATAATAAACAAAAATGAATGATGGAAGGTAGAGTATGGATGGAACCAGCACCCTCAAACCCTAAAAACTAAAACAAACCGTTGCCTCCCCAGCAACGGCGTCAAAAAATTGTTCGGCGTCCCGTGCTCACGCCTAGGAGAGCTCGATTCACCGCAAGTGCACGGTGGTTATAGTATAAAAAGATTGCCGTTCTCTAGGTAGGTGGTGTTTTTGTGTTTAGCTTTTCGAAAGGGTAAGAATGCTTGGTCCGGGGTTGTCACGTGAAATTGGGTTGATTGTTGGTTGGAATGAAGTCTACTGAATATTCAAAGTCTAAGGCATTCGGGATTTCCCGCTAGGCCTTTCGATCATGGATGTCAGTTCAACGGGTCTTTCGTTGGATGATGGGTGAGGGTAGGAGTGCCACATCCGAGGATGGGAACGATAAGTTGACTTCCGTCGTCGCGCTCGTCTAACGCATCCTTAAGCGGAGCCGTGCTTTCGCAATCGGCTTCGTACAGGAATGCGTGCAATAATCTTAACACTTGGTCTTGCCTCGCAATTCGTATTCACTCGTGTGATCTACAGACTTCGATGCCACACTATGTTTGGTTCTAGCATTCGGGCTACTTTCGTAGTCATCGACCAGCGGATCGAGGATTAGTGGTCGCCCTAGCTCTCGAGTCACTCTTATGATCACGAGCCCTAGAAATTGCCACTAAGCCCAAATTGGGTCCATGGAGGTTCTCCCTAGGATAGGGAGCCGCTTTCGCAATCCTCCGATCCTAAGGCTAATCTCCCAAAACCCTTGTTCAAACTACCATAGAGAGACACTAGATTCATCCAACTAAGATTAACCTAACATCCAATCCATAGGATCCTAGGGATCATCCCTAAGCCCTAGAAACACACTACTCTACCATGGCAATAGCTACAGATGTGAGAGCAATAGAGATATTCATCAAAAACTGAGCAAACATCACGAAATTAATATCAAAGCATAGATGAAGGAAAGAGGATGCAAAATATAATAAAATTAAAGTGCAAGAAATATTCACCAAGATTTAGATTGCAAAGTTATAGCTCAAGAGAGTTCTCCCTCCACAATTGCTCAAGGGTTTCTGGATTAAAAGAAAGCTTAAAAACCTAATCTAAACTTTTACTTATATACAACCCAATAAGTTTCAGGTTTTACAAAGAAAACAACCCGAAACCCAATAAAAATGCCAAAAAGGTATTATGTCGACCTACCACTCGGTTGAAGGAAATGGTCACTCGACCGAGCGCCATCCTTGTGACGCTTTGCTTTGGGGGCTAGAGAAGGGGCCGCTCGGTCGAGCGGGTGACAGCTCGACCGAGTGAATTAAATGCAAATTTTATAGAGAGTTTGAAGGCAAATCGGAGCACTCTGTAGGGAGTAGATCAGTCAAGCGAGAGGGGTCACTCGGTCGACCGAGTTGGGTCGCTCGGTCGAGCGACCCTCTTGCCTCTTTGCTCCCCTCTCCTCGGAGTCATAGCTCAGCCGAGCACGTGATGCGGTCGACCGAGCGATTTGGGATTCTGAGAATCCCAGATCCTGCTCATTGCCTTCTTCCCTCTCCTCTTTCTCCTCTTTCTCTTTCTCCTCCTTCAATTCTTCCTTAGCTCCTGGGAGTCAACGTGGCGTGGCGACGCGAGGTCCGGTATCCAACATTGTGTCCAAAGTCCAGTATCACTTCGAATCGCTTTGAATTCCCTAAATGGATACAAAACCTTGCAAGAATGAAATATATCGAGAAAAGTGCGATATAATACGAAAATATGAACTCGGGTGATCGAAACGATATGGAATTGTGCGATAAAAATATGGAAAATATTGACACAACAAAACACATAGGGTTTATCCTAGTTCCCCAAGTTGGTTACATCCAGCCACACCAATATCCAACATGATTTCTACACAAGGCAGTGAATACAAACCCTACACAAGGGTTTGTCCTACACAAGGGCACTCTCACTCCCTCCCACAAAGGAAGAACTCAAACCCTACACAAGGGTTAGTCCTACACAAAGACAGTCTCACTCACTCCCACAAAGGAAGAACTCAAACCCTACACAAGGGTTAGTCCTACACAAGGACACAACCTCCCACAAAGTGTGAAAATAACGCCCACAAAGGAGTTAGGGTTTCATACAAAAGATAAAACAAAATAACACATACAAGATAACTGGGTGTTTCTAGCGGTTATTTTAGTAGCGATTCGAAAACTCTGCTAAATATATTCCTTTTAGCAGTTTCGTGCCACAAAAAAGATACAATATGTTTCTAGCGGTTCCAAATCGCTACTCCATTAACAAATTTGTACCGTTAATTTTTTAGTTATTTAAAAAATATTTATCGATTTGTAGCGGTTCGAAACCACTACTAAAATATTTTTCGAACCATGTTAGTAGCGGTTAGAAACCGCTTATAAAAGGTCGAATCATTAGTGGCAATTCCGAACCGCTACTACAATGGTCTAGGTTTTGATGGGAAATTGAATCCCACCCCTAAGTGGTTTTGATGATGAGCACACCAAATGATGTTGGTATACTAACTACACTACAACTCAAGTGTGCATGTTGTGCAAACGGTGACTTTACGCATACTCCGAAGAAGCTCAACCACAATTGAAAGACAAAGACGAATTTGCTAATTCTACATTAAGCACAAGATGAAGCTCATGCTCAAGCTTAATGAAGAAGGAACTCAAATTCAGGAGAATCAAGCATCTACCAGATCAGCTTCTCGAAGGTCCTGTCTTAGTCTAAGTGTGTGAGTTTTTGTTTCTTAAGATTATGTCAAAGCCAAAGTAGATATCGCACACACACAAATGATTTCGAAGAAAAATGTTTTAAATGATTTTAAAAAATTTCTTAATTCTTGAGAGCAATAAGCTAGTCAATCTATTATTAGTAGTCAACCTCCAATACACTCAGGAGTTGATTACATCGTTACTAGTTGAGTTTCAGAGAAAATTGCTTTGGGAGTCGACTACCAGAGGGAGTCGACTACCAGCCAGAAGCAGAATTTCTACTGAAATTCTCTGGGAGTCGACTACCACCTTGAGGGAGTCAACTACCAGCTGTCGTTTTCCAACGACTCTGCTTCCTGATTTTGCTCAATTTCCATATCTGTTTGAGCTGAAAGTCAAATCGTTTGAAATTCAAATTGTTCTCTTGAAACCTATAAATAGACCCCTTGAGATCATTTCTAAACATCATCAAATTCTCTATTCTCTATTTGCTAAAATTCTAAAAGATCTCTCATTCTATTTGCTCTCATCGATATAGCCAACTCTATTTTTAATCTCTGATCTCTAATCTCAGTCTGAAGTTATTATTTTTGAGATCTAATTTTTTGTTTGGCTAATTTTTAAAGTTGTTTTTTAAAATCCTTGTTCTTAAATTTCTATTCTTAAAGGATTTTTGAAAAACAAACGATCTAAGATCACAGAGAGTCATCTTATATTTTTGTGTGATCTAAAGATTGATTTGTATTCTTTTTAGCCACATAACACATTTGTTATATTACTTTGGCTATAGAATTCTGGGTGTAATCCAAACTCCACTAATTTTTGTGGTGAGTTGGAAACTTGTTTTGATTTGTGGATTCCCTTTATTGTAAGGGACGGGAAAATCCTAGACAAGTCTAGGTGGTCAGAAATCCTGGTCAAGGCTAGGTGTTTGAAAATCGTAACGAGTGGAGTTAGGTAATTGTATTGCTAAGGCAATAATGGAAAAATCTCGTACTGGATTGGTCGAGGACTAGACATATCCAAGTTGTGGGGAACTAGTATAAAACTTCCTTATCTTTGTGTTTGCATTTTTCTGTGATCGTTAATCTTTGCTTTAGCACTTTAGTCTATCTGCTAACAGTTGTATCTCTGTAATTCGTTGTTCATATTATTGCAAAGTTAATTGATTTATTTCCGCTGTGTAAAAAGATATATTCTTGTGTAAAAGATCTATTGCTCGTAAACTAATCTTACTTATAACTCATATTTATATTCTTTGTAAGATTACCTTATTGATTAAGAACCAAGCGTAGATCACTCTACTTGGTTTCTTAGGCAACATTAGAAGGTTTTTAATTGTGTTAATCAACGAACGAAAAAGTTTACTATTTGCACAATACTATTCAACCCCATCCCCCCGGTCTACTATTGTTTGCCATCCACATGATCCAACAGGTTTAACCAACCGCTCACCCTGATGAGATGCAAAGGCAAGGCCTCTCCATTGAATGCAGCTTTTTTTCTTGTGCCAACGAGATCCAGCCGATTCGCAACCCCCCATGCCTCCATGATTTGATGAGCTCTCCACTCATTGGTCCCCCCAATAGAAATCCCATCCCTCGTCAATCACGTTATTCATCCCCTCACCGTCTCCTCGATCGGCATGGCGGCATCTGGCTGATTGCAGTAGAGGACATCGTCGTAGTCCATGACGAGCCCAAGTCGAGCCTCTTGAGTGATGCCTTGCTCCCCTCGATGATGTGCTTACAGGAGAGCTGACGTGCATTTATATGCTATATATTCACGCACGTCTTCTTTGTGATTTTCCGTTGTTTTCCATCGTTTCATATCTGTTTTCTCGTATTTTCTTGTTTTCTTTCACTTCTCCTTGTTCTTGTGTGTTTGCAGGAGATTGCCCATGTAGGGGACACATAACTAAGATATCATAAGTCCCCGGAGCAACGGGAGGAGTTGCGCGTGATCCAGGGGGTCAAACGACCAAGATTGCCACTTTTCAGACCCCACCCGATCGGTTGGACACAACCAACCGATCGGGTGATGCGCGCGTGCATGACCCGGACACAAGCTGAAGCGAAGTATGGATCAACCGACCGGGTCACCGACCGGTTCATCCCATCAGAGTTCTTGGGAAAATGGAGCTGAATTCCAACCGATCGGGTGACATCTCACTCGATCGGCTCATCTGTAGCCGCATCTCTCCAATCGACGACCCGCTCACTCCACCCGCTCGCCTCAGCGCCCGGTTGAAGATCTTCAAAGCTCTCACCTGATCGGTTGATGATCGGGTGACCTCTATTTCTGCGGTTTTGTTGGGCATTTGAACCCGAACCATTAGTGGACTATAAATACACGATGTTGGCCGACTGATGGAGGAGTTCTTCTATTTTTTTAGGGATTTTTCAGCCCCTTTGCTGGGAGCTTAGGTTAGTTTTAGATTAGGCTTTTATCTTCCAATAAATCTTGTAAAGGATTGAAGATTCATACGCGAGATAAGTATTTCTTTCTCTTATTTTCCATTGTTTTGTATTGTGTTTATTTTGCTTGATGGTGAACATTTGTATGTCTTTTCTGTTGCTTGTTTTTATGTTCTTCACCATTGAGTAGCATTGATGAACCCTAATACGGGTTAGGGTAGGATTGATGCTTGGGATTTACATTTGACTTGATTGCATGGTATGTGTTCGATGAAATGTGTCAATGGAGATTTCTAGAAATATAAGTCCAATTCGTATGGCAACACACTAGTTGTGTTGGGGATTGGGGTCTGGTGTCTTGTCCAGTCAAGATCCGATTTGATGTATTGCTAGAAATCACATTCGACCTATTTGGCCATTAGGGTTACGCAGGGGTGTTTCATTGTCATTGGCGGGAGAAAGACCGCCTCTGACCGTCGGGCCAAGGGGAATAAACTTGGCGGTTAACTCCCTAGCCATAGCTCACGCCCCTAGCGTAGACATCGAGTCCTCACGCGTAGGAACGGCTTGGACGAAATGTTGGGAGTTATCATTGTGGCCTTAATGCTCCCGGTTGCGAAAGGTGTTAATGGACATGGGAATGCCCACCATCCGAAACCGGGTAGACCTAGCATACTAGGCATTGACCGGAACATCGGGCCATGGACGCTAGGTACCACCTTTTGGGACAATGTCTCACCCTGGGTTAAGTCATATGCCAAGTGTCATGAGTGCTTGTAACGACTGGTTTTTGTCTATGTATTGTCTACTATATATATTATGAATGTTCTCTTCCTTGTGTGTTTTTCCCCTGTTGGATGTTTTCGTTCAGTTCTCTCTGATCTCCTACCTTCCGTTGCATATCATGATGGGCTTGGAGTAAGTATTTTTACGATGAGCTTCATAGCGTCCATATCTCAGAGCTAGGTTGATCTTAGAAGCCATAAGAATCTTTCCGAAGCTTCACGCTTCAATTCGAGACTTTTCATGACACTTAGTTGGTTCAAGAAGGAGAACCAACCGACTAGATTACAATCTAGTCGGTCGGCAACTCATCAGGAACCGACTAGTTCATCTTGATTATTTCAACAGAGTTACTGTTTACTCTTAGTTAGTCTAAGCGCATCCATCGACCGACTAGTTGTGATACTAGTCGGTTAGAACTTGTTCTCAGACCGACTAATTCAGAGTTCTTTCTGTCAGCTGAGTTACTGTGTGCAGTTAGTCGGTCAAAGAACGACTATCGACCGACTAGTTGAGAAACTAGTCGGTTAAAGTTTCTTCTCAGACCGACTAACTCTCAGTACTTGTTGTCTATCATATTCAACCCTTAGTCGGTCAATAAACGTTCACCGACCGACTAAATCCCAAACTAGTCGGTTGACGAGCCTTCACAGACCGACTAAATCTGTCTACCCTGTATTGACCTTGTTCACTGTTTGCCTTTTAGTCGATCACGGTTGGACGACCGACCGACTAGTTCCTAAACTAATCGTTCGACCACTCTTCACTGACCGACTAATCTACCTAGAAACCCTAGGTTAAGTTGCAGCCGCCGCTTATTCTTTCAATTTAAACCCTATATGTTTTCACTTCTTCCCTCACTTTTCCTAGCCGACCTTCTTCCCCAATCATCCCCCATCTTCCTCTTGCCTTTCCTCCTCCTCACGTGCTCCCTCTCTTCCCCAATTGCACCGGCAACCACCCTGCAGGCCGCCGACCGACTCTAAAACCCCCCAATTCTCCTTTTGCTCCAGTTTTTCCCCTTCATTCTCCCATCTCCAGATCCGTTATATCTCAGCCACCAGCAGATCTTTTCAGCCGTAGTTTTCCCGGGATCGCTTCTTCCGTTGCCGTGCTAGATCAGATTTGGCGACGGCAATCTGGATACGTTGAGATCCTCTCCTACCTGCAGATTCGTGGGCGTCTTTGATCGTCGTTTCTTCCGCTTCATATACGGTTAGTGATCTACCCTTAATCTTTCCATAACCCACACTATAAATTTAGAAAACCTAATAAAAATGTATTACTAGACGTTGTAGGATTCCAATACATATCCAGATTAGATCATCCAATTCTGATTTTCTGTTTTGCCATAACAGTGACCCATCCCCGTAGAATAGCGATTTTTGAGACGACACTCGTCGATCAACAACATCGGTACCAGGCAAGTGAAACTTGCCAACCTTGTTTTAGGCCATGCTTTAGGCCATTTCCTTGCTTTTAGCGTAAAAGAGACTAGACCGTGAAATGATAGCGGTCTAGGTGCAATTTCAAGTTCTAGCTTGACAACGAAGCTAGAACTACCTTTTGTCATGTCATGTCATGCATTTTCCTGTCACGTTTAATTTCTCTAACGGTACGCATTTCTATTTGAATATCTGCCATGCATTTGCATTTTTACATGTCATCTGATTTGCATGTTGCATCGTAGCACACGCTACAAAATACTTGTACAATCCTTGTTTCTGGCTAGGCACCTGCTAAGCGGACATAACCCTACGCCATACTTGTTAAAAACACTTCCTGGCTCGTGATCTAGAAGCGGGCCACATGTGTTGGTTAAAAACCAAAGCCTGATACACGTGGAGGGGTAGGGATAAACGATCACTTGAGCGTAAGAGTTGGCCCGTACAGCCTCTCTAGCCAAAAGGCATCATCCATGTCCACGACGTGCTACTAGACTAGAACATTCCTTGTGAATGTTTACTTGTTTTCCATGTCATGTTATTTGTTTCCATGCCATGTTCTTATCTGCCATGCTATCATAAATTCCATGTCATAACTGCTGTTTACTTTACTTGTTGCACTCATTATATAAATGTCATGTCATACCATACTTTAGAATTGCTAGGTTGCCCTTGCTTTTCTACTAGTTTCCTTGCTCAAAGTCTTATAGACTTTGCTGACATGTGCCCCTTCTCTTTGGGTGTCGCATGTTAGTTGCTGAGCCAGAGTCCATAGTTGAGGGCGACGAGTTCGTGGAGTTCGTCCCTGATTCCACAGTTGATGTTGAGTACGAGGACACCGGTGACCAGTCTTAGTTCCCTCCGCAGTTTCTTTGTTAGTTTTTGTAGCTTGGCGGTGAGTAGCACCATTTTGTTAGTTGCTTTCCTTGTTGGCCATGCGGGGCCCTTTTTAGACTCTTTTGTTAGCCTGGTGGCTTTTCTGGTGGTTGTTGAACCTTTATTTGGACATTTGAGATTGATAATTTATTGTTCGTCTCTTTCTATTATTCTTGTCTTTGTTCCGTTTCACATTACAGAGATCTGCGTGGTATTTCTATACGCTTTACAGGCTGAGAGCCTCACAGCTCCCAGCCTAAGCGGGCCTCGTCACGCCTCGCCTTCATTTTAGGGAAGCGGGTCGTGACAGGTTTTGTTGGTGACCCATGCAGGTCCTCCCACTCTTTAACTGTGACTTAATCGGAACAACGATAAGAATTATAGAATGTCCGATAAATAATTTCGACAGCCGAGTCATAGGCTGAGAGTCTGATTATTTTCGTTTTCTGTGTCATTAGATGGCTGGAAGACAGAATACCCGAGCAGGTGGTGGTGTGCCCCCTCGTGTCGAGGAGCCGGACCGAGAGCCCACCAACGGGGAGATTATGCGGATGATGCATCAGATGATGCAGGTGCAGCAGGGTATGCTTCAAAATGCCCGGAATGTTTCGACTGCTCGAGAAGCGCAGCCAGTCTAGAATGTCCCTCGCTCCGAGCCAGGAGCGAAGCAGTTTCGGGAGCTGGGCCCCACTTACTTTGATAGGACCGAATGACCTCTAGCTGCTGATGAGTGGATCAGGAATATGGAGGACAACCTGAAGATGTCGAAGGTCGACCTGGCTGGATGGGTTGACTTGGCGAAGAGGCAGCTTAGAGATAATGCTCGGAACTGGTGGGATGCAGAGGAGGAGATGCTGGTGAAGCCGATATCTTGGGCTACTTTCAAGTCCAGATTCGATGAGGAGTACTTTTCGAAGGCTGCCAAGAGGGAGATGGCGCAGCGCTTCATCGACCTGAAGCAGGGGAGCATGACGGTGGACCAGTACCACCAAGAGTTCACCAGGCTGAGCCGTTTCGCACCGAAGATGGTGCAGGATGCTGATGAGAGGGCCCAGAGGTTTCTGCATGGGCTCTCTTGGGATCTTCAGAGCTTTGTGTCTTCTTCTGATTTGGAGTCCTATCAGAAGGTTCTGATTGCAGCGAGGAGGCAGGAGCAGATTGTGAACCAGAAGAGAGGATGTGCTTCTGGAGCTGGAAAGATGCATGTGGAGCAGGCCAGGGCAGTGATGAAACCAGGGTTCAGGCCCAATCAGCCGGTACAGTTCAAGAGGCCAGGAGGACCTCCTACTCCGAAGACTTACCTTTTCTGTGGAAAGATTGGGCATGTCAAGGATCAATGTCGGAAGATGTTGGGACAGTGCTTGGTTTGTGGTGATCCAGCGCATGTCATGAGGGACTGCCCGAAGTCCAAGCAGCCCTGGAAGGGACCAGTTGTAGCTCAGCCGTTGCAGCAGAGGGCACCTGTACATGCTGGACGTGGAACGCCTCTCGTTCCATAGAAGCAGGCCTTTCAGCAGGCCATGTAGCCGAGGAGGCAGGCTTTCCTGATGACTGCAGTTGAGACTGAGGCTGTGGATGAGGTTATTGCAGGTAACCCTCAGTCTAGTTGTTTCTTTTCTTAGTTAGTCTTGTTCGTTGGAATTTGTTTAGCTGCTTGTTATATTTGCTAGAATAGGATCTGATTGTTAGATTGCTTGTTAGGTGTGATTTTGGTTTGCACATTTCCTGCACGAGTCCTCTTCGACTCTGGTGCATCGATGTGCATTATTTCCCGGAGCTTCGTGGTCAAGCATTCCTTGTCGACTTCCCCTCTTCCCAAGAGTTGGGATATCGTTACAGGAAATGGCATGATCTCGGTGTATCGTGGTTGCCATTCTTGCCCTTTGGTGGTCTGTGGACATGAGCTCTACGCTGATTTCATCGTCCACGACATCATCAACTATGATGCCGTCCTTGGGATGGACTGGCTTGGGAGTTTCTACGCCACGATCAATTGCCAGAGGAAGAAGGTGGTGTTCGAGATTCCAGGCCATCCGTTGTTTGAGTTCAGCTGTGGCAGCAGTTCGCTTGGTCTGGTCAGGTTTCGGGCCAAGCCGGTGGAGATCATTGCAATGCAGATGGAGCAGTGTAGACCAGCGGTAGTGCGTGACTTCGACGACGTCTTCCCCGAGGAGATGTTTGGATTGCCACCCGATCGAGCTCTCGAGTTTTCGATCGATCTTATTTCAGGAG
This sequence comes from Scilla litardierei, assembly GCA_030789695.1. NCBI lineage: Eukaryota > Viridiplantae > Streptophyta > Magnoliopsida > Asparagales > Asparagaceae > Scilla > Scilla litardierei. The sequence continues at coordinate 72,006,749 of CM061131.1, forward strand.
CGTAGCCTATCTCGAAGGCGCCCTATCGCATGGCACCAGCAGAATTGGAAGAATTACGGAAGCAGCTGGATGAACTTCTTCAGAAGGGTTACATTCATCCCAGTGTGTCTCCGTGGGGAGCACCGGTCTTGCTGGTGAAGAAGAAAGACGGTTCGCGTCGCATGTGTGTGGACTACCGGGAGTTGAATGCGGTGACCGTCAAGAATCGATATCCGTTGCCTCGTATAGATGACATCTTTGATCAGCTTGGAGGATCGAAGGTATTCTCTAAGTTGGATCTGAGGAGTGGTTATCATCAGCTGAAGGTGAGGAAGGAAGATGTTCTGAAGACAGCATTCAGGACGAAGTATGGACACTACGAGTTCATGGTTATGCCTTTCGGTGTAACCAACACACCCGCCATATTTATGAACCTGATGAATCTGATCTTCTATGACTTTTTAGACAAGTTTGTCGTTATCTTCATTGACGACATTCTGATCTACTCAAAGTCAGAGGAGGAGCATGCATCGCACTTGAGGACAGTGTTGGAGATCTTGAGGAAGCATCGGTTGTATGCTAAGATTCCAAGTGCGAGTTTTGGCTGGACAGAGTTGCTTTTCTCGGGCATGTGGTGTCAGGAGATGGTATTTCAGTGGACCCCGAGAAGATCAAGGCTATCAGGGAGTGGCCTGTTTCGCAGTCAGCATCTGAGATCAGGAGTTTCCTTGGATTGGCTGGTTATTACCGGCGGTTCATTAAGGACTTCTCCCGTATTACCGAGTCGATGACCAGACTGACGCGGAAGGATGTACCATTTGTTTTGTCTGATGGCTGTGAGTAGGCTTTTGGTGTTCTGAAGGAGAGACTGACGACTGCCCATGTTCTTGCTGTGCCTGATCGGAGTTGAGGATTCGAGATCTTTTGTGATGCTTCCGGAAAGGGTCTCGGTTGTGTATTGCATCAGCATGGGCACGTGGTAGCGTATGCTTCTTGTCAGCTTAAGACCCATGAGAAGAATTACCCGACGCATGACTTGGAGTTGGCAGCAGTCGTGTTTGCGCTGAAGATTTGGAGGCACTTCCTGCTGAGTGAGAAGGTGAAGATCTTCACCGATCACAAAAGCTTGAAGTACATTTTTACTCAGAAGGAGCTCAACATGCGACAGCGTCGGTGGTTGGAGCTCATGGCAGATTATGAGATCGATCTGCAGTATCACCCTGGCAAGGTGAATGTGGTTTCGGATGCGCTGAGTAGGCTTCCGGCAGTGATGTTGTTGACTTCGCAGTGGAGATTGCAGCAAGATTTTTGCGAGTCTGGTATTGAGATTATTCTTCCTGGAGAGGCCTCTTCGTTGATGTGTATGTAGATACAGTCGATGACCGTGGATAGGATCAAGGCTGGACAGGCTGGAGACCCGAAGTTGGTGAAGATACGGGAGCAGGTGGAAGCCGGTCTACGGACTGACTTCTTGATTCATGAGGATGGCTCGCTGAGGTATGGAGCCAGGTTGTGTGTGCCAGCTGGAGACATCAGAGAGGAGTTGTTGGTTGAGGTACACAGTTCACCGTATTCTATGCATCCTGGTGGTACCAAGATGTATAAGGATCTTCGCCTGAACTATTGGTGGCATGGTATGAAGAGGAGTATGGCTCGGAGTGTAGCCAAGTGTCTGGTTTGCCAGCAGGTAAAGGCGGAACATCAGCGTACGGCAGGGTTGCTACAACCGCTTTCGATTCCGGAGTGGAAGTGGCAACACATCACTATGGACTTTGTGACTGGACTGCCTCGGAGTCCGAAGCAGAATGACGCGATTTGGGTGATCGTGGACCGATTAACCAAATCCGCGCACTTTATTCCTTTCCAAGTAGAACAGTCCACTGAGACGCTAGCGAGGAGATATATGGAGGTAAACCCCTTTTACTTTCCATTTCTATTTCCTTTCCCTAGTTTAGATAGTGATGTAACGTGAATCGTGCAAGAGATCGTACGACTTCACAGAGTCCCTGTGAGTATCGTGTCGGACAGAGACACGAGGTTCACGTCTTAGTTATGGCAGAGTTTGTAGAAGAGTTTGGGTACGAGTTTGAGTTTCAGCACGGCGTACCATCCGCAGACAGATGGTCAGTCCGAGAGGACGATTCAGATCTTGGAGGACATGCTGAGGGCATGCATATTGGACTTCAAGGGATCTTGGGAAGATCATCTCCACCATGTTGAGTTTGCCTACAATAACAGCTTCCAGGAGAGTATTGGCATGGCACCTTTCGCCGCGCTATATGGGAAGAAATGTCGATCGCCACTGAGCTGGGATGACATTGGAGACAGGGAGCTGTTAGGACCTGAGATGATCGTGGAGGCAGTGGATGTTGTGAGGAACATACAGAAGAAGCTGAGGATTGCTCAGGACCGTTTCAAGCATTGGGCAGATGCTAAACGGTGTCCTTTGGAGTTTCAGCCAGAAGATTTCCCTGAATCGAGGAGTGATTCGCTTTGGGAAACGAGGGAAGCTGAGCCCGAGATACATTGGACCGTTTGACATTCTGGAGAGAATTGGCGAGGTAGCCTACCGCTTAGCCTTGCTGCCATCTCTGGAATGAGTTCACGATGTCTTCCATGTGTCGCAGCTTCGTCGGTACATCAGCGATCCATCTCATGCTGGGGATTTCTCAGAGATCACCGTTCCCCCCGATCTGACGTATGACCAGTTAGTCAGTCAAAGAACGACTATCGACCGACTAGTTGAGAAACTAGTCGGTTAAAGTTTCTTCTCAGACCGACTAACTCTCAGTACTTGTTGTCTATCATATTCAACCCTTAGTCGGTCAATGAACGTTCACCGACTGACTAAATCCCAAACTAGTCAGTTGACGAGCCTTCACAGACCGACTAAATCTATCTACCCTGTATTGACCATGTTCACTGTTTGCCTTTTAGTCGGTCACGGTTGGACGACCGATCGACTAGTTCCTAAACTAATCGGTCGACCACTCTTCACTGACGGACTAATCTACCCAGAAACCCTAGGTTAAGTTGCAGCCGCCGCTTATTCTTTCAATTTAAACCCTATATGTTTTCACTTCTTCCCTCACTTTTCCTAGCCGACCTTCTTTCCCAATCATCCCCCATCTTCCTCTTGCCTTTCCTCCTCCTCCCGTGCTCCCTCTCACCCCCCATTGCACCGGCAACCACCCTGCAGGCCGCCGACCGACTCTAAAACCCCCCAATTCTCCTTTTGCTCCAATTTTTCCCCTTCATTCTCCCATCTCCAGATCCGTTATATCTCAGCCGCCAGCAGATCTTTTTAGCCGTAGTTTTTCCGGGATCGCTTCTTCCGTTGCCATGCTAGATCAAATTTGGCGACGGCAATCCGGATACGTTGAGATCCTCTCCTACCTGCAGATTCGTGGGCGTCTTTGATCGTCGTTTCTTCCGCTTCATATACGGTTAGTGATCTACCCTTAATCTTTCCATAACCCACACTATAAATTTAGAAAACCTAATAAAAATGGATTACTAGACGTTGTAGGATTCCAATACATATCCGAATTAGATCATCCAATTCTGATTTTCTGTTTTGCCATAACAGTGACCCATCCCCGTAGAATAGCGATTTTTGAGACGACTCTCGTCGATCAACAACATCGGTACCAGGCAAGTGAAACTTGCCAACCTTGTTTTAGGCCATGTGTTACGCCTATTTGGCCGAGACCCGTAAAACACGAGCCCAGGAGTCCGACTACTGGTCAAAAGCCCATCCGCGTGCTCAAAGCCCATTCGACAAAGGCCCTACAAGGGACCTTCTCGAACGTCGATCCGACCCGGCCCCAATAACCCGTTGGTCGCTCGCCCACTCCTGCAAAAACCACTCCCCCGGACGCGTGACCACTAAATAGCGATAATGGGGAGGTGCTGGCAGGGCGGAGAGAGCGGCGGTGAGGGGGGACTGATGGGGCACGATCAATGGCGGACGTGGGACGTGGGTCAGAGGCGATCGCGCCGGAGCTCTACAAAAGGGCCAGGAAGACGACGAAGAAAGGGACCGCATCTCAGGTAACAAAACCTAAGGTACTCCATCAACGACCTCGTTCCCCCAATTCATCTCCTTCCTCCTCCGCTCGCGCCGAGAGACGCCGTCACGATCTCCTCACGAGTCGGACCGTCTCCGCCGGGCCTCCTTTCTCAGATCTCTATCTGACTTAGGCATCGGAGGGGATTTGGCCGGAACCAAGGTCCGGCCCCCTGACGAGCGTTCTCGTCTGCGCAGGTGGACAACAGATCAACGGGCCGAGGCTACCCCTCGCCCCTCTCTGACCACTCGATCAACCGGACAGTGAGGCTTCCCCCCACCGTCAGCCTGCGGTGGCCGAGCACGTCCTGCCAAGGCCGAGCGTCCAAATCGGGCCCGAGACTCTCCCTCGCCACCCGCCGGCCGTGCACCTACCCGGGCGACTGAGGCTATCCCTCGTCCCCCTATCAGCCGAGGCCGAGCACACCTGTCCGAGGCCGAGCGTCTCAACCAGGGCCGAGGCTACCCCTCGCCCCTTCCGCACCGATTCGAAGCCCCCGAGGGACCCAAAGCAGGCCCCTTGACCACGTTGACCGGGTTCTCCACGGTCAACGCTTTGTAGTGAGAAAACACTCTGAAACATCTGGCGCCGTCTGTGGGAACCGAAGACTGTCCCACGAAGAAGCAAACCACACCTACAATGGCACGAGCCAGCAATGGAAGGAAGTGCATGACCCCCATCCCGGAGGAGGGGAATGGCGCATCTAATGGTAACCCCGAGGACACGCACGTCGACGGCCACCCCGCCCACTCAACCGAAGAGACCGGCGGCTCAGAACTAGCCACACAGGGACAGCTCTGTGCCCTGGCTCAGGAGACCAACGCGAGCCTCCAGACGTTGGTCGCGACGGTGCAGCAGCTTGTCGGCCCCGCGCCGTCCGACGGAGGCACGTTGAACGATAGCCACCGATGGGTGGGGGGTCCCCCGCACTTGCGGTCCGTGGTGGTCGACGACCATGGGACCCGGAAACCGAACGCAGAGCGTCGGTTCACGCGGTCCGGCTCCCGTCAGGCGAGGTCACGTGCCTCCTCGCCCTATCATGAAAGAAGCCGAAGAGAGACCGAAGGGACGAACGGCGAATCGATGACGGCATCGTCCCGTCGATCACGGTCGTCCCGCCGTAGGAGAAGCGAACGACACCACTCAAGAGACCGATCACGGCGGAGCAGGAGCTCCCGCAGGAGGAGTCGGGAGCGTCGGGTCAGCCCGACCCCCAGCGTGGCGAAGGCTGCGGAACCAGCCCCGCCGGCGCCGGTGCTACCTCCACCCCCGATCGAGCTGGAAGCAGGCGAATACCGCATCCCCGGAGGCATCCACGGGGACCGGTGCCCCTTATCGCGGAGAATAACCGACGCCCGAGTCCCCTCTCGATTCAGGATCCCGGTGCTGGGAAAGTACGACGGAATAGGAGACCCGGCACACCACGTGATGGACTACGAGGGGGACATGGCCTTCCAGGGAGCTGACGACGACCTGCTTTGCCGGGGCTTCTATTCTACTCTCAGGGGAGCGGCAAGGATCTGGTACCACAGCCTGCCCGGCCGCTCCATCGACAGTTTCGAGCAACTCGCCCAGTTGTTCTGCAAACAGTTCATGGCGGGGAGGCTGATCAAACCTGGTGCTGAACATCTGTTCAACATAGTGCAAGGCCCGGCCGAGCCACTCCGACAGTTCATGCACCGCTTCAATGCGGAAAGGCTAAACGTGAACAACCCACCCGACCTGGTGGTCCAGACGGCTCTTAAGAAAGGGCTTCGCCACAGGGGCCTCAAGAAGTCCCTGCACAACGACCCCCCAAAGGACCTCCCCGGGATCATGGCAAGGGCCGAACGCTTCATGCTGACCGAGGAGGCCTTGGCCGAGGATGCAGGAAAAACCGCTCGAGGGACCAAGCGTGGCGACGGCGGACGAGCAAGCCCCGAAGGATACCGGACCGAAAAGAGACAGAGGAACAGGCAACGGGGAGAAAGCGCGAGGGACACCACCCCAGACGCCATTCTCGCCCAAGTACAGAAGGAGGAGCGAGCTGATCGCCCCCCGCCGAAGGCTAAAAGAGGCGGGAAGAACAGGGAGAAGTACTGTAAGTACCATCAGGACGATGGTCACGACACGGAAGATTGCTGGCATTTGAAGAAGGACATTGAGAAGCTGATGAGCCGAGGGCATGCCAGGAATCAGGCCGACGAGCCGGCCCACGGAGAAGGGACCTCCGCGCAGCCGGACAAGGGGAAGAAGATCAACACCATCCAAGGCCCCCTCCGCATCATAGAGTGAGCAGGCAACGTCCCTCCCCCCGGGGGCAGCCTAAGTATGAGGGAGATATCTAGTTTTACATCCCTCTGTTTAGCTTCATTTCCCCTTTTCCGTTTCCTCCAAATGTACCGGTCCAACTGGACTCATGAGAGTACAAACGGCTTCTTTTTATTGTCTTTATTTAAAATTCCGACGGAGTTGACATGTCGCCAATAACGCAAAAGGCCAGGGACCGCCGCCTCACTGGAGGAGGAAGAGGAGCTTTGCCCTCACCGACTATCTCCGGCACTCATAAGTCTGGGGGCAATTCCCCCAGCAGACGCGGACGCCGACCGGTCCTAAGCCGAGGAGCTTTGCCCTCGCCGACCGACTCCAGTGCCCATAAGTCTGGGGGCGATTCCCCCAGCAGGCACGGACGCCGACCGGTCCTAAGCCGAGGGGCTTGGCCCTTGCCGATCGAGTCCAGAGCTCATAAGTCTGGGGGCGACTCCCCCAGCAGGCACGACGCCGACCGGTCCTAAGCCGAGGAGCTTTGCCCTCGCCGACCGACTCCAGCGCTCATAAGACTGGGGGCAATTCCCCCAGCAGGCACGGACGCCGACCGGTCCTAAGCCGAGGAGCTCTGCCCTCGCCGACCGACTCCAGCGCTCATAAGTCTGGGGGCAATTCCCCCAGGAGGCACGGACGCCGACCGGTCCTAAGTCGAGGAGCTTCGCCCTCGCTGACCGACTCCTGCGCCCCTAAGTCTGGGGAGAATCCCCCCAGCCAACGCCAGCTTCGTCCACTCCTAAGCCGAGAACAAGGCGACAACGCAAAATACACAAGAAGTCCAAGTAAGTCGATTTCGTTTATAATAGCTAACCAGAGTACAAAAATGCGTCTTATTTACAGGGGATCAAGGCGAAGGAAACACCCTACAAACAATCTACTCATGACGAATGACAGAGTTCTTCGCCTACGGAAGCTAGATCGACACCGACAGAGCAAAATTGGTTGACAAAAGACCCGAAGTAGGTAACCCAAGCTGGCAGCCATGCAACCAGCAATTATGAGCCATGGAGCCGGTACCGAAGCCGAAGGAGGTAGCGGGGGCCAGGGATCCATTTCAAGTAGACTGGCCCAAAGCGAAGCGGATGCTTAAAAATTTGAGGATAAGGCTGGGAGGGACGGCTTAAGGAGCCCAAGCTCAGGAGGACACATCCTCGGGCACTTCGCCCTGCTCGAAGCGAGGGGACTCGACTGGCGGAGGGACTTGCCGGACACGTTCCGCACATTCCCGGAAGGAAGACTGGACGACTTCGACGATCCGGGGGGCGATGATGTCTATATACTTACCGAAGGCCTCCCTGAGAACCTCGAAGATCTTCTTCCCCAGGGTCTCGACGACGCCCTTCTCCACCTCCTCTGCAAGCCGCATTACCTGACGCCGGTCCGACAGTTCCCTCTGAAGCTCCTCCCTCTCCAGACGGAACGACTCCGCCGCTTCCTTGGCCGACTGATGAGCATCCCCTAGCTTTCCCTCGAGGTCACCCACTTGTCCCTCCAACGCAGCCACACGGAGGGCGAGGCGCCGAGACTCCATCTGGGCCTCCATCATGGCCACCTCGGCCGCCCCGGCCCGCTCCTGAGCCCTCATGGAGGACTCCTCCAGCTCCCTCAAGCGGACGGCTCGACACTGCAACTCCACAGCGAGCGCTGAACCCTGAAAAGACGAGACATGGGCTAAGAAGAGGATAAAGAGAAAGAGAGGATAGCAAGATAACCGAACCTGTTGGAGGATCCAGACCAAGGAATCCGACATCTTGTCGGCCGGGATCTTCTTGAGGAGGCTGCGGTCCCGGGGAGGGACGGAGACCTCGGCAACCTGCTGGGCCACGGCTCGGTCAGCAAACATCGAACTCCCAGGGACGACAATCGAAGCCAAGTCGCTCGCCAACAAGGCCCCGACCCCTGGTGATACGGGCGAAGACGCTGCGAGGGGGGTGGCTGGCAAAGCTATCGAAGGATCCCCGGCGGTCGCCACGGGAAGCGCGGAACCTGCCGGGCCGGAGGGATCCACGTCCTCCTTCCTCTTCTTTCCACCGTGGGGCTCCGAAGGCGCCGGAGGGGAACGCTTCCACCTCGCACCATCCTCACCCCCTGGAAGGGGATCGCCAGAAGAAGAGGCGGGAGGCGCGGCCGCCACCTTACCCACGGCAGGCTCGGCTCGGCGCACCTCCTCCTCAACGGTCCTCCGAGGCGCCCTTCCAGAGGTACTACCTCGGCTCCGAGCGGCTCCACGACGGATCAGCTCGTCAACGTCACGGACGAATTCGTGGCCAGCCATCCCTGCAAAGGAGACCGGAATCAGGATGAGTCATAGGGCGGTCCGGGGATGAAAAAGCGACCTACCCGGATACCACAAGATGGCCTTCAGGAGTAGGTCGTCCAGCAAAGACCAAATGGACTTCGTTTCCAAAGGAAGAGCCAACAGAAGCGCAGTGGCTGCCCGGTCGGCGTCTGAGAGAACTAACGACGGGCGAGGATGGACAGAACTGCCCCAGCTTGTCAGAATCTGGGCCTCGCCCAAGAAGACCACGAAGACATAATCCAAGTTCCAATCCCCTGACCAGCGGGGTAACCCGATCAGGCATTCCCTCCTCGAACGAGCTCGGAGTAGCAGCCATGACCCCGAACCGACCGTCTGGGGCTGGTAAAAGTAGAAGAGAAGGGGGAGAGTCGGCTCCAGACCACGGGTACAGCAGAGCGTTACGAAGCCCGTCAGTACCGCGATCGAACACGGGGTGAACTGACATAGGGACACTGTGAAATGTTCCATGACCTAGATGAAGAAGGGATGGAGCGGGAAGCGAAGACCTAGGCGGAACATCTCGACGTAGACGCCGACCTCATTGCTCCTCGGAAGGCAAATCCGCTCGTCGACAAATGGAACCCGAACCTCGTATGGGAAGCAGAGATATCTTTCCCGGATCTCCGCGGCCACCGAAGGAGGGGTCCTCGACGGCGTACGGAGGACAACCGGGGGCACATTAAGCCGTACGGCAGCCAACGCCACGTCATCACGGGCATAGTCAGGAAAAAGTTTCTCCTTCCCCTTATCTTGAAGAGAACGACTCCCGGCGGGGGAACCAGACTCCCCTAGCCGGGGTTCGCCCCGCCCGGACTCCGGAGGACCCCTCGTCCTCCGACCAGAACCGCCTATCCTAAGAGCAGCCATAGGATGAAAGCAAGAGAGGAATTACCTATTTTCAACTAGTTTGGAGATGACAAAGAAGCGAAGGCGACGGGGAACTCCGAGTTGCTGAAGGCTCTGAATACCGAGAGGAGCGATGAAGAAGTGGAGATCAACACAACTGGGGATCTTATATGCCAGGGGAGAATTCGAAGCGCCTGACAAGAACGCGTGGTGAGGCTCGAAGAGTCGGCGGCGTTCCGAAATTGGCGCCAGTTGAAGACCAATCGATCCGCCTCATCATGACCTGCATTTATGGCCTCGCCTCGATTGAAGCGCCGCTCGGAATCCCAGGAGACATAACGGGTGATCTAAGCGAGCCGAGGCTGATCGACCCCACCAATGGCGGCTCACAAACCCTTCGGTTTCTCGAACTTAAGGCGACTCCGCGAGCGGCGGGGATAAGCTTGCCGCTACACGTGGCAGCATCTGAAGGCCGACGGCGCTTCGGAACCCGCGCCTTAAAAACATCGAACGGGCCAACTCATGATGACGACTAATAAATGAGTCGGCATCGACTGGCGAGCTCGTCACAATCGACAGAGGTCTCATCGGCCGAGCCGAACCGGCCGAGGCCGATCAACCCGACCGATGGGGGTAATTGTTACGCCTATTTGGCCGAGACCCGTAAAACACGAGCCCAGGAGTCCGACTACTGGTCAAAAGCCCATCCGCGTCCTCAAAGCCCATTCGACAAAGGCCCTACAAGGGACCTTCTCGAACGTCGATCCGACCCGGCCCCAATAACCCGTTGGTCGCTCGCCCACTCCTGCGAAAACCACTCCCCCGGACGCGCGACCACTAAATAGCGATAATGGGGAGGTGCTGGCAGGGCGGAGAGAGCGGCGGCGAGGGGGGACTGATGGGGCACGATCAATGGCGGACGTGGGACGTGGGTCAGAGGCGATCGCGCCGGAGCTCTACAAAAGGGCCAGGAAGACGACGAAGAAAGGGACCGCATCTCAGGTAACAAAACCTAAGGTACTCCATCAACGACCTCGTTCCCCCAATTCATCTCCTTCCTCCCCCGCTCGCGCCGAGAGATGCCGTCACGATCTCCTCACGAGTCGGACCGTCTCCGCCGGGCCTCCTTTCTCAGATCTCTATCTGACTTAGGCATCGGAGGGGATTTGGCCGGAACCAAGGTCCGGCCCCCTGACGAGCGTTCTCGTCTGCGCAGGTGGACAACAGATCAATGGGCCGAGGCTACCCCTCGCCCCTCTCTGACCACTCGATCAACCGGACAGTGAGGCTTCCCCCCACCGTCAGCCTGCGGTGGCCGAGCACGTCCTGCCGAGGCCGAGCGTCCAAATCGGGCCCGAGACTCTCCCTCGCCACCCGCCGGCCGTGCACCTACCCGGGCGACTGAGGCTATCCCTCGTCCCCCTATCAGCCGAGGTCGAGCACACCTGTCCGAGGCCGAGCGTCTCAACCAGGGCCGAGGCTACCCCTCGCCCCTTCCGCACCGATTCGAAGCCCCCGAGGGACCCAAAGCGGGCCCCTTGACCACGTTGACCGGGTTCTCCACGGTCAATGCTTTGTAGTGAGAAAACACTCTGAAACACCATGCTTTAGGCCATTTCCTTGCTTTTAGCGTAAAAGAGACTAGACCGTGAAATGATAGCGGTCTAGGCGCAATTTCAAGTTCTAGCTTGACAACGAAGCTAGAACTGCCTTTTGTCATATCATGTCATGCATTTGCCTGTCACGTTTAATTTCTCTAACGGTACGCATTTCTATTTGAATATCTGCTATGCATTTGCATTTTTACATGTCATTTGATTTGCATGTTGCATCGTAGCACACGCTACAAAATACTTGTACAATCCTTGTTTCCGGCTAGACACCTGCTATGCGGGCATAACCCTACGCCATACTTGTTAAAAACACTTCCTGGCTCGTGATCCAGAAGCGGGCCACATGCGTTGGTTGAAAACCAAAGCCTGATACACGTGGAGGGGTAGGGATAAACGATCACTTGAGCGTAAGAGTTGGCCCGTACAGCCTCTCTAGCCAAAAGGCGACATCCCTATGCACGACGTGCTACTAGACTAGAACATTCCTTGTGAATGTTTACTTGTTTTCCATGTCATGTTATTTATTTCCATGCCATGTTCTTATCTGCCATGCTATCATAAATTCCATGTCATAACTGCTGTTTACTTTACTTGTTGCACTCATTATATAAATGTCATGTCATACCATACTTTAGAATTGCTAGGTTGCCCTTGCTTTTCTACTAGTTTCCTTGCACAAAGTCTTGTAGACTTTGCTGACATGTGCCCCTTCTCTTTGGGTGTCGCATGTTAGTTGCTGAGCCAGAGTCCGTAGTTGAGGGCGACGAGTTCATGGAGTTTGTCCCTGATTCCACAACTGACGTTGAGTACGAGGACACCGGTGACCAGTCTTAGTTCCCTCCGCAGTTTCTTTGTTAGTTGTTGTAGCTTGTCGGTGAGTAGCACCATTTTGTTAGTTGCTTTCCTTGTTGGCCATGCGGGGCCCTTTTTAGACTCTTTTGTTAGCCTGGTGAATTTTCTGGTGGTTGTTGAACCTTTATTTGGACATTTTAGATTGATAATTTATTGGTCGTCTCTTTCTATTATTCTTGTCTTTGTTCCGTTTCACATTACAGGGATCTGCGTGGTATTTCTATACGCTTTACAGGCTGAGAGCCTCACAGCTCCCAGCCTGAGCGGGCCTCGTCACGCCTCGCCTCCATTTTAGGGAAGCGGGTCGTGATAGTGCTCTAGCCCGTGTTAGCGGGGATTCATTTCTTGTCTTTTTTATTTCTTTCTTTTATTTCTACACTTCCACCCATATTATCCGCGTAGCTAGCACACAACCTAGGCAAGGCTAGTAGCCATTCAAGCCATCCACCTCCCTGAGTTCGATAAACCCGCACCCTACACTAACCGTGCACTTGCGATAAAACGACACCGCACCCAAACCGTAAACAGGTCACCGGTCAAGTTTTTGGCGCCGTTGTCGGGGAGGCGTTCGGTTTGATATTAGCTTAGCTTGGGTTCGTTAGACTACGCAAAAAAACAAATACAATAACCTAGAAATTTTCCCCCCACCATTATATTATCTTTTTGTTATTTTCTTGTACTATTGACGTTCCTCTCTAGTTTTCTTATTTTTGTTGTCTAGGTATCTTTGGTGTAACCATGTGGAGATCAAATTTCGATGCTCAGATGGGAGGATACGATCCTTATTCAGTTGTGGTTTGTGAGACTTGTGGGATGGTTGGGCACATGTATTATGATTGCCCATTTACGCTTGAGAGCCTCCCCCTACACCATGGCCAAACATTTTTCCACAACCTTATCCCAAACACCTCCCATCCATTTCCTCAACCTTATATCCCTCCACCAACGCAAGAAGAATCAAGCCTTGTGTCTCTCCTTGAAAGTGCCATGTTTAACCAAGGCCAACTATTACAAATCTTTATGGTACCAATCACCGAGCCTACACCAAGGAGAGGGGATGAAGGAGAGGATATACCCACTTCCATGGTTGAGACCACCATCTCATCGGCCACCATAGACACATCTCATACCGACACCCCATTTTTCCAACACTACCACTTGGATGACGAAGCATTTTTTGATGATGATAGTGAGGATGGGGAGATTTCTCTAGGATCTGTGGGAGAGACTTCTCGTCTTGATTTGGACACCCCACTTGAGTCCTATGAGAGCATCAAGGAGTTTACAGAGCTTATGCATACCGGCGAGGAGGATGTGCATGAGGACGAGGACACCACGACCACATACGAGGGGTCCGCTCTACATCCACCTCCATAGCCATCTCTGTCGCAGCTTCTTCCTTCGTCTGTGGTCAACCACGAGGATGTCATTCAAGACATCGGGCAGATGGAGGAGCATGAGCATACCGTCGAGGAGGATGTGCATGAGGGCTTGGATACGATCGTCCACTTCATGGAGCCCGAGCCACATCTACCTCTACCGTCACGCTCCACTTCTTCTGCGGCTGAGCATCTACTTGAGCATATTGCCCCTATTCAGGGAGATTTTCATACTCACTCTCACTCCACATTTAAGTCTCGCTTTTCACGTCCTATTCCTTTAGACTTATATATTTTTGACACACCATAGCTCTCGCAGGACACAGGATCGACTTCCCTTGAGGTATGATGCGGTGTGTCACCACCTGGAGAGCAACTTCACATGGAGAGTGGGGATTTGATCGTCGCTAGCACAGAGGATAGAATACCATTTCCAGTGAGTGTTCGCCACATTTCATATATTTTACCATCATTTACCGGCGACTATCTCTGGGATACATTTATTTTGGGAAATAATTTCTTGACATGGACTAATGAACCTCGTCCTTTGCAGGTCACAGGTGGACACCTACGAGGGATGCTTGGAGGTGCATTGCTCGGGTCCATTGGCACACGTGGCACAGCGCTTCTGATGGAGCCACAAACGGAGCAGTTAGAGCAGCTACCTGCCCCACTCCAGATCTTGGATCCGCCTATGCTCAGGTGTATCCTAATCCAGTAGTGTAAAAATTTACCGCTTTCTAGTTTAGATTTGAATAATCTCGTCTCCTCTCATTAGCAAGGGGAGCATATCTAGGGTTTGATTTTGCATCAGAATAACCCTTCATATCGTGCCCTTCTATCATTTCACCCCCAGCCTCTACCGAGGAGGACGAGGACTCATCCTCTCCTGCATTTTGATTTCTTTCTTTTTCTTTTCCGATCTTCCCCCTAGCATTTTTCTGCATCACATTGATCATATCATTTCGCTAGCATTGCCATATTCAGCTTGGGGGAAATCGACTTTTGCGCATACTGTCGTGTGACGTCTTTCTCGTGTGTTTGTTTTTATGTGATGTTTGTTTGTGTGTTTCTTTTTCTTTATTTTCAGTTTAGTATGTGTGTTGTTCGTGTTTTTCATTTTTTTTTGTTGGTGCGTAACACCCCCCCCCCCCAATTTTCTTTGCCCTCCCGTATAAACTATTATTGCATTGAGGGCAATGCAAGTTTCAGCTTGGGGGAGTCGCACTTCGTGCATCATTTGTGTCGGTTTTCTTCATTTTTGAGTCGTTTTCCTCGTGTTTTTCTTTTTCTTTTCTTCTTTTTATCTCTTTCTCCTAGAGATGACCCCATATGATGAATTGCCACAAAAATCACACACCCCCCTAGCATGGCTTCGATAATCACATTCACTAACCCTAAGAAGCTGAGTCCTCTTGCATTTCATGCATCGTGGGTCCATTTTGCTTTTTTGTGAGTCGTGTATCGTGACTAGCTAGTGGTGTACTTCTACTTTGTGATTTTGATTTATATACCTATCCTTGGTTTACCCCTAGATTATCACGTTTCGATTTGAATATGCGGTTTTTGCTTCTACTGTCTGCTTCTATATGCATGATATATATGTATCGTATGCTTCAATCGTATGTGTCGGGATTCCACAGTTAAGGACTAGGATAACCCATTTAGCCTATGCTCTGATTTGCGAGAAATATTTCCTTTGCCCAAGTGTTTAGAATCCGATTTCTTTTTATTTTACTTTGTGCAAATCCCCTCGCCGTGTACCGTTCTCCCACTTGGGAGAGTACACATGTATATATCCCAAAATCCAAAAATCCAAAAAAGAGAGAGAAGAAAAACCCAAAAAGAAAAGAAAAGAGAAAAGAAAGAATATATATATATAGCCAAAAATCCAAAAAAAATACATATATCCAAAACCCAAAAAA
Source organism: Scilla litardierei (assembly GCA_030789695.1). NCBI lineage: Eukaryota > Viridiplantae > Streptophyta > Magnoliopsida > Asparagales > Asparagaceae > Scilla > Scilla litardierei. The sequence goes on from CM061131.1 coordinate 72,022,016, forward strand.
TTCCAGTGTGAATATTTTCCTACCTACCGAGAATAAAGGGAAGGCGAGAATTTGCACCGAGTGTTCTCCACATCTTCTCAACCTCCATCGTTTTCGAAAATACTTGGCATGGGGACCTTCTAGCGATTATATAGGCTATAGTGTGGTGATTTTCTTGTCCCTAGCTGTGGAGTCCCCGATGCATGATACGCTTCTATTCTTATACTTTTCTCATACATGCTTGAGCTAATATTCACCGCAATTTCAAATTGAATCGATATTTGGGTCTTTCTTTGGGTATGTGTATATGGAGCTTTATTGCACAATGTAGATAGTGACATGGCCTACTAGCATGCGACCACACTCATTCGCGCTTCACCGCGGGGGCCCACGACACTTGTTGGACTCATATTCCTTCGTTTAGTGTTGTGTTTTGTCGCATGCTTGCATAAGTGTGGCGTGTTTGGTTTTGTTGGCTTTGATAGGCGATCTAGGATTTTTCTTTCTCTTTCCGTCTCTTTCTCTTTATTTTGCCCTCCGAGCTCCTACTCTCACTCGTCTTCCTCGAGGACGAGGAAGGGTTCAGCTTGGAGGATTTTGACGTGCGTTTATATTCTATATATTCATGCACATCTTCTTTGTGATTTTCCGTTGTTTTCCATCGTTTCATATCTGTTTTCTCGTATTTTCTTGTTTTCTTTCACTTCTCCTTGTTCTTGTGTGGTTGCAGGGATTGCCCGCGTAGGGGACACATAACGAAGATATCATAAGTCCCCGGAGCAACGGGAGGAGTTGCGCATGATCCAGGGGGTCAAACGACCAAGATTGCCACTTTTCAGCCCCCACCCGATCAGTTGGACACAGCCAACCGATCGGGTGATGCGCGCGTGCATGACCCAGACACAAGCTGAAGCGAAGTATGGATCAACCAACCGGGTTACCGACCGGTTCATCCCATCAGAGTCTCGGAAAAATGGAGCTGAATTCCAACTGATCGGGTGACATCTCACCCGATCGGTTCATCTGTAGCCGCATCTCTCCAATCGACGACCCGCTCACTCCGCCCGCTCGCCTCAGCGCCCGGTTGAAGATCTTCAAAGCTCTCACCCGATCGATTGACTCATCAACCGATCGGGTGACCTCTATTTCTGCGGTTTTGTTGGGTATTTGAACCCGAACCGTTAGGGGACTATAAATACACGATGCTGGCCGACTGATGGAGGAGTTCTTCTATTTTTAGGGCTTTTTCAGCCCCTTTGCTGGGAGCTTAGGTTAGTTTTAGATTAGGCTTTTATCTTCCTATAGTTCTTGTAAAGGATTGAAGATTCATACGCGAGATAAGTATTTCTTTCTCTTGTTTTCCATTGTTTTGTATTGTGTTTATTTTTCTTGATGGTGAATGTTTGTATGTCTTTTCTGTTGCTTGTTTTTATGTTCTTCACCATTGAGTAGTATTGATGAACCCTAATACGGGTTAGGGTAGGATTGATGCTTGGGATTAACATTTGACTTGATTCCATGGTATGTGTTCGATGAAATGTGTCAATGGGGATTTCTAGCAATCTGAGTCCAATTCGTATGGCAACACACTAGTTGTGTTGGGGATTGGGGTCCGGTGTCTTGTCCAGTCAAGATCCGCTTCGATGTATTGCTAGAAATCACATTCGACCTATATGGCCAGTAGGGTTACGCGGGGGTGTTTCATTATCATTGGCGGGAGAAAGACCGCCTCTGACGTCGGGCCAAGGGGGAATAAACTTGGCAGTTGACTCCTTAGCAATAGCTCACGCCCCTAGCGTAGACATCGAGTCCTCGCGCGTGGAAACGGCTTGGACGAAATGTTGGGAGTTATCATTGTGGCCTTAATTCTCCCGGTTGCGGAAGGTGTTAATGGACATTGGAATGCCCACCGTCCGAAACCGGGTAGACCTAGCATACTAGGCATTGACCGGAATATCGGGCCATGGACGCTAGGTACCACCTTTTGGGGCAATGTCTCACCCTGGGTCAAGTCAAATGCCAAGTGTCATGAGTGCTCTAGCACGTGTTAGCGGGGATTCATTTCTTGTCTTTTTTTATTTCTTTCTTTTATTTCTACACTTCCACCCATATTATCCACGTAGCTAGCACACAACCTAGGCGAGGCTAGTAGCCATTCAAGCCATCCACCTCCCTGACTTCGATAAACCCGCACCCTACACTAACTGTGCACTTGCGATAAAACGACACCGTGCCCAAACCGTAAACGGGGCGCCGGTCAAGAGCCCTTATCGTTTAGACCGAGACTGCCCGAGAAGATCGTGGTGGAGACGATGAGGTCGGATCACGAGTTCACCGCCCTAGAATGACAGGAGAAAGGGTCAAATACTTTGAGCTTTTCCAAATTTTTATTGATTTCAAAAAAAAAGAGTTCACCCCTCTTCTTCTCCATTTTCTATAGTTATTTCATAGTTTAATTGCTTTGGATTATGATGTATTAAATGGAATTTGTGATTGCAGAGTTAATGGGGGTGAAATTATTTGGAAAACAAAGGAATTATTGGATGGGGAAGAGGTAATGGTGATGTGATTTTTTACAAATTTTTGCTCGATCCTAAAGAGGAAGACGAAGAAGCCGGTCGATTTCGGGGATGCCTTCAAATATGTACTGAAAATGGTAAGATGAAGTGCAACTTATGATTTATTTCGAATTTTGCAGCACATATATGAGCGTACATCTTCACCAATCCATCATTTCTTCCATCTATTCATTTTTTTTTCTTTTTTCAGAAATATTTCATTATTTGTAGACACAAATCGAATGACATGAGAACTCGATCTTGAAACAAGAGAACGACAAGATTTGGACTGAAAACGCCCAATTGAATGAGTAGCTGCAGAACTACGACGGTCCGGCGATCCTCGGAGAGGTGTCACTCAAAGAGCAACACCTTCGGATTGAAAACACCCAACTTAAACACGAGCTGGACCGAGTCTGCATGTTGGCCGGAAATTTTCCTTGATCTGGCTATCAGCAACAACAGGTACATCGATGTGGCCCTGACGCTCCTTGTGGTGGCCCTGGACTTCGCATTGAGCCCGTTGGCTTCAGTCGTGACCCTGCCGTTGGGAAAGAATGGCTTGGATGCCTACGGCGAGGACATCGACCCCGCCGTTAGGCAAGAATGGCTTGGATGCTTGCGACGAGGGGATCGATCGGTCCGAGGAGAGGACGAATTGGTGATGGATGACTAAAAACCAATGAGAAGCAACGAATGTTTCTATTCTAGCATTGTTGAAACCACTATATAGCATTGTTGAAAAATCCCATGGAGAATCAAAAGCAAACCCTATTATAAATAAAGATAGTCACTATGTAGCATTGTTGCTTGGCTGTTCCACTCACTGTGTAGCATTGTTGCTTGGTGTTGGTGGCCATGAAGTAGTGATGGAGCCTCTCTAGGTCGGAGTGCACAGTTTAGTCTGGGTTCTTTACCGTCACTAATATGAATTTTTTGTTCGCAATTAAAAATATGCTAGCAATGTTGTTAGTGATGGTTTGAAACCGCTACAAAACAAAATTTCAGGCGGTTCATTTTTAGCGGTTCATACCCTCTATAAACATAGTTTCTCACGCCTCAAATACTAGAGGTAGCTTGAACCGCTTGAAACCATGGTAGTGGCAGTTTCGAACCGCTGAAAACATAATTTCGAACCGCTAAAAACACCCCGTTATCTTGTAGTGTATACATATGCCTTGAAACGATATTACCAATGTAAAGAAGAAGGCATGCAAGTGTAGATGTCCACGTGCTTGAGATGAGCTTGATTGCACTTGTGATCTTTCTATTCACTAGGAACGAAACCTAACACTTCCCCTTGAGTGTATGAATGAGTGAGAGACAGAAAGATGATCTCCAAGAATAGAATTGAGAGTTTGATCTCTTAGAGAAGTCCCTTTGAGCTTTGATTTCACTTCATGAAAGAATATGAAGCTCAAAGGAGAGAAAGAGAAAATGATAGGAATGAAGCTCTCCATTGGGATTTTTGGCACTCCAAAATGATCTCTATGAGTAGGAGTTGTGTCAAAAAAATCACACTCAAACTAGCTTAAATAAGCCCTCAAAACAGCCCAAAACTGTTAAAGAAAACGGGTAAAGTTTTGTTTCTAACGGCTAGTTTTTGACATGAAAAAGTCAGACCAAGCGCATGTAAAAGTTTGACCAAGTGCATGTAGAAGGTTGACCAGGTGCCTGGTCATGGTTAACTGGCCCATGTGACAGAAAACAACAGAAAGCTCAAAATCTGGAATGCTGCTCACAAAAACAGACATATCTAACTCTACAAGTATGAGATTTGAGTAATTCAAGTTGGGTTGGATAGCTTAGAAAGTTAGCTAATCAATGCAAATGGTTTGGATGAAAAATTTCAACTACAGAAAAACTGATTGCATTTTGAAGACAGACTGGTCTGAAAAAACTGCAAACAGAAAGCTGTTTTTTGGATAACTAATCACTAAAACTGTCATACCTCACTCTATAGATATGGGATTTGAGTGATTCAAGTTGGGTTGGAAAGCTCGGTAAGTTATCTAACCAATGTAAGTAGTTTGGATGAAAAATTCTAACTACAGAAAAATTGGCATTAGTTTGAATGCAGACTGGACTGAAAAATTAGCAATCAAGCAGCTCTTGGGTAAACAGGACAGGCGCATGTAGAAGGGTTACCAGGCCCTTGATGACCACATAGGCACCTGAAGTTTCTACAGTAGGCACCTGATGTGCACCCAAAGTGTCCACTAAGGGTTTTGACCAAATGAACCCATTGGGATGTGTTCTAGGTTGATCTTATGGTTCACTAAGATGGTTTATGATGTGAGCATGAATGAGATACCATCGAATCAAGGTATTACATAATTTCTATGACTCAAAAGGAAAGAAGAAAATAATAAAATACATAGATTACAATAGCTTCTCCTAGAGTCTAGACTTCAAGCTCTTGATTCCTTGATGTCCTTGATGGGTTTTCTTGGTCCTTAGGGCTATAAATTCGACGTCTGGTCTAAGTTGGACGGTCGACGAAAACAAAATCAGCAGCGAAAAAAACAACTTAAAACGGTTTTAAGTGTAAGCCCTAAAGAAACAATCTTAGCCAAGATCTCTACTATCCTGGGATTGGGTCCAACCAACACCTAAGGATAAATATATCTAAGATATGCAATTATAAACGCATGAATATTTAAACTACATACCTTTCACTTCGTTTCTGCAGAATACGATGCGTCATTTTCAGCAACATTTTCTTTGGCCCCACACCTCTTCTCCTAATTTGAACCGCATACCGAGCCGCACCTCGTCCTGATCCGAACTGCTTCCCGAACCGCACCGCATCCCGAGGCGAGCAACACCCTTGTCACCGAGCCAACCACGCGCCGAAGAAAGTTTCACCTTGAGTGGATCCTCCGTCAAGACTTTGGATCCAATCCAAACTCCTTCGTAGCTTTGCTAAAGCCCGATCAGGAGCAAGAAAAAATTTAGGGAGAGATGGAATAATTAATTTAGGTCTTAATTCAAGCGTGCTCCAAACTTTTGGGAGTTTCTCGGATTTGGAGACTTGGTGCAAGTTTCAAGGAGGGGAATTGGCCCCGATTTATATAGGCAGCTGACACCTCTTCTTCTTATCATATCACATGTGGGACTAAAGATTTTAAAGAAGAAAAGTCAAATTAGTTTGCCTTACACGAAGGCCAAACTTTGACGAATTTTCTCTCCCTCACCGTTGAGCTTCAAGAACGATGTCACACATCGTTGGGAAGAGGGTTGAACGGTGAACACTTAGGAAAAATCATGGACTCATTCCAACTTTGTTTGATACCTCAACGATGTCCCAAACATGACCCAAAACCAGATTTTAGCCAAAAACGTAGCCGCCAGAATTATGGGTTCAAAACCCTAAGCTGGGGCACACACGGGGCCCCACGCACCCAGCTTGGGTGCCCGCGGGCCGGGCCAGCTCAGGCAGGCACGGGTGCCCGCCAGTCCTTTGGGTGCATGCGCCTGTATTCTTGGTGGGTCGGGTGCCCGCCTAGCTGGCGCCAGACCCGTAATGCCCAATCATGGGCAATTGGCACTGTTTTGGCTCTATTTTGCACGTTTAGAATCTGTTTTTGACGATGTTTGAACCTGTGTTTAGACTGGGACGATCCGTCATCCCGGTAGCCCTTTCCACGTGTTTATTATTATATTAAATATGCTCGTAGACACATTTAATTTCCTTTGCATCATATGCAAAATTCCCACAACTAATATAAAAATCGATTTGCATCAAATACAAATGAACTGAGGGCATACATCCCTCAACATCTCCCACTTGCACTCAGGATCATTTATCCCGAGTCTAGAAGCTAACTGCAAACTCTTTGCAGTTTCTTGTCTCTTGCATTAAATGCATTTACTCCCTAATTTCTGTCTATTACTTGATGAAGATCTCACTCTGTGTGAGATCCTACAGCCTAATCCTACTACACGTGAGGCTCGAAATTCCCGACGACAGTGACCACGAGCAGCAAGGGCCGTCCCTGTTTCGATATCATATGTATCTGGTTAACTCATTGACATGAGTATTGTCGGGACCACTGATCGGTCCATATTTTACACCTTTTTCTGCATATTTGCATGCCATTTCGATCACCCATATCACGCTTTTCATGATTATTCGACGATATTGCGTTACTTTTCACTATTTCTTGTTTTTGTCGGATTTCAGGAAATATGGAGCGATCGGGAGCAAAAATGAGCTTAAAGGATTTGCACCCACTCCGGAGTGTCAACCATGGCTCTTTTGAGGGTTATTTTGCAATGGAAGACGAGTGGAAGAAGAAAGAACGTCGTAGAAGCGACGAGGAAGCGAAAAGATGGAGATTGGGCATTTTCAGCATGCCACTCGGCCAAGTGAAGGAGTCACTCGGCCGAGCATTGAGACCCCCGCTCGGCCGGCCAGATCGGACACGCAACAGAGATGTATCAGCGTGCACTCGACCGAGCATCGCACGCCCACTCGGTCGAGTGCGGAGACTCCGTCCGCCCGAGTGGCACCCAGACGACAGCAAGCCAAAATGTCCAACTCTCTGTAATCCGTCAGTCGACTACGAGCTCCGACTCGGCCGAGTTCCAAAAGCCCCTCGGTCGAGTGACATTTGCCACTCGGCCGAGTGATGCCGAGGACACGAAGCACCTAGATTTTCAGACATCCTCCCATTATTTTGAAATATTCTATCATTCCAGTGGGTAAATTATTTTTCTCATATTTTTTATGTATAGTAAACTTCATGACGATTCCAACGCCACCAAGAACGCACAAATCGGAGGTCAGATGAAATCTGGGGAATTTCTGCAAGTCGATGCTACACTGCTGGAATTTGCATGTCAGTGTCACTCGGCCGAGTGGCATTTCCACTCGACCGGGTGAGTTTTCCACTCGGCCGAGTGACCAGTTTTTGACAGTTTTTGACAGTTTGGACAGAGTGCTGTTTTCTGGAGTTTCTGCAGGAAAGCTCACTCGACCGAGTGAGATTTTCACTCGACCGAGTGAGCTGTCCACTCGACCGAGTGAGATTTCCACTCGACCGAGTGAGATTTCCACTCGGCCGAGTCGTAACTGGCGCAAATTTCTGGGCACGCACAGATTCAGTTTTGGGCCCGAATTTCAGGGGCTTTTAGGCAGTTTTGCTAGGGTTTTGGGGGCTATTTAAGAGGGTTTGTAGCCGTCATTGAGGGAGGTTCCCATATGTTTTTCTTAGGATTATTTTAGAGGTTAGGCCATGCCCTAGGCCCCCTCTTGGATCTAAAAGCTTGTATTTTGGATTGAAGATCTTCACCAAGCTAAGTATTTTCTTCTTTTTATTTGAATCATTGTTTTCCTATCTTTTTGTATGCAAGCAATGATTTCTATTGATTCTCATATCCTTATTGCTATGCTAGAGTAGATTTGTTGTTCTAGGGTTTGGGGATGAACCCTATGGATCTAATTTCATATTTGTGATGAATGAATTTCTAAATTGCTAGAATTGCTAGGAGGTTAGGTTGTGATTGATTTAGTACGGATAGCTAGGGATTTCCATCGATTTGGGATTTACAAGAGATTGGATTCTAATCGATGGGAAGGCCTAGATATTCGATTTAGATTTACAATTGGATTTCTCTAGATTTGGTTTGCAAGAGATTGGACCAAAGCTAGGATTTTTAATTGTAAATCTATACCAATATTCGTTTGCAAGAGATTGGACGAATATGAACTATCACAACCTAGATCGTGACTCGAGTTTGCACGAGAGTGGGCTCGAGAAGCGATTGGACAATGATGTCGATCCTAATGCTAGTGGCTTAGGTTAGGGTTTGCACAAGAGTGGGCTCTAATCTGGTTTGATATAGACCGGCAATAGCGCGAGAGCGTGAGCTTGGTTCTCTATTCAGTTACGACTAGTTCACCTCAACACAAGTCTAGTAATATTGAGATTCACTATTTACGATGATGTATGACGATCCGTAGTGGGAATTCCCTAGCCCTAGACGCTTTTATTATATTGTATTTGAATCAATATTTGACCGATTTCTTTATCACCGACACCGACATCCACCACCATTTCCATTATATCATACCATAGCCATCTCCACCAATAAAACATTCGTAGTCAAACCAACCTAGGATAGATTGGAACCAACACCACCTCCTCGTGTTCGATACCCGCTCGCCACTACACCGTGCGCTTGCGGTAAAACTACAATCGTTCTCCGGGTGTATATCCGGGGCGCGATCAAGTTTTTGGCGCCGTTGCCGGGGAGGTGTTTTCTGTTGGAGCCAATTTGTCACAATTAGGTTGATTAGATTACATTAAAAAAAACAAAAAAATCAAAGAAAACATTGAGAGCGATTTTTTTTCCCACCACCTGCTATTATTATCTTTATCTCTCTTTGTACCACTGACGTCTTTTCCAGGTTGTTTACTTTGATTGATCAGGTACAGTTGTTGCAGCGATGTCACTTCCAAAGAAAATGCGAGCGGGCTCTATACAATCCTACATATTCGCTGCATTCTATCAGGCTGATGGAGAATCCTTCGGGGAAGCCTTGTCTAGGTTTGAAGGAATGTTAGAAATGTTCCAGACGGAGTCAGACCATGAGTGGAATGACTCCACGCTATTAGATATCTTCACTAGAAGGCTAAAGGGACCCTCACGTGAGTTTTTGAAGAGGATGCAAGTGGGGAAGTTCAGTGATCTACAGTTGGCAGCAGCCTTGGAGCAAATGATAGATGATGCTCGATCTACCGGTTCACTAACCGTTACGGTAAGTAAACCATACGACCAAGTATTCATGGATTTTGTTATGGCTAATGTCTCTAGTGCAGGTACCATCATAGATGGAGTGTATGCTTCACTTGAAGGTGATCATATCCACCTTTATACCATCAACACTCCACAAATAGAGACATCTGAGTTGCCAAAGGAGGACACATACACGGACCTATTGAGAAACATTGTCGACATAGTTCGAATTTCCGGTCCATTGACAATAACGGCAGGTGATCCTTTTGAGCTTGAATTTCAAAACTTTATTACTCATTGTATCTCTTCCACAGGCACAATTGATGATGGAGTCTACGCTCTAATTGAGGGGCACAAGACCCACTTTTATACCACGGTCAAGATACATGAGCCCATAGAGCCACCTGCACCTACTATTGAGGAGGCCAAGCCATGCAATCGGGTGACTCGAGCTCCAGGAAAGAAACAAAGAAGGAGGCATGAAAAGGAGATGATGACGTTTACATTACCTTCTATACCTGAGGAGCCTGAGGAGGATGTCCACGTTCAGCTTGGGGGAGAGTCAGCTTGTGCCATCGTCGCTCCCCCTTGTCACCCACTTGAGCCAGAGCTTGCTGTTGAGGAGGCCTTACATGCGGAGCCAGAGCTTGTCACCGGGGAGGCCGTGCATTGGGACGTGGACACATCCATTCATGAGGATCCCGAGCATTACCCTCCTCCTTTCAAGCTACCGCAGCCGCCTCTACTTTCTACAGAGGCTGAGCATCCCTCAGAGGACCACCCTTCCACTGACGCCGAGGACAATCCCACAGAGCTTATGGCTCCCCTTCAGGGGGATCTCTTTACTACCTCGCCCTTTACATTTGATTCCCCTCCCGTATATGATGCTTGCTATGATTCAGATTTTGACGACTCATTGCACCTTTTGCAGGATTCATGTACATACGATCAAGAGGTACGATGGGACGTATACGAGGAGGAGAGCGAGGAGTTAGCGCCCATGGATGCTATTAATTATGATCCGGAGGTGCGATGGGATAAGTCTGAAGATGATGAGGAGCTGCCTGATGAGACCTACGCTTATATGCCCGAGCTACCTGAACAACCTGAGGCGAACAATGTGGAGTTGATCGACGTGGTACACGAGAGTAGAGATTTATTTCCAGGGAAGTGTTGTCAACCATTTTTAATTTTAAATACTTATGTTGATGACCCTCTTTGGAATACATTTATTTTGGGGAAGAATTATCCACATCAGATTGATGCGGCTTATCTCTTGCAGGGTACAGGTGGAGCCCTTGGAGAGGTGCTGGGAGCCGCATTGCTGGAGTTTGATGGAGTCCGTGGACACACGCATCTGGCAGAGCCACGGAAAGAGCAGTTGGAGCAGTTGCCTGCACCGGCAAAGATACTGGATCCACCTTTTGCTATAGGTGATATCAATCCAGTAGTGTAGAAATTTTTATGCTTTCAATAAACCCGAATCCTCTCGACAGCGAGGGGACCGTATAGATTTGATTGAATAAATATCACCTCTTATGACGGCAACAAAAATTTTTACACCCCAAACCCATTATATACATTAATTGTCCTCTCCATATTTTGATGTGTCACATCCTTTTGCTCACCACATTCGAGCATTTCTTTCAAGTGAAACCTTGCTTTCTTATTCGTTTGACTTGATCACGCTTTGCAAAGCCATGAATTTTTGGTCAAGTCATTTGAATAGGATTGTTTGGTATAAGCTTGGGGGAAGGCGCTCTCATGCATCATTGTATGTGCATGTAGTTGCATTAGGATTTCATGTCATTCATTTCATCATTTTTCATTCACCCCCTTATTATTATCGTTGTTCCTCATATTCTTTCATTATGATCACATTGAGGACAATGTGAAGTTTAAGCTTGGGGGAGTGCATTTCCATGCCATTTAGATGCATTAGTTGCACTTTTACTTTATTTTAGGGTTTTTAAAAATTTTCAAAATTTTTGCATCATCTTTTTGATTTTTCCATCTTATTTTCCTTTTATGTGTGTTCATGCATCATATTGTGTGCTTGATTTTCTTTTCTTTCCCCTCTTTTATTTTTATTTCTTTATTGTCCTTTTCTCTTTTTCCGCTAGATGAGTTTTGTATGATGATATCTCTTATTGCTTTACCAACCATCACGATGCTTATTATTCCTTGACATGCTACTTAGAGTATTCCATAGTCTTGCTATTCACATGTGCTTGCAAATCTATTTCTTTTGATGATTCCTCTACATGAATGCATGATATTAATTGAAACTAAATGTATGGATTAGTGTTTAGTATGCTTTTGTTGGAAATGCACCAAGATTCACGCATCATTAGTATATCTGAAGCATCAGTTTTATTGTCTTATTCACCTTCTGTTGCATGCCTGATATGGTGGTAAACTTTACTGCTTGACTTCACTATTTATTGAAATGATTGAGAATATCCATGCTTACATATGAGTTTTAGTTGAAGTATTATTTTATTGAACCGTTCGTGCACATCTTATAGTGAACCGAGTGTTACATTATTTCTTTCTCCACATATATCTTTTTATTCTCTACATGTCACTTGAGTTCACCTCCTAAAGCTAATTATATCGCATCTATTTCCCAAAAATCCCCACAAAAGAAAAAGTTAGCTCCAAAAAGTCCAAAAAGCCAAAAAGGAGCCAAAATCCAAAAATACAAATCATATAGCTCCTACAAAAATCCAAAAAGAAAAATGAGAAACAAAGTCCAAAAGAAAAAAAAGAGATATTTCTCTATCTCATTATTGGAGCCACAAAATACTTGGGAAAACCAAGGCAAAAATCCCATTTTCCACTATCATATTCCTTTAGATGTGATGCCTCAAGCTAAGCTTGGGGGGTGAATTCATTTGACCATATGAGTGAGTATGACATTAGAGTGGAGACGTGCATGAATGGGAATATTTGATAACGCTTAGACTTTGCAAAATATATTAGATATGGTGATTTTTCATGATTTGAAATAAATATGTGAATGCCATAACTTTTATTCTATTCTCTATTGCATGCTTGGTGTGTATCTTATATGCTTCATTTATAACTTTTGATTGAAAAGTGCATCGCCAACATTTGTATATTAAATTCTATGAAATGCGTGATGTGGATATGAATTGATTGTATGAATTTAGAGAGTCCTTCTTATTGTTCTTAAAAGCTTGCAAGTACCATGTTTATGAAAGATATGAAATCCTTATAGCATGTGATTTGTATTTTCCAAGTCATCGTGATGTGTAGCTTATGGCTTGAGATCTGAGAGTATAATCTAGCGACCCCTTCCACTTCGTATTCTTTTATTTCATTTCCCTTATTTTTCATCTCCCGAGTTCGTCTTTTTACTTATCTTCCTCGAGGACGAGTAAGAGGTAAGCTTAGGGGATTTTGATCTGTCCATATTTTACACCTTTTTTCTGCATATTTGCATGCCATTTCGATCACCCATATCACGCTTTTCACGATTATTCGACGATATTGCGTTACTTTTCACTATTTCATGTTTTTGTCGGATTTCAGGAAATATAGAGCGATCGGGAGCAAAAATGAGCTTAAAGGATTTGCACCCACTCCGGAGTGTCAACCATGGCTCTTTTGAGGGTTATTCTGCAATGGAAGACGAGTGGAAGAAGAAAGAACGTCGTAAGAGCGACGAGGAAGCGAAAAGATGGAGATTGGGCATTTTCAGCATGCCACTTGGCCGAGTGAAGGAGTCACTCGACCGAGCATTGAGACCCTGCTCGGCCGGCCAGATCGGACACGCAACAGAGATGTATCAGCGTGCACTCGACCGAGCATCGCACGCCCACTCGGCCGAGTGTGGAGACTCCGTCCGCCCGAGTGGCACCCAGACGACGGCAAGCCAAAATGTCCAACTCTCTGTAATCCATCAGTCGACTACGAGCTCCGACTCGGCCGAGTTCCAAAAGCCCCTCGGCCGAGTGACATTTGCCACTCGGCCGAGTGATGCCGAGGACACGAAGCACCCAGATTTTCAGATATCCTCCCATTATTTTGAAATATGCTATCATTCCAGTGGGTAAATTATTTTTCTCATATTTTTTATCGATAGTAGACTTCATGACGATTCCAACGCCGCCAAGAACGGGTAAATCGGAGGTCGGATGAAATCTGGGGAATTTCTGCAAGTCGATGCTGCACTGCTGGAATTTGCATGTCAGTGTCACTCGGCCGAGTGACATTTCCACTCGACCCGGTGAGTTTTCCACTCGGCCGAGTGACCAATTTTTGACATTTTTTGACAGTTTTGACAGAGTGCTGTTTTCTGGAGTTTCTGCAGGAAAGCACACTCGACCGAGTGAGATTTTCACTCGACCGAGTGAGCTGTCCACTCGACCGAGTGAGATTTCCACTCGACCGAGTGAGATTTCCACTCGACCGAGTCGTAACTGGCGCAAATTTCTGGGCACGCACAGATTCAGTTTTGGGCCCGAATTTCAGGGGCTTTTTAGGCAGTTTTGCTAGGGTTTTTGGGGGCTATTTAAGAGGGTTTGTAGCCGTCATTGAGGGAGGTTCCCATATGTTTTTCTTAGGATTATTTTAGAGGTTAGGCCATGCCCTAGGCCCCCTCTTGGATCTAAAAGTTTGTATTTTGGATTGAAGATCTTCACCAAGCTAAGTATTTTCTTCTTTTTATTTGAATCATTGTTTTTCTATCTTTTTGTATGCAAGCAATGATTTCTATTGATTCTCATATCCTTATTGCTATGCTAGAGTAGATTTGTTGTTCTAGGGTTTGGGGATGAACCCTATGGATCTAATTTCATATTTGTGATGAATGAATTTCTAAATTGCTAGAATTGCTAGGAGGTTAGGTTGTGATTGATTTACTACGGATAGCTAGGGATTTCCATCGATTTGGGATTTACAAGAGATTGGATTCTAATCGATGGGAAGGCCTAGATATTCGATTTAGATTTACAATTGGATTTCTCTAGATTTGGTTTGCAAGAGATTGGACCAAAGCTAGGATTTTTAATTGTAAATCTATACCAATATTCGTTTGCAAGAGATTGGACGAATACGAACTATCACAACCTAGATCGTGACTCGAGTTTGCACGAGAGTGGGCTCGAGAAGCGATTGGACAATGATGTCGATCCTAATGCTAGTGGCTTAGGTTAGGGTTTGCACAAGAGTGGGCTCTAATCTAGGTTTGCTATAGACCGGCAATAGCGCGAGAGCGTGAGCTTGGTTCTCTATTCAGTTACGACTAGTTCACCTCAACACAAGTCTAGTAATATTGAGATTCACTATTTACGATGATGTATGACGATCCGTAGTGGGAATTCCCTAGCCATAGACGCTTTTATTATATTGTATTTGAATCAATATTTGACCGATTTCTTTATCACCGACACCGACATCCACCACCATTTCCATTATATCTACCATAGCCATCTCCACCAATAAAACATTCGTAGTCAAACCAACCTAGGATAGATTGAAACCAACACCACATCCTCGTGTTCGATACCCGCTCGCCACTACACCGTGCGCTTGCGGTAAAACTACAATCGTTCTCCGGGTGTATATCCGGGGCGCGATCAACCACCCTGACTATGTATGTGATGAATACCACAGTTTTAGTCTCTTCATCAAAACTATGTCGTCTAGTCAAGCCTAGGGTATGGTCAACTTTCAACCCTACTAGCTTGAACTTGGTTAGTCTCCATCGACCTTTAGTCAAATAATGTTGGATTACTTCCAACGTACTCTAGCCAGTTTTCACTAAAAGATCAAACTAATACTGCGACACTAACTCCCCTTGACCGGAAGAGACGAATCCTATCTTGGTCATTACTCTCCTCGTATGCTTCAAATGTCACCCAACCAAAGACCTTTCAACGGGGCTTTCTTGAGGCTAGATCAGTGATCTAAGTGACACCTTTCATGCACAGGTTCATACAATGACCTTAAGTCAAAAGACCAACTTGCCTATCATCACTAAGAGTTATCATTGACAGATTAGTCAATTAAACCATATGATAACTCTCGTTGGGTCGTTCAGTGAACTCATTCTCCAATAAGCACATGTGTCTCGTCTCCAACTTTGCTAAGTCGAACGATCATGAGATCATCGTCACCACTCCATAATAAAGACTAAGACACAATGGTCTACCCAATGTGTTGATATCTATTTCTTGAAACATCCACGACCACGAATGTTTTTAGACCTATGCTACAATCGGTCAAATACTTCTCCATGATCGAGATCTCCATCTTAATAAATATTTAACCTCGCATTGATTCTCAGTCTATACCTAAGTTCTAATGAAGACTACATTATTATTAACTTAGGTAAATTCTTACCTAACAGCTTACTGTTATTTCGAACAAGATGTCTGTATACATGCACAGGGATGATTTGACTCGAGGGCATACCCATCTCTCAACATCTTCCACTTGCACTCCTGCCCATTTATCCCGGTATCTCATACTGCATTTACATATAAGTCTCTCTAGACTTCATGAGGTAGAGCCTTCGTGAGTGGATCTGCTAAACCGTCTACTGAATAGACTTTAGGTGTTCTATTTTTCTATTAGATCACATATTTGAATCTCATCCAAATCGTTTCCTTGGCCTCTTGGAATCCATAAAATTTTGTTTTGCCTGGATCTCATCCAGCTTATCGTCTTCTACGAGAATAATCCATAATTGTCATTAGTCATCTGTATTGTTCATAATCATTTCTGATATAATGTCAAACTCTTTGACCACTTTGTCAAAATATACGTTCCGGCTTCTTGATGCGTTGCTTGCCTTTTATTTGCTCCCACTGACCTTGAAAACTCTATAAGTTTGTTCTTCTAAACATATTTAGAAAACAAACATGTTTCAGTATTCAGGGTCATCATGAGCATTGACATCGAGTCTGATCCGCACAGTGTACACATCTGATGGCGAGAAAATTTCATCATAATCCTTTTATAGGAGTTAGGATGATAACTGTTCTCAACCAACATAAGTTGTACTTCACAATTTTTCTTCTGCACCAATCTTCTGTCATGAAAATTCATTTGCAGCCAAAGGAAACACTTCCTTTGGGCACGTCTTCTAAGGTCCATTCATTATTTACGTGCAAGGAACTTTTTTGGATCGCATCAAACAATTAATCAGAGTCCCTACTCCGAATAGATTCTTGGAAGTTTACTAGGCCATCATCAACTATGATGTTTTGCTCGACTTCTTCGTCTCACAAGGCTCGAGTAATCATGTGACTTCCTAACGATTGATTTAAGGAATATTATATTGATAATGTCCTTTAGAACATTATCAAGAAAATAGGCATTACAATATGGGGCTTAACCCAGAGGAAGGATTGTAACTCAAAGTCACTTGCCATGCATCACACCATATCTAACAGAGTGTGATTCATGCTCTCCAATACACCGATGTGTTAAAAGACTTGACCTGAGAGAAAATATCATTTTCTTTTAGTTACGCAAGAATTACATAGCTAAGTATTCGACTCTTCGATCCGATCAAATCAGTTCAAATACTTATGTCATTGTGTTCTCTATTTTATCAGACTTGTGTTTTATCAAGAACACGTGTCGTAATAAAATAAGAATACCTTATCTTGGCTTATTTAGACTCGTGTCCGGGTACATCTGTAACGACCGGTTTTCATGTATCTGGATTTATTATATTATATTATATGTTTTGGCGGATTTTCTCCTCATGCGTGGTTTTCGTCTCCGTAACTTTCATTTTCGATCGTATCGTCGTGTTTTCTAGCTTCTTTCTTAGAATCGTCGATTTCGGAGCAAGTCATTCGTGACGGGCTCCGTATCGGTCATATCTTATTGTTAGATCAAGCCTAGGAGTCTTAGGAATCGATCCCGGAGCTTCGCGCTCCATTTCGGAACTTTTGGTGCTCATTAGCCGGCGTAAGAAGGGGCACCGACCGACTAGATGACGATCCAGTCGGTCGGCAAACCTTCTTGAACCGACTAGTTGGCTTTCTAAATTTCTCAGGAGTTACTATTTGTCGTTAGTCGATCTAAGAACGTTGGTTGACCGACTAGGTTGCAAACTAGTCGGTCGGCAATGCTTCTTCAACCGACTAACTCATCAACTATTTTTGGTACCAGTTACAGTTCGTTCTTAGTCGGTCTAAGTTCATCTTTCGATCGACTAGATGTTAAACTAGTCGGTCTGTAGTTGTTCTTTGACCGACTAAATCTAAATCCTATTTCTGTACAGGAGTTACTGTTTGGACTTAGTCGGTCTGCGTTGGTCAACCGACCGACTAGTTCCCAAACTAGTCGGTCAGTGGTTGTTCTCTGACCGACTAATCAGTGCCAAAACCCTAATTTCTGGGCAGCCGCCAGCCCTTCCTATTTAAACCCCTCCCAAACGTTTTCTTCTCCTTCCTCACGACCTAAAACCCTAGTTTCTCCCCCATTGAGCCCCCTACTACCTAAAACCCTTATTCCTTCATCCCAAGCCCAAAATCCATCATCCAAACTCTCCCTTAACACATTATACCTCTCATCTTCCTTTAAATCTCATCAAACCCCCAAATCCCCCAAAACCCTATTTCTCCAAACTTCTCCATCCATTTCCAGATCTGAACCCTAGGTTCCCCGGAGCATTTCTTCCGTCGTCGTGGTTGCTCGGCATTATTCTCCCGTTTCCTATACGGTAATAATCGGTCTCTTGATGTTTTCATAACACGTTGTGTTATTATGAAACCCTAATGAAATGAATGTTGTTTTGATGATTGTTTCTCCATAACAGCGACTTCCCCGTAGATTAGCATCCGTGAGACGAACCCTCGTTGATCGTCATCCTCGGTGCTAGGCAAGTGAAACTTGCCACTTAGGGTTTAGGCCATGTTTTAGGCCATTTGCTTGTTATAGGCGTAAAAGAGACTAGGCGACGAAATGATACTCGCCTAGGCGCAAATTGAGGAACTAGCTTGACAACGAAGCTAGATCCGACGTTTATCATGTTGCACAATTACCATGTCATGTTTAATTTCCATTAACGGTACGCAAATTAATTGTCATGTCATTGCATTCTTTAAGTGTTTCCGTGATTGGGTAGCTTCGCTACAATGCTTGTGTTCATGGCTCGTGTTCTAGAAGCGGGCCATGTGTTGGTTGATAGCCAACACCCGAACTACTTGTTTCCGGCTAGGTGCACCCCTATGCCAAATGCTTATGAATCGTGAACTAGAATGCGAGCTCCTGTGCGGGGCAACCCTGGCTCATTTACTGAGCTCGTGTGCGGGGACCCTGGCTCGTTTACATGTGGGTATTGGGGGTAAGAGTTAAGCGGCCAATCAACTGGGAGTCTGCCCGATCAGCAAATGCAGTGGTAAGGCGTAAACTCTGGGTTCTGGGGTAGTGTTAAGCGGCCAATCAGCGTGAATGCCAAACCATTCAGCTGTAAAGCGTAAACATCTACAAACAACTTGAAACGTGACTAGTGAATTGATTGAGATTATTAGTAGCTTGGCTACTCTTGTCTTGTCCCGATAATTGTTCTCTTGTACTTATTGTCTCGCCATGTCTTGCTTGTGCACTCATGCTATAACTGACATGTCATGCATACTATAACTGCTAGGTTGTTAGTTTGCCTTACTTTCAGTTTCCTTGCCCAAGTCTTTTAGACTTGCTGACATGTGCCCCTTTACTCTTTTGGGTGACACATGTTAGACCCTGAGCCTGAGTACCTTGTTGAGGACGAGGTGTTTGCTGACGCCGAGCCCGAGCCTGTGTTTGGCGGGGAGTACGTGGACACTGGGGACCAGTCCTAGTGTCTTCGTTGAGCCTTTCCTTTTGTTTAGACTGCTATTTTGTTGTCGGTGCGTAGCACCTATACTTTGTTACGTTGTTGTTTTTGTTGGCCTTGTTCTGGGCCTTTAGACTCTTTCTTTTAGCCTGGTGGCTTTTCTGGATGTTGAACTTAATTTTCATGTTGGACAAATTATGAGATATGAGATTTTATTTCTGTATCTCCTTGTGTTATTATTGTTGTTCCGTTTGTGGTTACAGGGACCTGCTTATGTTTTATTGACGCTTATCGGGTTTGGGGCTTCACAGCTCCACTCTCGTGCGGACCTTTTCACGTCTCGCCTCCATTTTAGGGAAGCGGGGCGTGACAGGTTTTGTTGGTGGCCCATGCAGGTCCTCTTCTGTAACTGTGATTATCAGAATAACGATAATAATATTTGAACGTCCAATAAGCTGAGTTCGACGTCCGAGTATAAGCTATGAGTCTAATCTGCTTCGTTCTCTGTGTCATTAGATAGCAGGAAGGCGATTCACCCGCGGTGGAGGTAGTGGCGCGTCCCCTCATGATGAGGAGCCTGAGCGGGAACCCACCAACGGAGAGATGATGCGGATGATGCTTCAGATGATGCAAGTGCAGCAGGGCGTGCTCCTGCAAGTCCAGAATGCTCCACTTGCTCGAGCTGCCTGGGCACTTCCGGATGTCCCTCGCTCCGAGCCGGGAGCGAAGCAATTTCGGGAGCTGGGTCCCGCATATTTTGATGGGTCTGAGGGTCCTCTAGCTGCCGATGAGTGGATTCGGAACATTGAGGATAACTTGAAGATGGCCAAGATCACCCCGGCTGGATGGGTTGATTTGGCGAAGAGGCAACTTAAGGATAATGCTCGGAACTGGTGGGATGCAGAAGAGAAGATGCTGGTGGAGCCAATAGCTTGGACTACCTTTAAGTCCAGGTTTGATGAGGAGTTCTTTCCGAAGGCTGCTAGGAAGGAGATGCTGCAGCGCTTTATTGATCTGAAGCAAGGGAGCTTGACGGTGGACCTGTACCACCAAGAGTTCACTAGGCTGAGTCGGTTCGCGCCGAAGATGGTGCAGGATGCTGATGAGAGGGCTCAGAGGTTCCTGCAGGGACTTGCTTTGGAGCTCCAGAGTTTTGTGTCCTCCTCTGATCTGGACTCTTATCAGAAGGTTCTGGTCGCTGCGAGGAGGCAGGAGCTGAACCTGAGTCAAAGGAGAGGACATGTTTCTGGTGCTGGGAAGAGGCCTATGTAGCAGGCCAGGGCGGTGGTTAGACCTTGTTTCAAGCCTAATCAGACAGCTCAGTTCAAGAGGCCAGGAGGGCCTATTCTGAAGACTTGACATTTCTGCGGCAAGCCTGGCCACATCAAGGATCAGTGTAGGAAGTTTCTGGGCCAGTGTTTGGTTTGTGGTGATGCTTCCCATGTCGCGAAGGATTGTCGACATGCGAATCTGCTGCGGAGGGCACCTGTTGCAGCACAGCCGTTGCAGCAGCGAGCGTCTGTTCCTGCTGGACGTGAAGCAGCTCTTGTTCCACAGAGGCATGCTTTTCAGCAGGCTATTCCGCCGAGGAGGCAGGCTTTTCTGATGACCGCTGTGGAGATCGAGGCTGTGGATGAGGTTATCACAGGTAATCCTCAATCTAGCTGTTACTTTCCTAGCTGGTTTTGATTGTTAGGTTGTGTTGTTTGCTTGAACATGATTGGTTGCTAGAATAGGATTTGATTGTTAGACTGTTTGCTAGGTGTGGTTTTGGTCTGCACATTTCCTGCACGAGTCCTCTTTGACTCTGGTGCATCGATGTGCATTATTTCTCGGAGCTTCATGGAGAAGCATTCCTTGTCGACGTCCCCTCTTCCCAAGAGTTGGAATATCGTTACAGGGAATGGCGTGGTCTCGGTGCATCGTGGTTGCAATTCTTGCTCGTTGGTGGTCTGTGGACATGAGCTTTACGCTGATTTCATTGTCCACGACATCATCAACTATGATGCAGTTCTTGGGATGGACTGGCTTGCGAGCTTCTATGCTACGATTGACTGTCAGAGGAAGAAGGTGGTGTTCGAGATTCCTGGACATCCAGTGTTTGAGTTCAGCCGTGGTAGCAGTTCGCTTGGTCCGGTCAGATTTCGGGCCAGACCGGTGGAGGTTGTGGCTTTGCAGATGGAGTTGGAGAGGCCAGCTGTGGTGCGTGATTTTGATGACGTCTTCCCCGAGGAGATGTCTGGTTTGCCACCTGATCGAGCTCTAGAATTTTCGATTGATCTTGTTCCGGGAGCGCAGCCGATTTCGAAGGCGCCGTATCGTATGGCACCCGCTGAGTTGGAGGAATTACGGAAGCAGCTGGATGAGCTTTTGCAGAAGGGTTATATCAACCCTAGTGTGTCTCCGTGGGGAGCACCGATGCTGCTGGTGAAGAAGAAGGATGGTTCGCGTCGCATGTGCGTGGACTATCGGGAGTTGAATGCGGTGACCATCAAGAATAAATACCCGTTGCCTCGCATCGATGATATTTTTGATCAGCTTGGAGGTTCGAGGGTGTTTTTTAAATTGGATTTGAGGATTGGTTACCATCAGTTGAAGGTGAAGAAGGGAGATGTTCCGAAGACTGCGTTCAGGACGAAGTATGGACACTACGAGTTTGTGGTTATACCTTTCGGTGTAACCAATGCACCCGCAGTTTTTATGAATCTGATGAACCTGATTTTCTACGACTTTTTGGATAAGTTTGTCGTTATCTTTATCGACGACATACTGATCTATTCAAAGTCAGAGGAGGAGCATGCCTCGCACTTGAGGACGGTATTAGAGATTTTGAGGAAGCATCGTTTGTATGCTAAATTTTCGACGTGCGAGTTTTGGCTGGACAGAGTTGCTTTTCTCGGGCATGTGGTGACTGGAGAGGGTATTTCAGTGGATCCCGAGAAGATTAGGGCCATCAGAGAGTGGCCTGTTCCTTCGTCTGCGTCTGAGATCCGGAGTTTCCTTGGGCTTGCTGGTTACTATCGGCGTTTCATTAAGGACTTTTCCCGTATTGCTGAGCCGATGACCAGGTTGACACGGAAGGATGTACCTTTTGTTTGGTCGGGTCATTGTGAAAGTGCTTTTGGTGTCCTGAGGGAGAGGTTGACGACTGCCCCTATTCTTGTTGTGCCTGATCGCAGCGGTGGATTTGAGATCTTTTGCGATGCCTCTGGCAAGGGTCTCGGTTGTGTGTTGCATCAGCACGGGCATGTTGTGGCGTATGCGTCTCGTCAGCTTAAGGTTCATGAGAAGAATTACCCGACGCATGATTTGGAGTTGGCAGCCGTTGTGTTTGCTCTTAAGATTTGGAGGCACTTCTTGCTGAGTGAGAAAGTGAAGATTTTCACCGATCACAAAAGCTTGAAGTATATTTTTACTCAGAAGGAGCTCAACATGCGACAGCGTCGATGGTTGGAGCTCATGGTGGATTATGAGATTGATTTGCAGTATCACCCTGGCAAGGTGAATGTGGTCCCTGATGCGCTGAGTAGGCTTCTAGCGGTGATGATTTTGACCTCGCAGTGGAGATTGCAGCAGGATTTTTGCGAGTCTGGTGTTGAGATTGTTCTTCCTGGGGAGGCTTCTTCGTTGATGTGTATGCAGATATAGTCGACGATTGTGGATCGAATCAAGGCTGGCCAGGCTGAGGATCCGAAGCTGGTGAAGATTCGGGAGCAGGTGGAAGCCGGTCTGCGGACTGACTTTTTGATTCATGAGGATGGCTCGCTGAGGTTTGGAGCCAGGTTGTGTGTGCGAGCTAGAGATATTAGAGAGGAGTTGATGGTGGAGGCACACAGTTCGCCGTATTCTGTGCATCCTGGTGGCACCAAGATGTACCAGGATCTTCGTCTGAACTATTGGTGGCATGGCATGAAGAGGAGTGTGGCTCGGAGTATAGCCAAGTGCTTGGTTTGTCAGCAAGTGAAGGCGGAGCATCAGCGTACAGCCGGGTTGCTACAACCGCTTCCGATTCCGGAGTGGAAATGGTAACACATCACTATGGATTTCGTGACTGGACTACCTCGGAGTCCGAAGCAGAATGACGCGATTTGGGTGATCGTAGATCGATTGACCAAATCCGCGCACTTTATTTCGTTCCGAGTGGGACAGTCCACTGAGGCGCTAGCGAGGAGATATATGGAGGTAAATTCTTTTACTCTCCGTTTTTATTTCCTTTTTCCTAGTTGGGATGGTGATGTGACGTGAATCGTGCAGGAGGTCGTGCGACTTCACGGAGTCCCCGTGAGTATCGTGTCAGACAGAGACACGAGGTTCACATCTCAGTTCTGGCAGAGTTTACAGAAGAGTTTGGGTACGCGTCTGAGTTTCAGCACGGCGTACCATCCGCAGACGGATGGCCAGTCTGAGATGACGATTCAGATCTTGGAGGACATGCTGAGGGCGTGCATGTTGGATTTCAAGGGTTCGTGGGAGGACCATCTACATCTGGTAGAGTTTTCTTACAACAACAGCTTCCAGGTGAGTATTGGCATGGCGCCTTTCGCCGCTCTTTATGGGAGGAAATGTCGATGGCCATTGAGTTGGGATGACGTTGGTGATCGGGAGTTGTTGGGACCTGAGATGATCGTGGAGGCCGTGGATATCGTCAGGAACATTCGGGAGAGGTTGAGGATTGCTCAGGACCGTTTTAAGCATTGGGCGGATGCTAAACGTCGTCCTTTGGAGTTTCAGCCGGGCGACCATGTGTTTCTGAGGATTTCCCCGAATCGTGGAGTGATTCGTTTTGGGAAGCGAGGGAAGTTGAGCCCGCGATACATTGGACCGTTTGACGTTCTGGAGAAAGTTGGCGAGGTAGCCTACCGCTTAGCCTTGCCGCCGTCTTTTGAGGGAGTTCACAATGTTTTCCATGTGTCGCAGCTTCGTCGATACATTAGCTATCCATCTCATGCTGTGGATTTCTCAAAGATTACCGTTCGCCCCGATATGACGTATGACCAGCAGCCAGTGCAGATTCTGGACAGGCGTCAGAAGTCACTTCGGAACAAGATTGTCAATCTTGTGAGGGTGATGTGGCGACACGGCTCGCCTGGAGAGTCTACTTGGGAGAATGAGGATGAGATGCGAGAGCGTTTCCCACTTTTGTTCCCGGACACGTGAGTGTTGGGAAATTCCGAGGACGGAATTTTTCTTAAGTTGGGGAGGATGTAACGACTGGTTTTCATGTATCTGGATTTATTATATTATATTATATGTTTTGGCAGATTTTCTCCTCATGCGTGGTTTTCGTCTCCGTAACTTTCATTTTCGATCGTATCGTCGTGTTTTCTAGCTTCTTTCTTAGAATCGTCGATTTCGGAGCAAGTCATTCATGACGGGCTCCGTATCGGTCATATCTTATTGTTAGATCAAGCCTAGGAGTCTTAGGAATCGATCTCGGAGCTTCGCGCTCCATTTCGGAACTTTTGGTGCTCATTAGCCGGCGTAAGAAGGGGCACCGACCGACTAGATGACGATCCAGTCGGTCGGCAAACCTTCTTGAACCGACTAGTTGGCTTTCTAAATTTCTCAGGAGTTACTGTTTGTCGTTAGTCGGTCTAAGAACGTTGGTTGACCGACTAGGTTGCAAACTAGTCGGTCGGCAATGCTTCTTCAACAGACTAACTCATCAACTATTTTTGGTACCAGTTACAGTTCGTTCTTAGTCGGTCTAAGTTCATCTTTCGACCGACTAGATGTTAAACTAGTCGGTCTATAGTTGTTCTTTAACCGACTAAATCTAAATCCTATTTCTGTACAGGAGTTACTGTTTGGACTTAGTCGGTCTGCGTTGGTCAACCGACCGACTAGTTCCCAAACTAGTCGGTCAGTGGTTGTTCTCTGACCGACTTATCAGTGCCAAAACCTAATTTCTGGGCAGCCGCCAGCCCTTCCTATTTAAACCCCTCCCAAACGTTTTCTTCTCCTTCCTCACGACCTAAAACCCTAGTTTCTCCCCCATTGAGCCCCCTACTACCTAAAACCCTTATTCCTTCATCCCAAGCCCAAAATCCATCATCCAAACTCTCCCTTAACACATTCTACCTCTCATCTTCCTCAAAATCTCATCAAACCCCCAAATCCCCCAAAACCCTATTTCTCCAAACTTCTCCATCCATTTCCAGATCTGAACCCTAGGTTCCCCGGAGCATTTCTTCCGTCGCCGTGGTTGCTCGGCATTATTCTCTCGTTTCCTATACGGTAATAATCGGTCGCTTGATGTTTTCATAACACGTTGTGTTATTATGAAACCCTAATGAAATGAATGTTGTTTTGATGATTGTTTCTCCATAACAGCGACTTTCCCGTAGATTAGCATCCGTGAGACGAACCCTCGTTGATCGTCATCCTCGGTGCTAGGCAAGTGAAACTTGCCACTTAGGGTTTAGGCCATGTTTTAGGCCATTTGCTTGTTATAGGCGTAAAAGAGACTAGGCGACGAAATGATACTCGCCTAGGCGCAAATTGAGGAACTAGCTTGACAACGAAGCTAGATCCGACGTTTATCATGTTGCACAATTACCATGTCATGTTTAATTTCCATTAACGGTACGCAAATTAATTGTCATGTCATTGCATTCTTTAAGTGTTTCCGTGATTGGGTAGCTTCGCTACAATGCTTGTGTTCATGGCTCGTGTTCCAGAAGCGGGCCATGTGTTGGTTGATAGCCAACGCCCGAACTACTTGTTTCCGGCTAGGTGCACCCCTATGCCAAATGCTTATGAATCGTGAACTAGAATACGAGCTCCTGTACGGGGCAACCCTGGCTCATTTACTGAGCTCGTGTGCGGGGACCCTGGCTCGTTTACATGTGGGTATTGGGGGTAAGAGTTAAGCGGCCAATCAACTGGGAGTCTGCCCGATCAGCAACTGCAGTGGTAAGGCGTAAACTCTAGGTTCTGGGGTAGTGTTAAGCGGCCAATCAGCGTGAATGCCAAACCATTACTTATTGTCTTGTCTAGTGACTAGTGAATTGATTGATTGAGATTGATTGAGATTCTGTAAGGCGTAAACATCTACAAACAACTTGAAACGTGACTAGTGAATTGATTGAGATTGTTAGTAGCTTGGCTACTCTTGTTTTGTCCCGATAATTGTTCTCTTGTACTTATTGTCTCGTCATGTCTTGCTTGTGCACTCATGCTATAACTGCCATGTCATGCATACTATAACTGCTAGGTTGTTAGTTTGCCTTACTTTCAGTTTCCTTGCCCAAGTCTTTTAGACTTGCTGACATGTGCCCCTTTACTCTTTTGGGTGACACATGTTAGACCCTGAGCCTGAGTACCTTGTTGAGGACGAGGTGTTTGCTGACGCCGAGCCCGAGCCTATGTTTGTCGGGGAGTACGTGGACACTGGGGACCAGTCCTAGTGTCTTCGTTGAGCTTTTCCTTTTGTTTAGACTGCTATTTTGTTGTCGGTGCATAGCACTGATCGCTCCGGATATACACCCAAAGAACGGTTGTAGTTTTACCGCAAGTGCACGGTGTAGCAGCGAGCGGGTATCGAACACAGGGAGGACGAATGACCGTGCTTGTTCCCAATCAACCTGGCTATTTAAGAATAGAGAAAATTGCCTTGGGCGATCCTGTCACAATCGTCAGACAAATGTGTGAAATATCAAATCAAATAGAGAACGTCTAGGGAATGGGGAATTCCCGCTACTCACCGTATTTCATAAATGTGGTTCGTCGGTATCAAAATTGCTAGAATGAGAATTCGGATGAACTAGTTGCAACTGAATGTAGAACCAAGCTCACGCTCTCTCGCTGTTGCCGGTCTATAGCTATCCTAGGGTTGGGTCCAATCTCTTGCAAACCCTAGCCTAGGGAAGCTAGCATTAGGATCAACATCATCGTCCAATTGCGCACCGAGCCCAATCTCTTGCAAACTCGGTCCACAATCTAAATTAGGATAGTTCCTACCCGTCCAATCTCTTGCAAACGGGTATTGGCATGGAATTGCAATCGGAAATCCTAGTATCGGTCCAATCTCTTGCAAACCGATACTTCGAAAATCCGATTCCAACCCAATTCGGATTTCTAGGGCTTCCTAACAAATTGGGATCCAATCTCTTGCAAATCCCAATTGATATGAATTCCTAGCTATCCGTAGTAAATCGATCCCAATCTAATCCCTAATAGCAATTCTAGCTCAATTTCTACCAATTCATCACAAATAAGAAATAGGGCTTGTAGGGTTCATCCCCACGCCCCAAGACGTGGAGACTACTCACAAATCATAGCAAGATCACAAAAATAATCGTTGAAATCAGCAATGAAATTCATCACAACAATGATATAAACAATAAAAATAGAATTTTTAGGGAAAAGAGATGCAAACCAATGTTGTTCTTCAATTAATCCAACAAAAATCCATGTTTTGCTCCTTCTCCAATCACAAGAATAAAGCTAAAAAACTAATCTAAAAAGCTGCAAAAAATCTAGGAGAGAGCTCTCAAAACTAGGGTAAAACAGGGCTTAAATAGCCCCAAAAATAGTCCAAAAATCGTGACCAAAATGCCCCTGCACAGCCTGTTTTCCGCAGTTTTCGCTACAGGCAGCGCATCGCACTCGGCCGAGTGACAAAAGTCGTTCGGCCGAGTGAAAACCCTGCAATTTTCCAGTAAGTCGGGGCTTTCAGGGGTCTTCAGTTCGGAGGCGGCTCGGCCGAGTGAGTTGTCGTCACTCGGCCGATGACTTCACTGCACTCGGGCGGACGGGATTCTCCACTCAGCCGAGTGGGTCTTCTGAAGTTCAGGCAGCCGAAAAACAGAAACTTCGATGTTTTGGAAGGGCTTCGTCTGGGCGCCACTCGGGCGGACGTGGTATCGTCACTCGGCCGAGTGGGTCTTCTGTGCTCGGCCGAGTGCACAGGTAACTCGTGTCTGAACTGGTCGGCCGAGCAGTGTCTCGCTGGTCGGCCGAGTGGCTCCTCCACTCGGCCGAGTGGGACACAATAAATGCCCAATCTGCTTGTTTTGGCCTCCTCGTCGCTCCTGCGACGTCCATTCTTCTTCCGCTCCTCTCCAACAGCAAAATACCCCTCGGGGAGGTCGTCGGTGACCGTCTAGAGTAAGCGCATCTCGAGATCACTCCAAATCGCGCCAAATCACCTGAAATACGACAAAAACAACAAATCGTGAAAAGCATCGCAATATCGTCGATATATCGTGAAAAACATGATTTGGGCGATCCAAATGGCATGCAAACATGCGGAAAAAAGGTGTAAAATAAGGAGTGATCAAAATCCCCCAAGCTTGCCTCTTACTCGTCCTCGAGGAAGATAAGTAGAAGGCGAACCCGGTGGATTCGGAAAACGAAAACGGCGAAAAATGAAAAAATGAAAAACGAAGAAGAATGAAAACGAAATGAAAATAAAGAAGAAAGAAACGAAGAGGTAGGATGCTAGATCATTTTCTCAGGACGTGGGCTTCGCTTACTCTTATAGCATGCACCGAATGAAAAATACATGTCAAAGAATTTTATTTTGATATCATAGTATAATAGTGCAAATAGAAATAGAAAAACCCACGAAAAACGATATAATCATGAAAAACGGAATAATTTTAAGATTAACATCGTCTGAATCATTTAAAGCGGTATACAAATCACAGATCACACACTTTTCAATTGAACGCTTTCTATCTGAAGTATAAGAGTATCACACTATAGAATAGAGAGAATAGAAAAGTATGGATTTCATGAAATGAGTGCTAGGCTTAGATTTCTGGATTTCGTAAAACTAAAATAATCTCGCCGAGTATAGAATATTACTTAGCCTAGGTTGTCGTGCGATGTCAAGTAGTCACTCTCTCACACATCAACGGATCCCCTCCCCCAAGCTTATCTATAAGCGTGGTGGCATAAAAAATATTTACATCCCCATTTTTTATACATATAGCTCCAAAAGCAACGAAAAGAAAGAAGAAAGAAAGAAAGTGAGATGGGATCTTTTATTGAGGATTTTTCCTCTTTTTTTTGAATAAGAGATTTGGAGCTAGGAATTAGTAGAGGGGGAAAATGCCATAAAATAGAATCACTAAGGGGAGATTCACCAATGATTTTAAAAGTAGAGAAATGATGTTCAAGATTTGTGGAGAAAGAAATAAATATAACTCTCGGTTCACTCTATAAGACATGCACGACAACTTCAGCAGGGTAATCTAATCTACTCAGTTTCGATCACAAAAAAGCTAACTAATCCAGATATATCATAGCTAACATCATTCAATCGTCCTGAAGTGAAGTGTACAATTCATGCATATAGAAGTGATATAGGAAAAGAAAGTCAGTACTCCAGATATAAGCATTCAATGCGTGAATCTTGGTGTGTTTTCTGTGATAGCATACATATGAATATTCAGGCTCAGCTAATAATAAAATTTCATCCATTTTCATGCGGAAAAAGGTGTGGGTTACTATTCTAAATGCAAAGCAAGTCATGGCATCTGATATCTGAAATAAAACCTAAGACATGACAAATATAGCATGCATATAGAATAAGCTAAATCCAACGTCATCATCATCACAGAAAAGTCATCTCTAGCATGAGATGAAAAAGAAATAAAGATAAAGGGAAAATAGAAACTATGCAATGCGGCACACAGGAAAATAAGAAAAACGTGATGCATGGCAAAATAAAAGAAAAGTGATGAAAAATAAGTGCAAAAGCGAAAAAATGGTGTGAAAAAACTAAAAATAAAGGTGGCAAATCGAAAAAGAACGTGAGAACTCACTCCCCCAAGCTAAATGGCACAGTGTCCTCAATGTGCATAGTGTGGCACACCGAGAGACAAGTAATGTGAGGGGCAAGTGAGAATGCATGCATGGAAAAATGAAAAGAAAAAGGTAAAATAAAGAAATGAAAATATGATGCGGACATGATGCATGCACAGATAGGAGCGATACATAGATAAAAGTGTCACCAAAAACATCTCCCTCTCTCCCAAAATAGATATAAAAAGATATGATCAAAAAGAGGATACCATAATAAGTGAGGGGAGGGGGTGGACAAAAAGTGCAACAGGACCCAGCAGAAACGGGCAGCACAACGGCAGGAATAAATCAAGGCATCAAGGGTGCCTAAGAAGGTGGTGCTGCGCCGTCTCCGTCCTGAGGCGGAGGTGGTGGTGGTGGTGGTGTAGGCTGCTGAGCTGGGGTGGGCGTGGAAGTGGAAGCAGGTCTAGTGTGTGTGGAAGTGTGTGTGGGAACCTGCTGGGTGGGTGGGGGTACGCGTGGGAGACGCTCCAAGACCTGGGTAAGGCAGTAGTGGATCTGGGGGATCAGCTCGAAGCGTCCAGCCATCGCAGAGACGGTGGAGGACAGGGTCCTAAGGTCACCTCTAAGACCACTCACCGCCAACTCAAGAGCACGTATGCTCTGCAGTACAGTGTCGGGCGGGGGTGGTGCAGAGGGACGCACCGGTCTAGGCTGTGCAGGGCGAGGCTGGCGTACGCGAGTAGAGTATGTAACGGGCTCAGCAGGGAAGGGGACAAAAGGTGTCGTGCCTGCAAATGTGGGCCTGGCCTCAGTGTGAGGCCGGGACGCGCGGTGAGAAGTGGAGGCAGCGGCAGCGAAAGAAGTGTGCAAAAGTGGCTGCGAGGCGGCTAGAGAGGTCAATGGCACAGAAGTGTGGACAGACGCCACGACGCTCTCGGAAAATACGGCGGAGGTGGAGACAGAGGTAACTACCGCTGGGGTGGAAGTGTGCGGGCCAAAAGGTGCAATCCCAGCAGAGATCATGCTAGCCATGGTCTCCACGACCGCGGCAAACGAGGGCTCTCCACTCTCGACAAAGGTCGGCGGGCGCTCGGGGAGTGCGGAGCAAAGAGGCTCCACGGACAGAGGGCCAGAGGTGGCAGTGGGAGTGGTGGTGACAGCCTCAGAAGTGGTGACAGTGGTGGAAGTGGGCTCAGCAAAAGTACTCTCGACACCGACAGCGGTGTCAGGAGCAGCGGAAGCATCAGGTATGGGCTGAGGGGCCACTGGGTCAACAGGGTCGGCGGCAGGCTCGGCAGGGTGTGCAGCAGGGTCTGCGGGGGCAGCCTGGGCAGCGTGGGCAGCGTGGGCCTGCTCGGCCTCCTCGGCCTCGAGCACGTAGGCAGCGGGGATGAGAACATCCATCGCCGGGAGCCAGTCGACGTGGGCTGGTGCAATCTGAGTCCGAGCAGGGCTCGGGAGAATCATGTAGTCGGCACCGTAAGGTCCGTGCAACCAGACCCAGTGACGCTCACCATGCGGACGAAGCATCTTCATCCGGGCCATAACGTCTATCGACAGAGAAGTGGGGCCCGGGACGCGTCGCAAGTCGTCAGGTAGGTCCTCGTCGGTCATCATGGTAAGCAAGGTGATCAGACCGCCGCAGCATATCGGTGAGCGAGCGCCCACCGATACAATGATGCGGTCTAAAAACCAAGCCGTAATGTCGATCACGACGGCGGGGACAAGCTCGTGTCCATCCCTAGATAGAGCTCTGGGACGTGTCATCGCATAGAGCATGTAGAGCTCTGGCGTAGACATCGTGCCCGGCTCATATCTGGCCAAAAAGGTGGTCGCCATGAGGCGTTGGGCAATGCGTAGGCAGGGGTGGACAATGGCCGAGGCCTTGGCCCTACTAGGGTCAAAGGCGGCGTGGTGGCCCGTAATCCGGGCCCAGAAGGCACCGGCGTCGAAGGACGGTGGGGGGATATGGGTGGGGCCGTAACCGCGATCGGCACCGGGGACGGCGGGCCACGAGAAGAATGCTCTCATCATATCGAGAGTGACCTAGCACTCTCGATCCATGAACCGGAATGAGCATCCCTCATCGGTCCGGGCGATCGAACTCAAAACCTCAAGTGTCGGGCGGGTAAAAGTATCCGCCGACACCTGCAGAAAATCTCGCCAGCCCACGTTGTCGTACAACGTGAGCATCCCCTCTAGTACCCCCAGACGTCCTAGGTCAGCGAGGTGTGCAAACCTGGAGGGTACGATCGAGCGATGGGAGATACGCTCGAAGACGGCGCGGTGTGCGTCGTCTCGGAACGTAATCCCGAGCGGCCCGACCAGTGGAGCCTGTGGTGGTGGCTGTGGGTCGGCGGGGAGAGGCTGTGCGGGCTGTGGGTGCACTGCAGACTGTGCGGGGTGTGCGGGGCCTGCAGGCTGTGCTGGGTGTGCGGGGTGTGTGGGGGACGGTGGAGGAGAGTCCTCCAACTCGTGGGAGGGGCCGGCATCATCCGACCGCTTCCGCTTGGCGGAAGCTCTCTTCGACCGCGGCCGTGTCCGGCGGCATATCGGCCCCGAGCGCGCCGAAAAGTGAAAAATATGCGGTGCGTGTAAAAAAGTGGAAAGAGTGTACCCAAACACGCCGCGAGTGCTAAGCAGTGGAAGCGTGCGAAGTCCGCGCCTCCACGAAGTCCAAAACAGCCCGTAGAAGCTCCCCTGAGCTCCCCTAAGCTCCAAAAAGCAACCTGCGCATGAAAAAGCGATATCAGCGAGTAATAATCAAAATGTATGGAGCAATAGGGGTATAATGGATAGATATAGAAATTGATTTGGGTTAGGGGGGCGTTTAGCACATGGATCCTCAAGAAAAACACGAAAAGAGGAGAAAACGGCGAAAACAGGGGTACCGGAGGTGATCGGACGGGCGGCCGCCGGCGGCGACTCGGGCGAGGCGTCGGCGGTGCTCGGCCGGCGGTGGCGGGCCGAGCGGCGGTGGGGCGGCGCTGGTCAGGCGAGTGAGGGGTCGGGCGAAGCGATCGGGCGTGGGAAGCTGAAGGGGCGCGGGCGGTTTGGGGTTTTGCGATTTCGAAAACTGTGCCCCCACTCGCCCTTTATATATAAAAAAGTTACGACTCGGCTGAGTGAATATGTCACTCGGCCGAGCGAGATCAATGGAAATTTCCTCCCCGCTATCGCTTCGGCCGAGTGGCTTTGCCAGCCTCGGCCGAGTGGAGTAAGTCCATTCGGCCGAGTGGCTCAAGCTACTCGGTAAGACTCGCCCTAGGAGCGTATCCGTTTTACTCGGCCGAGTGAAAATATGTACTCGGCCGAGTAGCAGTTATATTGAAATCAGGAAAATAAACAGAGAGTTGGGTACAGCAGACTTCCCTCGTTCGTGAGCGGCTCGGCCGGACGAACTTGTGTACTCGGCCGAGCGACTAGTATACTCGGCCGAGTGAGCCTTAATCTCTGTTGTTTGTCTTCGTTTGGGCTCTAAACTCCGTCTTTCTTCCTCCAGTCGATTTCATCCTCCTCCTAAGCGTCGAGCGCCTTCTTGGGGCGCTCCTCGTCGTCTCGTTCATCCTCCTCATGATGGATCTACCTATCTCCTCTCCTGTCAAGAAAAATAGGACCCGTTATCGCAAAATTTTTGGGCAAACGACTCAAAACACTAAAAATTTCTAAAATGAAAATAAAGAAAAAGTAAAAATAAATCAAAAACCGTCGGGTTGCCTCCCGACAAGCGCTCGTTTAAGGTCGTGAGCTCGACCCCCTATAATTTTCAATCAATGCGGGATGTTTGGTGCATATGAGATGCACCCATCAAACTTTCCGGGGAGCGCGCTTGGATTTGGATGTGGCGGCGGCGCGTTCTCCCTCGGTGGTCTCCTATCTCGAATAGTGTTGGGGGGAGGCTCCCCCAAGCTAGCATTTGCTCCGGTCAACGGCTTTGCCGGTGATGCCGATCTCCGTGCCGGCGGAGCTTTCTTTGGAGACTTTAATTTCGAGAGCTTGCAGAGCTCTCGAATCCTTGCGACATCAGCGTCGCCTTCATCTTCTTCAGCGGAGAAGTCGGGGGAATCATCTTTATTCTCTTCATGGCCTAAATCCGGGCCTTCTTCAAAATCTTCATCAAAAAGAGCGCCAATTGAGTGAGGAATCGCCTCTTCAATCACCTCATCAAGGAGGTCCATGTAGTCAAGTTCCTCGTGATAAGGCATATGCTTCATAGCCTTAGGGATGTGGAGCTCCACCTCGATGTTTCTGACGTTTAAGGTTAAGGTACCTTCGCGCACGTCGACGATGACTCCGGCGGTGGTGAGGAACGGGCGTCCAAGTATCAATGAGGTGTCTCCCTCCTCCTTAATGTCCATGATCACAAAGTCACATGGCAAGCATATTCCACCCGGGACTTGTAGCGGTATGTCTTCGGCGATCCCCACCGGCCTTGTTATCCGTCCATCGGCTAATTGAATGCGCATGTCGGTGGGTTTCAACTTTGTCCCGATGTTTAGCTTTAAGAACATGGAGAGGGGCATGAGGCTCACACTAGCCCCAAGATCAACCAACGCCTTTTGAAGAGGAACGCCGCCCAAGGTGCAAGGAATCCGAAAACTCCCCGGATCTTTGAATTTTGCCGGCTCCTTCTCTCTCTTGGTGAACCAAGAGCCCTCCTCGGCTAGCATGATCTTCTCCTTCCTTTTCCTCCCCGAAATCAAGTCCTTCAAAAATTTAGCATACGTGGGGATCTCGACGATGGCGTCAAGGAAGGGGATGTTAAGGCTAACTCCTCTTAGGTACTCGAGAAATTTCGCTAGCCTTTTCTCCATTTTCGCTCTAGCGAGCCTTTGGGGGAATGGGACCGGTGGCATGAAGCGCCTTTCCTTAATTAATTGCTCCGCCCTAGATTTCTCCTTGTCTTGTGGCTCCTTCTCCTTTTCAACCTCAACTATCGGCTCAATCGGCTCCAAGCTTTCCTCCACGGCCTCCTCGGTAGGAATCATAGCGGGGGTGGTGTCCTTCCCGCCTCTAGTAGTAACGGCAACTACGGCGTTGATGTGACCGGTGTTGCCCCGTGGATTTTGCTCCGGTTGCGCCGGTAATCGTTGAGTGTTCCGATTGAGCAACGCTAATTGCTCCGATATTTGAGCCACTACGGTATTAAGAGAGTCTTGCCCCGCCTTCAAAGTAGCATTCACCTTATTTTGCTCGACCATGAACGCCTCCACTCTAGTTTCGAAATCGGACCGTTGTGGAGCTTGCGGAGGGTTTTGATTTTGATTCCTCCACCCTTGGTTGTAACCGGGCGGCCTATATGGTGGAACTTGTTGCTTCGGTTGAAAGTTTTGTTGAGTAGGCCCCCTCGGTGGATAGTTTTGTTGTTGGGGTGGTGGTGGTCGAGCTTGTTGAGGTAGTGGTTGTGGCGGGTTCAAAGCTCCTTCATTGTTGGCGTAGGAGAATCCGGGATGATTTCTCGCGGCCGGATTGGACCAATACCCTTGGTTCCCCGCAACATATTGTACTTGCTCCAAGGATCCTTCTCCTTGCTCTCCTCCCGAGTACATGGCTTGAGATTGGTCTTGCCAATCACACATTTGGTTCGTTGGAGCGGAGGTGGAATGGCTTCCTTGGGGCTCCGTGATGAACTTCTCCAATCTCTCCACCACCTTGTGGAGAGAATCAAATTTGCTCGTGAGCTCCGCTACGGCCTTCGCCTCGTAGATGCTAGTTGGCTTTAAGGAGGACGTGGAGTGTCCTCGCTCATCGCCCCATTGTTGGTTATTTGAGGCCATCTCCTCAATTAGGGCCGTAGCTTCTTCGGGAGTCTTTGACAAGATTGCACCATTCGCCGCGGCATCAATAATTTGTTTGGTCCCCGGTTGGAGACCGTTGTAGAAGCTATGAACTAGCTCCCAATCTTCTATACTGTGGTGCGGGCATTGATGCTGCAAATCCTTAAAATGCTCCCAAGCTTCATAGAGCGTCTCCTGTGGTCCTTGCTTGAAGGACATGAGAGCGCTCCGGATCTTCACCGTCTTGGATGGCGGATAGAATTTATCAATAAATGCACTCGCCAACTCGTCCCAAGTGGTGAAGACTCCGTCAGCCTGCGTCCTCAACCAATAGAGTGCCTTGTCCTTAAGCGTGAAGGGGAAGAGACGCAGTCTGATAGCATCGATGGAGACCCCCGGCATCTGGAATGTGGCGCACTTTGACAAGAATAATTGGATGTGGTAGTGGGGGTTCTCATGGGCGTTCCCATGAAATGGGTCTTGTTGCATCAAAACCACCAATCCAGTCTTTAGCTCGAAGTTCTTGTCAGCCGCCAACTGTGGCACGGCAATGGACGAGGTAGTAGAAGAGGTCTTAGGCCGAAGCCTATCGCGAATAGAAATTATCCTCGCCATCCTTGCCGCCAATTCTTCAGGAGTTTCCGGGTTGGTCATATACCTCCCTTCCGGATCTTGTCTCTTTTCCGCTCTAAGTCTCCGCGCGGTACGTTCGATCTCGGGATCAAATAATAAAGCTTCAGGGTCCGCCGTAGATCTCGTGTACATGCACAGGGGAAACAGAGTTTCAAAGAAATGATTAGTACCGTGGAAGGGTTAGGTAAGAGATAAGAAATAAAAATAATGATAATAGTAATAAAAAAAGAATAGCTAGGGTGAGAAAGAATCAAACGCAATCGCCTCCCCGGCAACGGCGCCAAAAACTAGATCGCTCCGGATATACACCCAAAGAACGGTTGTAGTTTTACCGCAAGTGCACGGTGTAGCAGCGAGCGGGTATCGAACACAGGGAGGACGAATGACCGTGCTTGTTCCCAATCAACCTGGCTATTTAAGAATAGAGAAAATTGCCTTGGGCGATCCTGTCACAATCGTCAGACAAATGTGCGAAATATCAAATCAAATAGAGAACGTCTAGGGAATGGGGAATTCCCGCTACTCACCGTATTTCATAAATGTGGTTCGTCGGTATCAAAATTGCTAGAATGAGAATTCGGATGAACTAGTTGCAACTGAATGTAGAACCAAGCTCACGCTCTCTCGCTGTTGCCGGTCTATAGCTATCCTAGGGTTGGGTCCAATCTCTTGCAAACCCTAGCCTAGGGAAGCTAGCATTAGGATCAACATCATCGTCCAATTGCGCACCGAGCCCAATTTCTTGCAAACTCGGTCCACAATCTAAATTAGGATAGTTCCTACCCGTCCAATCTCTTGCAAACGGGTATTGGCATGGAATTGCAATCGGAAATCCTAGTATCGGTCCAATCTCTTGCAAACCGATACTTCGAAAATCCGATTCCAACCCAATTCGGATTTCTAGGGCTTCCTAACAAATTGGGATCCAATCTCTTGCAAATCCCAATTGATATGAATTCCTAGCTATCCGTAGTAAATCGATCCCAATCTAATCCCTAATAGCAATTCTAGCTCAATTTCTACCAATTCATCACAAATAAGAAATAGGGCTTGTAGGGTTCATCCCCACGCCCCAAGACGTGGAGACTACTCACAAATCATAGCAAGATCACAAAAATAATCGTTGAAATCAGCAATGAAATTCATCACAACAATGATATAAACAATAAAAATAGAATTTTTAGGGAAAAGAGATGCAAACCAATGTTGTTCTTCAATTAATCCAACAAAAATCCATGTTTTGCTCCTTCTCCAATCACAAGAATAAAGCTAAAAAACTAATCTAAAAAGCTGCAAAAAATCTAAGAGAGAGCTCTCAAAACTAGGGTAAAAACAGGGCTTAAATAGCCCCAAAAATCGTCCAAAAATCGTGACCAAAATGCCCCTGCACAGCCTGTTTTCCGCAGTTTTCGCTACAGGCAGCGCTTCGCACTCGGCTGAGTGACAAAAGTCGCTCGGCCGAGTGAAAACCCTGCAATTTTCTAGTAAGTCGAGGCTTTCAGGGGTCTTCAGTTCGGGGGCGGCTCGGCCGAGTGAGTTGTCGTCACTCGGCCGATGACTTCACTGCACTCGGGCGGACGGGATTCTCCACTCGGCCGAGTGGGTCTTCTGAAGTTCAGGCAGCCGAAAAACAGTAACTTCGATGTTTTGGAAGGGCTTCGTCTGGGCGCCACTCGGGCGGACGTGGTATCGTCACTCGGCCGAGTGGGTCTTCTGTGCTCGGCCGAGTGCACAGGTAACTCGTGTCTGAACTGGTCGGCCGAGCAGTGTCTCGCTGGTCGGCCGAGTGGCTCCTCCACTCGGCCGAGTGGGACACAATAAATGCCCAATCTGCTTGTTTTGGCCTCCTCGTCGCTCCTGCGACGTCCATTCTTCTTCCGCTCCTCTCCAACAGCAAAATACCCCTCGGGGAGGTCGTCGGTGACCGTCTAGAGTAAGCGCATCTCGAGATCACTCCAAATCGCGCCAAATCACCTGAAATGCGACAAAAACAACAAATCGTGAAAAACATCGCAATATCGTCGATATATCGTGAAAAACATGATTTGGGCTATCCAAATGGCATGCAAACATGCGGAAAAAAGGTGTAAAATAAGGAGTGATCAAGCACCTATACTTTGTTACGTTGTTGTTTTTGTTGGCCTTGTTCTGGGCCTTTAGACTCTTTCTTTTAGCCTGGTGGCTTTTCTGGATGTTGAACTTAATTTTCATGTTGGACAAATTATAAGATATGAGATTTTATTTCTGTATCTCCTTGTGTTATTATTGTTGTTCCGTTTGTGGTTACAGGGACCTACTTATGTTTTATTGACGCTTATCGGGTTTGGGGCTTCACAGCTCCACTCTCGTGCGGACCTTTTCACGTCTCGCCTCCATTTTAGGGAAGCGGGGCGTGACTACATCTGTATGTACAAAACTACGAGTTCACCAACACATTCTCACACTGTCATACAGATGGATTTTTGACCATCATACCTTTGAGACAAGATTCACAAGTGTCTTTCGACTCAAAGTACAAGAGGTCAGACCTCTCTTTATGTGACTTGTGAAGCTTAGTCTCTTCGGTACGGCCTAGTCTATTTTGCCATATAAGATTTGTTGCGTATTCATGTATTGACATTTAATACACCATCGTTATACAAAATTATCACATCAAAACATTTCTTCTAAAGCAATGTGACGACATTCGCCAAATGTGATATACGTCCCATATGGCCTAAAGACAACTATTGTTCATTAGCCAATATGTGAGACTG
This sequence comes from Scilla litardierei, assembly GCA_030789695.1. Classification (NCBI taxonomy): domain Eukaryota; kingdom Viridiplantae; phylum Streptophyta; class Magnoliopsida; order Asparagales; family Asparagaceae; genus Scilla; species Scilla litardierei. The sequence goes on from CM061131.1 coordinate 72,061,026, forward strand.
TCTTTGTATAACAATTATTTTAGACATCAAACATGTCTTATTTTCAGTTCCTCCTACTATGCCATTTTCCATGCTAGACCGAACATTCTTTCTCAATGAATTTTCTTTAGTGTCTTCATCTTTCTAAATCATATTTAGACATTTCATGTCTTAACACAAATATTAGTTGTGCAAGCATCACATGCATCCAAACACTTGAGCTTTACAACCTTGAGGAGACACGACAAGTTGTTCGTTTTCATGATCTAATTTGGATACATTGTCTTGCACCGCTCTTACACTCATCTTCGAGTCAAACAGTTTGATCGAAGTTTCAAACCTTGTGGATTGAAACTGTTTTCCATACAACCTTGAGGAGACTCAACAAGTTATATGGAGAAACATGCTTTGAACATCAGTATGTTTAAGCTGCACATGCTCATATTGGCGAGTGTTAAGTAGCGTGCTTTTATTGTGTTAGACTTTAGAGCTTAAGAAAATCATTGTCCTTAACTCAGTATTAGGAAGGACACTTTTAATATCAGTGAGAATATAGTTTGGTTTATCAAATATTCCTTAACTAATCATTTTGTCCCGTTGACTTACTTGTTTTAAGGATATTATGATTTGGATTCCACCTGGTAAAACATAGAATTACCCTAGTTTAGCATATGTTCATGAATTTTAAATATAGTTAAAATGGTTTTTATTCAACTATATCCTCCCACTATTTTTGTGATCATCTTTAGCCATATGGATAAACGAATTTAGTAATTTAATGGGATAGGGACCAAACCACCATGAGCTTCACATCCTTGAGGAGACTCAACAAGTTGATCAACTCTGCAGTTGGTAGATAATCTCATTATCAATCACATCACATGTGACTCCCTATTGATTCTTACCCCTAGTCACTTATGATCTTAAGAAGACTCAACAAACCATAATGACTAGTCTAGTCGAACCCTTGTTTTCGTGGCTAATATTAACTTACATCGATACTCAAGGAGAAACGACGCAGCGGTTTGCGTTAATACCAGACTACATCTCATGTATGATGGAGTCGGTTTCTAAAAGAGACCATGTCATAGCTTGAGCAGACTCAACAACCATGACAGGCGTCTTTTAGTCCCCTTATCCAAAAACAAGGAGGGCTACGGCTAACCTTGAAGAAGATTTTTAACCTAACTGACTAAATGTAATCGATGGTGTCGCATAATTATAATTTGTATTCTTGCGGTCTAGTGGAACACGGCCAGGGATTTGGCTAGGCCAGGATCACTATCCCTGGTCGAGCTAGGCTGATTCACAACACTAGTCAAAAAACACTAGACCAGATTATGGTCCATTGAAGGAAACTAATTATTCATATATGTGCCATCGACTAAATATGGCTTCATTAAAACTAGTTATCCTATCAACTAGTTGAATCCTAAAATTCGAAATTATTAGGATTGGTTAATAACTTTTATTAATGTGCTTATCAACTATACGGAATGAATTTTAGGGTGCTATCCTAATCATGTATTAGGCATTTAAACAAGTTTAAACCAAAGCATGTCCTTCAAAATTATCATATAATTTTCTTAAAGCTTTTAATGGCTATCCTAAAAGTCTTTCTTATATTATCATATAATAAAGAAGAACAATTTAACCATTAAAAATATGAACTAAACAATTTAGCTATGCATGCAACTTAAAATTATCTTATAAATCTAAGTTACATCAAAAATTAATTATCATCATATAATAATTAAGATCTAATTTTTAAATTATCAAATGATTTTAAAATTAAATCTAATTTTCCAAAACAATTTTCGAAAATAAACCGTTGATTGGGAACGGCTATTTTAATAGTTTAAATCACAACATCCATCTCATGGAGAAAACATGTTGTATCACATACATTTTATAATTGCAAGATATAGATCAAGTACACTGGCTCGAATACCAATGATGGGTTTTCTTGGTCCTTAGGGCTATAAATTTGACGTCCAGCCTAAGTCAGACGGATGACGAAAACAAAATCAGCAGCGAAAAAATCAACTTAAAACAGTTTTAAGTTTAAGCCCTAAAGATACAACCCTAGCCAAGATCTCTACTATCCCAGGATTCGGTCCGACCAACCCGTAAGGATAGATCTATCTAACATATGCAATTATAAACACATGAATATTTAAACTACATACCTTTCACTTCGTTTTCGTAGAATACGCAGCATCGTTTTCAGCAACATTTTCTTTGGCTACACGCTGCTTCTCCCAAGCCGAACCACGTCCCAAGCCGCACCTCGTCCCGAGCCAAACCGCTTACCGAACCCACCGCATCCCGAGACAAGCAACACCCTTGTCGTCGAGCCAACCACACACCGAAGAAAGTTTCACCATGAGTGGATCCTCCATCAAGAATTTGGATCCAATCCGAACTCCTCGTAGCTTTGCTAAAGCCTGAGCAGGAGCAAGGAAGAATTTAGGGAGAGAGGAAATAATTAATTTAAGTCTTAATCTGAGTGTGCTCCAAACTTTTGGGAGCTTCTCAGATTTGGAGACTTAGTGCAAGTTTCAAGGATGGGAACTGGCCCATATTTATATAGGCAGCTGACCACTCCCCTTCTCATCATATCCGATGTGGAACTAAAGATTTTAGAGAAGAAAAGTCAAATTAGTTTGCCTTATACGAAGGCCAAACATTGATGAATTTTCTCTCCCTCACCATTGAGCTCCAAGAACGATGTCACACATCGTTGCGAAGAGGGCTAAACAGTGAATGTGTAGGAAAAAACGGGGACTCATTCCGACTTCGTTTGACCCCTCAAACGATGTCTCAAACATGACCCAAAACCAGATTTTAGCCAAAAACGCAGCCACCAGAATTATGGGTTCAAAACCCTAAGCGTGGGCCCACATGGGGCCCCACGCGCCCAGCTTGGGCACCCGCCTGCCCGTATTAGCGGGCGGGCCCTAGCCTGTTCGGGCAGGCACGTGTGCCCGTCCTGCTTAGCGGGCGCGTGCGCCCGCCCGCCCTTTGGGTGAGTGCGCCCGCATTCCTGGCAGGTCGGGCGCCCGCCTCGCTGGCGCCAGACCCATAATGCCCAATCGTGGGCAATTGGCACTGTTTTGACTCTATTTCGCATGTTTGGAGTCTGTTTTCGACTCGGTTTGAAGCTGTGTTTAGACCGGAATGATCTCGTCATCCATGTAACCCTTTCCATGCGTATATTATTATATTAAATATGCTCGCATACACATTTAATTTCCTTTGCATCATATGTAAAATTTCCACGTCTAATATAAAAACCCATTTGCATCAAATACAAATGAACTGATGGCATACATCCCTCAACAGTCCTAGCCACCATCATGCTCCAAGCTTTGGCTTCATTAGATGATCTACATAACTTCATCCAAGCTTGAGCAATCCATCACTCTTGGAGGTCTTTAAGATATACATTGCATCGTCCTCCAAGCTTTATGCTTTGTCTCTTCAACATATAATCATTAAGATAAACTGAGACTAAAACATGATATTGATTAGCACACTAACATAATGTATTGATCATCATCAAAACAACGTTAGTCTTGAACCCAAGAACTAACATGATATACAAGAAAATAGATTGTTTAATCAAGTTACCTAAATCCTTCCATCGATGTGTAGGTGTGGCAAGGCAATATACCACATTTGTTTTATATATGGTTGATAATGATAGCCAGACGAAGCCAACATCTAAACAAAACCTTAAACCACACCACACCTAAATGAAACCGGACCTAGATGAAGCAAATATTTCAATCAAAAGTTATACCTTTAGAATGATATTATCTAAACAGTATCTGGACGAAGCAAGTACATTCATGTATGCGCATGTGTATAGCCTCGTCAGTTGACCCAATGCCATCGCCCCTGCCTCTCTCTTTCTATTTGTTCCTTGTGATCAAAAACAGTGTGGCCTTCTTCTCTGCTTTCTTATTTTCAATTTCTACCTCCTTATGAAAACTCAAATGAGATTTCACAGGGTATATCATGTAGGGCAGCCATCGATATAAGACCTATTATAGTTCCTACAAACGACACCAATTGTTGCAACATAAACAACAAATAGAGAAAGTTAAAAAAAGGGAACGTGACTGTATGGCATACAAATATGGCATACAAATATCCAACTTAAATCTGATTAAATCTCTTCTCCCACTATCTACACGGTCACCTACACATATAGTTAGCCCTGGTTGGGATGACTCTTGACCTATAACTCTCGGACGATCAAGCCAGCATTCCTCTTAAATGATAACAATGTATGTGTTATATATTTAGTGTTGTTGTGAAGGGAGAAGTAGGGAAAATAGGTGTAGAGGGTTAAGAGCCCCTACCCTTGTATTTATAGCTTTCAATAGTGGGTTGGATACCCAATTGGCCCAATGGGCCTATTCATAACACTTCCCCTTATCCAACCAACATTGAATAAGAGGTGGATTCTTTAGGATCCGAGTTAGGATAACTGCCTTGTTAAATAAAGAACAGTTAATCCATAACTTTCCCCTGTTTTGGGGATGTGTCTAGGGGTGGATACTTCAGGATCCAGAGTCAACGAGGTTGCCTCGTCAAAACCTTGACTACGGAAAACCCTGTGGGAAAAAACCTGTAGCCAAGGGAAAAGAGTACAACTCTACAGTTGACTCCTCCTCATCTGACCAAGCTTCAGGCTTGCAGATTTTCTATGAATCTATACATCAGTTTCCTATGTATCTATGAGTTCATAGTCCTCTCATCCTGACCCAGTTTACATTTACTCACTCTCCTCATCCCAATCCCATATACAAGTTTCTCAAAGATACTAGTATGCATGGATTTAGTAAGCAAATCCGCCAAGTTATTACATGATTGGATCTTCTGTACCTCAATCTGCTTTTGCTTCTGAAGGTCGTGCGTCCAGAAGAACTTGGGGGAGATATGCTTCGTCTTGTCGCCTTTTATGTAGCCGTCCTGTAGCTGGGCTATACATACTGCATTGTCTTCATGAAGTGGAGTGGGCGCAAGAACGCCGGTCATCAGGCCGGTGGCGGTGAGGATGTGCTGGATCACAGAGCGTAGCCAAAAACTTTCCTTGCTTGCTTCGAAGATGGCTAGGAGCTCTGAGTGAGTGGATGAGACGGTCGTCATGGTCTGCTTCACAGATCTCCAGGATATGGCTGTGCCGCCATAAGTGAACATGTATCCTGTCTGAGACTTCTCTGTATGAGGATCGGACCTGTATCCTGCATCAGCATAACCAACTAAACCAGTTGATGTCCCTTTCCTGTAGAATAGACCTAAGTCTATAGACCCTTGGAGGTAGCGCAGAAGATGCTTTCTCCGGCCCAGTGCCGCTGTGTAGGTGCAGCACTATATCTGGCTAGTAAGTTGACTGCAAATGCTATATCAGGGCGAGTGCAGTTAGCCAGGTAAAGGAGTGCACCGATAGCACTTAGATAAGGCACTTCAGGGCCTAGTGCTTCATCCCCCTCTTCCAGCGGCCGGAAAGGGTCTTTATGTACATCCAATGATCTGATGACCATTGGAGTGCTGAGGGGGTGGCACTTATCCATCTGAAACTTTTTCAATAAGTTCGATGTGTAGGTTGACTAATGTAACAGGATCCCATCGTTAAGATGCTCTATTTGAAGACCTAAACAGAATTTTGACTTTCCGAGATCTTTCATCTCGAAGGTTTCTGTCAAGCTTCTAGAAATCTCTGCGATCTCTTCAGGAGATCCGATGAGGTTCAAGTCGTCCACATAGACGGCTATGATTACAAATCCTATTGCCTTTGCTCTTATAAAGATGCAAGGACAAATTGGGTCGTTTGTGAATCCTTGTTTTGCAAGGAAATCACTCAGTCTGTTATACCACATCCTTCCAGATTGTTTTAGACCATATAATGATCTTTGCAGTTTCACTGAGTAGATGTCATGTTCTCTCTCTTTTAGTGCTGCAGGCAAAGAATAACCGTCAGGCAATCTCATATAGATGTCTCGGTTTAGGTTGCCATATAGGTATGCAGTGACCACGTCCATAAGCTGCATATCTAAACCCTCTTGAGCTGTTAAGCCAATGAGGAATCGGAAGGTGATCGCGTCCATGACCGGGGAGTAAGTGGCTTCAAAATCCACCCCTGGACGTTGGGTAAAACCCTGCGCTACAAGCCTTGCTTTGTAGCGAACGATATCATTATGTTCATTTCGTTTTCTAACAAATACACATTTATAACCCACAGGTTTTACACGTTTTGGTGTCTGGACTATGGGTCCGAAGACCTTGCGTTTGGTGAGTGAATCCAACTCCACTCCTATTGCCGCTTTCCACTTTGGCCAATCATCTCTGCTTTGACATTCTGTCAGAGAGCGTGGTTCAATATCATCGTCACAGTACGCGATATTGATGGCAATATTACACGCAAATTTGTCATCTATGGTTGTGCTCTTTCTGTCCCAATACTCCCCAGTTCGTACATAGTGTATCGAAACTTCAATTTCTCCCGGTTTTTCCTCTTCATGAGAGTTTGGGAGAGATGGGATAGCAGGGCTTATAGTAGCATCCTGTGGTGGTATTTGTTTACCATTGCCAAGGGTCCTACTCTTTCGAGGGACTTGGTCCTTGGATCCCGGTGGTCGCCCTCTCTTTTTGAGAGGTCCAACCATTTCTGCTGCAGGCGGATTGCATCCATTTTGCGGTATGTCAATCCTAGCTGGAGTGTTAGCAACAGGGACGTGTGATTTGACAATCTTCTGGTTGTCAGTAAATTTGTCCGGCAAGAGATGGACAGTGTGTTGGATGTGGAGAATCTTCAGGACCTCCTCCTCACACTGGCTTGTGGGCGGATCAAAGTGACATAATGTCTTTGTATCTCAAGTGATACATTCTGAAGCTTCGGGCTTCTTTGTCTGTGAGCCTAGTCTTGGGAGCGATGTTTCATCGAATTCACAGTCTTCTAGACGTGCCTTGAAAACGTCTCCCGTAAGGGGTTCTAGGAATCTAATTATGGAGGGGGTGTCAAACCCAACATAAATGCCTAGGCGACGTTGTGGACCCATCTTTGTCCTTTGTGGTGGTGCTATGGGGACGTATACTGCACAACCAAATATTCTCAAGTGTGAGACAATTGGTGGGGCTCTAAGTGCTAGTTGCATTGGAGAAGATGACTGACCTCCAGAAGGTCCTAATTTTATTAAAGATGCAGCATGCAAAATTGCATGACCCCACGCATTCACTGGCATCTGGGATTGAAGTAATAATGGACGAGCAATCCATTGCAGTCTCTTAATTAGAGATTCTGCTAACCCGTTTTGGGTGTGAACATGTGCTACAGGATGTTCGACTTCAATTCCCTGAGCTTGGCAGTAGTCTACAAAAGACTTGTGACGTAAACTCCTCCGCATTATCCAGACGAAGTTTCTTTATCTGGTGGTCGGGGAAGTGGGCCCGTAACTTGATTATCTGATCTAAGAGCTTAGATAGTGCTAGGTTACGGGTGGACAGTAGACACACATGTGACCACTTAGTAGATGCGTCTATCAGGACCATAAAGTACCTGAACGGACCACTTGATGGGTGTATTGGCCGACAAATGTCTCCGTGGATTCTTTCCAGAAAGCTAGGGGACTCCACGGCCACTTTTAGTGGAGAGGGTCTTGTAATCAGTTTACCCTTGTAACAGGGTGGACACGGGAATTTGCCTTTTTGAAGAATCTTCATGTTCTTCAGGTCTATGCCCCTGGAGTTCTTTATGATGCGGTACATCATAACAGAGCCAGGGTGTCCGAATCTACTGTGCCAGAGTTGGAATTCTGGTGTTTGGGGGCACTGCAGGTGCTCCGCCATGCATGTTTCTGGAGTTTGTAAACTTATTTGGTAGAGTCCCGAGGGGAGTCCCTTGAAACGTTCCACAATGGTTTTTGAACCATTTGTAAGAGACATTACAAGCAAGTATTCCCTTTTATCTTCCTCGGCCATCTCTAAGTGATATCCGTTTAAACTGATATCTTTAAAGCTTAGGAGGTTTCTGATAAATTTAGGGGAGTATAGCGCATTTTTAAGTGTGATTTGTGTGTTATCGGGGAGCAATATAATTGATTCCCCTGATCCTTCGATTATGTTTGCTGGTCCTGAGATTGTTCTCAGTGGACCAGAATATCTACTTATGCTCGTGAAGTAGTCTATGTTTTGAAGGATCGAGTGTGTCGATGCACTGTCCACTAGGCAGATTAATTCCATATCTAAAAAGAAAGACATTCAAGCAGTAAATGATATGAAAAGAAAAGATTCTACTTTCATAAAGATAAATGCTCAAAATATTGTTTTGACATGGAAATAAAACTAGATACGATGCATAAAAAGAAGATACATTGCTAGCACATAGAAGTGGTCCAGAACTAGAGAGTGTCATCTCCAATGAATTCTTCAGGAGTCCATGAGGTCTCTGGCAACGCTGCGATCTCAATCAGGTTTGTCTCAGCTCGAGGCTTAAGGCTTGCCTGGTAGAGGTCCTGGAGGTGTTTTGGCGTGCGGCAGATTCTAGACCAGTGGCCCGTCATTCCGCATTTGGAGCACTTGTCCTCCCAGTCTTTCTTGGGAGTGCCACCTTTGTTGGACACCCTCTTTTGCTTCTTTTCCATGAACTTCTGGTTCTGAGGAGGAGCTGGGGGAGTGGCCTTCTTCCGCTGCTTTTGTTCTTTCCATTTCTGGAATTTCGCCTTTTTGTCCATCTTCTTCTTCTGGGAAGACTAGAAGTGATCCTCTGCAGGAGGTGGCAGTGGAGCGGAGCCAGTGGGCGCAGGTTGTGAGTAGCAACCAACAGGTCTCTGTTCTGTTCAGCCATAAGCGGGCATGAAAGTAGATCAGAGTACTTCGTGAACTTCCTCTCACGGTATTGTTGCATAAGGATCATGTCCTTCTCGTGGAAAGACGTGAACGTCTTTTCCAGCAACATTTTCTCCGTCACCGTTTCACCGCACAACTTCAGGCGTGAGGTGATACGGAAGAGAGCTGAGTTATACTCCGCTACGGATTTGTAATCCTGTATGCGGAGATGAGTCCACTCGTACTGCGCACGGGGGAGTATGACATCTCTCTGATGTCTGTACCTCTCCTCGAGTGCGTCCCACAGCTCGTAAGGATCCTCTACAGTGAGGTACTCATCCTTCAGGGTCGAGTCTAAATGTTTCCTGATATATATAATAGCTTTCGCCTTTAATATATCGAAGACTTCCTCTGTATGAGGTGCTTCCACTGAAGCATCCTTGTCGGCTGAGGCAATACTTGTTGTTGCCTTCTCAGTCTTTGTAAGACTGAAACCATGAGAGCGCAGATGGAACATCAGGTCCAACTGCCAACTCAGGTAGTTTGACCCATCGGCCTTCAGGACTGAAAAGTCGACATTTGCAAGTCTGGCCATTGAATGATCTAGCAATATAGAAAAACAGCATGTATCATTTAAACTGAGTAAAATAGACATCCAAGCATGTAATTCAAACATTTTTCATAGCATGGATCTTTTTAAAGTAAATTTAACATACATGCTTTTTACAGTTTCATAATGTGAATAATTAACAAAGGTTAACATTCACGCATGCTGTTAGGCAGTTTCATTGTAACATTAAACATGGTATTAAAATATTTAACATCCACGCAATTAATGCATAAGCAATGAAAAAGAAAATGATTTAGGACTATGTGGATCAGCCAGCCGACACCGAAATAAAAAGAAGTACAGTCCGAAGTTACATCAAAAATTGCATGAAAGAATAAAATACAACTCGGGAACTTCAGAGAGAAGCACATATCTTCATTGTGCGTACGCCTTCAGCTCCTTGTTGGTGTCCTTCGGTCTTCTTTTTACATTTATATCCTCACTTACAAATTTCTCTCAAAAAAAGAAAAATTGCAGGAAATTAAAAAGTGTCGGAAACCTAGCTGATCCCTAAAAACATAGCCTAATTTGCACATCCACGCAGATAATATATTGAAAACATACAACCACGCAGATAATCAATCACAGGCATGTAAAGATTATTTTAAATAATCTAAATTGTGTGTGACGTGCTAAAAAAATTATTTTGAAAAACTTTTACCTTTGATCCATATTTTAAAGTTTTGTTTACCGCTTTAAAACCCTTTAAAGTTTCTTTTAATTATTTTGGGCTTTTAGAGCCAAAAATAAAAAGAATAAAAATTATTTATGTAAAAGGGCTAATTTTCTGGCCTTTTGGGCCATGAAAACAACTCATTAGGGTTAATTGTGCCTCCCCCGAAAAATTGGCCCAAGTAGGGTTAGGGTTTCGGAAAACCCTAGGGGGCCCGCGGCGTGTCGCCGCGACGGCTGGCCGCGCAGAACGCGGCCGCCGTGGCGGCGGCGGGCCGCGGCCTGAGGCCACGGCACAGGGCCGCGGCTTCAGGCCACGGCACAGGGCCGTGGCCTGCAGGCCGCGGCCTCAGGCCGCAACGTAAAATCGCCGCCGGCGGCGCTTGTGAAGCGCCGCCGTTTCGCCCTACAGGCGTGCGGATTTTTGGATCAAAGGTTGGAGGGTAAAAAATGGATTTTTCAAGTAATTAGATCGCTAAAAACAGATTTTTATTGTTTTTAGGCATGCGGATTTAAAAAAATGTGATTTTTACCGTGTTTTTAAACTTTTTGATCCTAAAACATGCAGATCTAACGTGAAAAGCAAGTTTAGATCTAAAAAGTTTTGATTTTTAACTCTAGATTCGACAAGGGAATCTAGTCGACGGTTGGTGAAGGATGCCCTTTTTCGCTCCCCGTTGAGAAGATTACGATCTTCTTGAATCTGAGCGATTGATGGATCTCCTTCCCCGCGAGCCGCCGTCTCCTCCAACGAGCGTGATCGTGCTGATAACGTGTTGTGAATGGAGAAGTAGGGAAAATAGGTGTAGAGGATTAAGAGCCACCTACCCTTGTATTTATAGCTTTCAATAGTGGGTTGGTTACCCAATTGGCCGAATGGGCCTATTCATAACAAGTGTTTTCTTTTTATACCATTTCCATCAATCAGCCCTTAAATCCCCATGTATGTATGTGGAAGAACTTTAGAACCCCCTACATCTTGTAGACCAGAGGAGGTACATATAGGAAAAACCTAACCGGATGAGCATAGATATTCTCTTTTAGGTTGCTGTCATTTCCAATGGACCTTCGGCCCACTTCGACCTTAACAGACCAAAATCACGTGATCATTAATCAAAGCGTCGCAAGCAGGCCCCGAGTTTTCTGTATTGGACAGAATACCCCTATACACCAATATTTGTATGAACCCAAACCAAATCTGTGCATTCCATATAATAACAGAGAATAATGGCTGTCATACGTCATATGAGAGCCTCTCTCATACGCCCTCTCACATGCGCTTGTACTTGTTCCTTTATGTATGGGCTTGTACTTGATTGCTTTATATAAGAGGGCGTATGAGAGAGACTCGCATATGTCGTATGATAGCCATTATTCTCATAATAATATGTTGCAACAAAATTCATTCGAGCCACAGAGTAATCATCACTCGTAAGGCAACCAGATGATCAATAATAACCATCAGTCTGGATAATGAAGTGAATACATAAAACCATCAACCAACAGTATACACATTTATTTTCCCTACTGAGATGAGATTAAAGGACACAAAAGCCTTGCCAACAAAACATGACATTTCCCATTTACCTTGCATTAATTTACACACTGAACTTTGCCAGAACTCAAGGAAATAAAAACATGAAAGCTGCAGGATGATTTCCCTACACCCAAAAGGTTACATCAAAACATCGAATTTTGCAAAAGAATTTTGCCTCCCAAGTCCTGACTCCCTACGCTGTAAGCAAGCTCCCGGACACGGACTGTTCCGAGACTGAGGCTAATCCTTGCATCAACCTAACAATCTCGGCGGTATCATCCAAGTAATACTTGGCCTTACTGGGCTTTCGTCCCACCGTACAAGCAAACACTTCGGCTGTGGGCGATAAATACTTACTGGGTGTGGACATCGCAGAGCTAATCGCTTCGAACATATCTTCATCGGACCTGTCATCACCGATACAGAGAACAAAATCCGGCAGGAACCCCCTCTCCTTCATGGTAGATAGCAACCGCTCCGCTACTAATCCCTTGCTCACCCCCTACATGGACAAAGCAAGCGATGGGTAAGTTTCAACAGTCAAATGCAAAACTCTAGCAAAAATATTGTCAGGTTCGAGCGGAGGGGGGAGTAGGTTTGATCACCTGTGGTTTTACTTCGACATAGTTCTGACCGCTCTTTACCGACACGGGTTCATTGGCTAGAACGCTCTCGAGGTGATCTTGCAGCTCCTTGGCCTGACAAGATCCGAAGTCGGGATCAGAGTCTTCAAATGACCAGACGAGTGAGGTTTCCTTGTCTTCGATTGTTGAACCATCGGTTGTTTCCGTGTATAAATTCATGACAGGTTCGGCTATCTGCTTCCAGCTGCAATCTGCAACAGGAACACACGTTTCCCACTCCACATCTCTCTTCGATCTGGGAGGAAGATGAGCAGAATGGCGTTCAATAACTTGGATTATTAACCCTTTCTCAGAACCAGACACTCTAGCAGATGCCTATCACCACTACTAATTATATACATGACTGAAAGTAACAATCATGGATTATACACATGACCATTCTTTGACGCATTTTCAGCATCAACGACGACGTTCCTACTACTAACTAAATTGCATCATGTTTAATTTGTGTTTGCACTTATATGAAGAATATTATTAAACCATAAAAATAAAATCTTAGCTGAGAAGCATGCAAATTAACTAACTGGTAAGTTAATGTAGAAAGTGGTAGATTTGTTACCTAAGGAAGTAGCCATGCTCTGCTGCTATGGCGAGATTCTCACAAGGAGAGAACCAATCACTCAGTGCGCTCCGGCTTCTTGCACTGACAAGAAACACCACGTTGTTCTTATCTCGACACAAGCTGTTCAGTATCTCAATCGATCTCTGGCTCGGGCTCTTGTCTATTGATGCTTGCGGCATCAACGTGCCATCATAATCCAAGAGGATGGCCCTGGTATTTGTCCTCCTGTACTCCGAAACAATATGCTCCATGGAAAGCTTCCTGAAGTTTTGATCAAGGGCCACGACCCTGAACCCCAACCCAAACCCGATACCCCAACACCTCCTCCTAATGTGATCCCGGCAAGTCCTCTCCAAATCCTGAAGGAAACTATTCGCCCAGTACCCAACGTCGTGCGTGCTCACATACCTATAGTGCTTCTCATGCCGCAGCTGCTTCTCTGCTTCGGCCATCTCCAATGCAGAGTCCATGGCGTCAGCCACCGCATCAATATTCCATGGATTCACTCGAATTGCCCCGCTGAGTGACGGAGAACATCCAATGAACTCCGAAACCACAAGCATGCTCTTATTGGAAGGGGACGGGCTCAATGCCATGACCTTGTCCAACTTCTCATTCCCTTGCCGTGCAATTATGTACTCGTAGGGTATCAAATTCATGCCATCTCTCACCGCTGTCACCAAGCAACACTCTGCGACTACATAGTAAGCCATCCTCTCATAGAACTTGAGCGGCTTATCGATCATAATAACCGGCTCGTACCCTGGCTGCCCAAACTTCTCGTTGATCCGTTTCACCATCGCGTAGCTCTCAGCCTGCACTTCCTTCACATCCTTCCCCTTCCCTCGTGCTGGGTTCGCAATCTGAACCAAGACCACCCTTCCGACCCACTCCGGATGCTGAATCAGCAGCTGCTCAAATGCCAAAAGCTTCAAGCTTATGCCCTTGAAAATATCCATGTCATCAACACCAAGAAGCAATGTCTGGCCCCGGCTTAAGAACTGCTTGACAAGCGCGGCAACCTTGAGCTCAGTCGCCGGTTGGCTCAACACGGACTTGAGCTGGCCCAGATGGATTCCAACCGGCAAGATCTTGATGCTGACAGTCCTGCCATAATACTCCAAACCAATGTAGCCCCTTTTCGACTCGTAGGTTAACCCAAGCATCCGGCTACAGCACGCCAAGAAATGCCGGGCATAATCGAACGTGTGGAACCCAATCAGATCGGAATTGAGCAACGACCGGAGAATCTGCTCGCGGACTGGCAAGGTTTTGTATATCTCGGACGAAGGAAAGGGGGAGTGAAGGAAGAAACCGAGCTTGACCCGATTAAACCTCTTCCTCAAGAATGTAGGCAGCACCATGAGGTGATAGTCATGAACCCAGACAAAGTCACGATCGGGGTTGATCACTTCGAGTATCTTATCGGCAAAGCGCTTGTTGGCGGACACATAGGACTGGAACAGGGTGCGATCGTAGCGGGTCGACGACAGTGAGAGCGGCAGGAGAGAGTGGAACAGCGGCCAAAGGTGGCTCTTGCAGAACCCATGGTAGAATCTCGACAGAAGATCTGGGGGCAGGAACACGGGGACGCAGTCGAAGGACTCGAGAAGCGTTTGGGAGACGGACTCCTGGTCGGAAACAGGGATCTCGTCGCGAAGGCAGCCTATGAAGACGAAGTCCATATTGTTGGCGCGAGAGGAGCTAATGGAGTCCTTCAGCTGGAGGAGAAGCGCGTCGTCGTCCCACGAGAAGGTCCACCCGAGGGATGACGACTCGGGGCTGCGGTGGGCGCGAATGGGGAGGTGGTTGGCTACGAGGATGGTTCGGTCTCGGAGGGAGGAGGAGGACGGGGAGCTGAATTCGGAGTCCGATTCATCGGAGGATTCGACGTCAGGGATGATGCCGGGGACGGTGACAATTCGAGGGATGTCGCGGCGGAGGCGGCCGAGGGAGGATGGCTCGCCGGAGGCCATTTCCAGCAAATTTGAGTAGGAGCCGGATACCATCTCCTTGTCAACTAAGTGGGAGGATGTTGGGTTTGATTTTCCAAAAAAAGTTATTTTTTCGCCCCTTCTCCTAACTTTTGTGAAGAACCCACTTGTAAAAATAGGGAATTAACAACAGGAAAGCAGTAAAGCAAGGATTTTGATGACCACCCATTGGGGATTCAAATTGTGATACAAAGCATAGACTTGTAGATTCTCTCATGTAAGATGGGAAAAACAAGCAAATTCAAATGTCAAGAAGTGATTTTGATTAGTGAACGGAGTCTTCAAGAGGAAATAAGAAATGGGTTTTTCTTTTCTTTTTTTCTTTTTTGTTTGAAAGGAGTTTTTTTTTCTTTCAAATATTTCCAAGCTTTTTAGGGAAGAGGCAATTTCTTGACAATTTACAAGCTACAATGGGGAATTTAAAAGCATATGGTTTGAGACGGATGGATAAATAGAGAAGAGAGAAGGATAAGAAGGGAAGAGATCAAGATAAGGATGAGGAATTTCAGCAAGGAATGGAATCAAAAGATTTGGTGAGATAACATGCACAATATTAAAATAATAATTTGAAAAAGAGTAGACTCTGTTTAAAGGATACAAGGATACACTAAAATATTTGGTACAGTTTGAAGCAAACAGTGAGTGAAGCAAATTGTAACAGTTTTGAGATCAATATCAAAAGAGATGCACAAAGAAGATGATGATCAAGAAAGCAAGCAAGAAAGAATAATACCCTGTTTTTTCAATTTCTCCCGCAACAAGCAAGACTTGTTTCTTTCTGGGTGGGGGAGAGAGAGAGAGAGGGGAACCATGCAGACAGAGAGAGAAAGAACTGAACTAAAGCTGCTGTGGTTTTTATACAGACAGCCTAGCTCCAGCCTCTGCAGAATTGAGATTTTTGCTGGAATTCTATCAATGTCACCCTTCTTTTTACAAATTGTACCCCCATTTCGTTCATCCCTCTCTGCGAAAGAGCTGCTTTAATCTGGGTGGTTTTATCAGAATTTTGGACGGAGATAAAAGAATGACGGTTGTGTCCTCGGGAGGTCATCGCAATATCCGCTGGAGCCTGGTGTGCTGGATGTGGATGAGACCAGGGTGGGATGTTGTGACGGGGACCCACCAGGCTGGGCTGTTTAAGTCCCCGGAGAACACGTGCACTACACGTGTCGGATGGATAGCGGTTACGTGTCCTGTCCCCAGCCGTGGGATACCGTCAATGTCTGGACGTATTTTGTAGAAATAATTTTTAAAACCAATCAAAATTTAAATTCAATTATAAAAATCGATTAACCTTCTCGTATTGGTTCTATGTAAAATTACAATAATACAAGTCGTTACTACCGATCATTTGATATCAAATGGCCAGGACGTGAATCCTTACTATATTTTGGGATTCCTTGATGACAGTTATAATTAAATGGTCGGGGTTGGTATCATGTCCTTTAGACATGCACAATTTGACCCGAGTTGTCAACCCCGTCCATGGAATCCGACGTGACAAAAAGTTGGTCGGTTTTTTGTAATTAAATTTAAATTTGGTTTGATTTCTAAATTATTTCTATATTTTTGACCTTTTAAAGAATTTGTCTTTAATGATGACATTAATGGGAATATGTCCGTCATCTAACCAATGAGAAAATTTTCTTTACGTGAATCCAAAGATTTTGCTTTTTCATCCTCTTGTTGCAAAATTTTTGTTACTGCGAAATTGTTAAATTTGCGACGAATAAAGGACTAATTGTTATGAATGAGGGAGGCCGTTGGCCTCCCCTCATCTGTATCCCACCATTACTCCCCATCAAGTTTACTAATGGGGACCTTTGGTATCTCATGTCCCTTGGCATTCTACTGTTATGAATAAATAGAGAACCATGGCTTTGTGACATGGTGACTCATTCTCTTGGTTTTCAACACGTTATCAGCACGTTAGCTCTAATTCTTGAGCTTCTCCTAATAATCCGCTCAAATCACCATCACCGCGCTTAGGAATCTTTTGTTGCAGCAATTCGTTGCGGCAAATATCTTGCGACGTCGATTTGCGGAGCGGTGATTATTTTTTCTTATCTACGGATTACAATTGTTCTTCCCTAGATCAACGATCTAGAGGTATAATTTCATATCCCGTAAATATATAATATGCAACAATTAGATACATTTTTGCTAAAAATCAAGAACATACACCTAGTTAATTTAGGTGAAAAACAAATCTTAAGTCTTTTTTTCAATCTTAAGATGTTCATGTTTTAGGAATTTTGTTATTATTATCAGAATATAACTATAAAAAAAGTTGGATATGATACTTTTCCCCCGAAGGGGGGACTCCAACCCCCCCCCCCCCCCCGGGGGGGGGGGGGGGGGGGGGGCTCCCTGTTGCCCACCCCCCCCCCCCACCCCCCCGGACGAGGGGGGGGGGGGGGGGCTTTCCCAGTCGCCGACCCCCCGGACGGGGGGGGGGGGGGGCTTTCCCTGTCGCCGACCCCTCCCCGGACGGGTGGGGGCTTCCCTGTCGCCCCCCCCCCCCCCCCCCCCCCCCCCCCCCCCCCCCGGCGCCCGGACAGGGGGGCTCCCTGTCCCCCCGGACGGGGCCTTCCCTGTTGCCGCCCCCCCGAACGGGGGGCTCTCCGTCGCCGCCCACAACCCCCTGACGTGGGGGCTCTCGGTTTTCACCTATCGGGGGCTCCTTGGGGCCGCCTCTGCAATCGATGCCCCTCCCAGTCGGGGGGCTACTCGCGGCATTAATCTTAACATCTTCCCTCTCCTGTCGGGGGGATTTTCATTAGAATTGGGGGTTTATTGACAGAATTGGGATTTAAACTTGCGAATTTGTAATGACCCTAATTTCTATATACGCGTATTTGTACGTATTTTTGACGTAGATACGTCTGTATATTTTTGTGAAGTATGCCCATATTTTTCTTTTAATTATTTGGTGTAGGAATTTATTTTAAAAGATTTTAAACTCATTACTTGAATTTAGTAAATGAGAGTATTTGGAGAAATACATGTATTTGGAGTGTATAAAGTATTTCTTCAAGTATTTTTAATTTCTTAAAATACAAAATCCAAATTTTTATTACCATGACAACACATCCTATTATGTGTCATGTTGTTAGTTAATTAGAGACACTTGGCCTATTAGGTGTAAGGATGAGAGGGTTTTAGGGGAGACCTAAAAACTAGGCAAGAAAAACACAAAAAACACAAAAAATCAAGAAAATCTCATTCACTTCTCTCCATTTTCATCTATGAATGAAATTTCTTGCCCTATTCTCTTTTTTTTCTTGCTCCTCCTTGCTCCTCCCATCACCACCCCTTGCTCCTCCCACTCCACCACCAAAGTTCCCTTGTTTATCATCATTCTAAACTCCAAAAATTAGCCCAAATCACCTCAAAAATCCAACAAATTAGAGACCAAAATTGGAGCTTGGAGAAGAAGCTAGGAGCTCTTTCATCAAGGAGAAGAATGGCCCAAGATTTAATTTGGAGGACTTTTGCAAGGTAGGAATCCTAATTCCTTATGTAGAATTTAGTTTAGGAATGGTTTTCTCATGAATTTAGTAAGTAAAATAATTAGGTGTTAAAAATTATGATGAGTTTCAAATGTTGAGTTAGTAAGCTAATATTAACAAATTTTAGTTTTTACCATGATGCACATGTTAGTAAGAATCAACTTTTGTACTCATTTGTTGCATGAAGATTCTTGTAGTTTCAAATTAATGTGCTTAATCTCATTTTAGCTTATTACTCAAGTTAATAATAGTAAATCATATTGTATTGTAAAATGGAGAGTATAAGAAATTTGTTAGCTTGCTAAAATGATGCTAATAGGTAGTTGTGATGTGTAGAGAATTGATCATTTGCTAGTTTCATTTTAATATAAAGTTGCAAGTGATGTAGTTGTATTTGTGTGTATTTGTGTGTGATATATAGTTAATGTTATTTTTTTAAGTTGGAATTAGGTTAAGGAGTTGCAATTATCATAATCTTATTCTCATGTTAGTATTGACATGTTAATTGTGGCTTTAAAACATGTTAGAACTAGATTTTGTAAGAAAACTAGTTGCTGGAATTTTTGTGTGACAGAGCAGTAACTTGTAAAATTCGTAGAAAATAGTAGAAAAATCAGAAAAATAAAATTAAGTACACTACGAAAAACTAGAGAAAATTTCTTACAACTTTGAAGAGAGGCCGAGTGCCAATTCTGAATGCAATTAGGGTAACAGAGCCAATCTTTCTGGTGTAACAGTTTTGGACAGATTCTTGTGTTAACTTGTTAGGAATTTTTAATGTTGTATTTTATCTTGAGTTGAAATTTATTAATGTTGATGATACATCATTATATGCTCCTGAAATATGTTCCTATGTTGAAGCTTCATATGTCATGATTCATGTGGAATAATTATGATTATGAAAATTGTGTAAGTACGAAATGAAAACGGTAGTCGAAACCGTTAAAGAATCGTTGCTAAAAACTAGTGTTCTAAAAATCGGCCTGGGCGGCCGCCTAGGCGGCGCCTAGGCGCTAGGCGGCCAGTAAACGTCCCGATTATGGCCTGGGCGGTCAATCTGGGCGTTTTTGGGATTAATCGGCCGCCTAAGCGTTCTGGGCGGTGTCTGGGCGCTCTGGGCGGTTCCTGGGCGGTTCCTAGGCGGTTTCTGGGCGGTTTCTGGGCGTTTTTTGGTAAATGGCTTAATTGCACAAGAGTATCTTTTATATTTTATTTTGTTACACACAAATACTCTAAAGTAGGTAAACTGGATTTGATTTAGTATGTATTAAATATTTGATGTATTTTAAATAATATTTATATTTATATTTATATATAAACATAAATATATTATATAATAATAATTAAAATAATTAAAACTGCAAATCCGCCTAGGCCGATTAATCCCCGATTAATCCCCGATTGATGCTCTGGGCGCTAGGCGCTAGCAATCCGAACGCCTAGCGCCTAGCGTTTTTTACAACCTTGCTAAAAACAATGATGTATCATGTTTAAAATTGAGAGTGAGGTTGAGAGTTTGACATCGGAGTTCTCGGTCCATTCTTGAAATGGGTGAGACTCCATATGTGGGTTTGGGGGAAACACTGATAAATGGTAGGTGTTAAGGAGCGGGCGTAGTATGAATTTCACTCGCTTCGTCACTCCCGGAAGGGGGAGTTGACTAGAGTTAGCGAGGCCGCCGGTGCGCTCGTGACGCACCTGGACGGTAAATGATGGGTTTCTCCGTTTGTCCGACAGAAAAATCGAGATGATTCTCACTCCGGTACCTTATCCAGTCGGGTACGAAGTTTCGAGAGGCCCCTCCAGTGCTCGTGTCGCTGGAGTGGTACCACTTTTCACCCACCCTGGGTGAAGTCCGCTCTCTTAACAGCCTATGGTTTATCCGGGTTCCAAATACAGAACAACAATTTAATTTATTTAATTTAGTCGTTTATTACTTCAGTTTTGTTCACTGTTGTTTACTTTCAGCACTTGTACTCTGTTTTTAATTTCTGCAAAACATGTGATGATGTGACACTTGTAGTTAGTTAGTTAGTTAGGGAAACCAGTTCTAAACTGGGTTCTACTATGTTGATTAGGAGTTCCTACTGGGTCACGCGTTGACGTGTCCCATCCCGTGGTTTACAGGTGCGAGTCCCGAGCAGTCAGCGGGTGTCCAGGAGCCAGAGATCGGTGATAGTGCTACTAAGGTAGAGCCTTCGGGTGACTTCGTACAGTTAGATTTTCCCGGGGTAGACTAGTGGGTGCGTTATACCGGGTGTGGACTTTTGTACTTTTGGGCTGGGGGTTTCTCTTTTGTTGTACCCTCTTTTTGTACCCCCGTTATACAGCTGATGTATGTATGTATGTATATGGACTTATGTAATGTAATGTAACTTCTGTGTTGTTGTATTTACTTTTCAGTCCTGCGTTGTAATTTCTGTTGGAGCACTTTTCTTTTCTCTGTGTACTATTCTAGTGTTATTGCAGTGGCCTGCTCATTTATTTTATATCAACCATAAAAAATGCCTAATAGTATTTAGATAAGAGGGCTCGAAGCCTGAGTCTGTATACTACGGCGACCTCGTCAGCTACGCTCCATGTACTTGGGTGAGCGGGGCGTGACAGGTTTTTGTGGTGGCCCATGCAGGTCAGCTCACACTGTGATACACGTAAGAATAGTACAAGTAAGCTCCAACATTATAATTCGTAATTTTGGTACTGAATGTTGTTTCCCTGTTCATTCTTGCAGAATGGATCGGGGGATTGGATAGTCCGAGAATAGGAACCATGCTTCTGATGCTGCTTCTTCTGAGGCTTCCCTGATGGGGAAGATTCTGATAGGGATTCTGGAGCATATGCAGCAGATGGAGGATAGGGTGGCTAGTGGTGCGCCACCGAAGCCAGTGGGTATTAGGCAGTTTAGAGCTTTGCATCCGAGGTCCTTTTCGGGCAAGGAGAGTCCTCTGGAGGTGGACGAGTGGATTAGGCATTCTGAGGATGATCTGGAGGCTATTGGATACCCGAGGGATAAGTGGGTGGATGCCGCGAAGAGACAGCTGACACATCAGGCACGAGATTGGTGGGATGCTCAGGAGTAACATTTGACCAAGCCGATCTCATGGGAGGAGTTCAGAGAGTTGTTTGAGGCTCAGTACTTGCCAGAGACGAAGAAGGATGAGCTGCGGTTGAGGTTTGAGCATCTGACTCATGGACGACGGAGCATAGATGCCTATGATGCAGAGTTTTCACTATTGAGCAAGTTTGCTCCGGAGTTGGTGCAGTCAGAGGCCACCAGAGCTAGACGATTCACGATGAGGCTGGACCCCAAGTTCAGAGCAGCGATGTGACTCAGGTGTTGCTTACTTACAGTGCCGTGCTGGAGGCGGCAAAGATGCATGAGACGCACCTGAAGAGTGTGGGTAAAGGTCCAGCAACATCTGAGAGGCACCCTGCGGGTCAGCAGAGGAGTTTTCCGAGGCCCACTCAGACCACACAGTTCAGGAGGCCTGGAGCTCCACCAGCATCACAGCAGCGGCAGTCTTGTGGATTTTGTGGGAAGACTGGACATGAGCAGTGAGATTGCAGGTTTAGGCATGGGCGATGCTTTACCTGTGGTCAGTCGGGGCACGTCAGTAGGCAGTGTCCTCAGTAGGGACCGACTTCAGGTCTTGGGGCACCAGTGGCAGTCCGACCTATGCAGCAGCAGCAGAGGACCCTTCCGCCGGCTCCACAGAGGCTTCCACTGCCAGCTCCACCAGCGCCTGGTGCAGTGACTCAGAGAGGACCACTTAGGCATCCTCAACAGCAGCAGCAGACCCCTAGGAGAGCAGCGCCGAGGCGTCAAGCTTTCACCAAGACGGCTGTTGAGGCAGAGGACACCGGTCGTGTTATCACTGGTACCTATTTCTTTTTAGAGTTGAATGCTTGGTTATTATAGTATGTTATGTTTGTGGTTGTGATTAGGATGTTTAGATTCTTATGTTAGTTTATGTTTATTCTCTTAGGTGTTATTAGAGTTGCTTCCTTCCCTGCCTTGTCACTATTCGATTCGGGAGCATCCCATTGCTTTCTGTCTCAACAGTTTGTGACTAAGAATTCATTAGTAGTAGACTCCTTTGCTTCTAGTTGGAACATCCATACAGGGAATGGAGTGATCCGCAGTTCTTCGGGATACCGACAGTGTCCTGTTAAGATTTGTGGACGTAGGTTGTATGCAGATTTCTTAGTGATAGAGATGCCTCATTTTGAAGCAGTGTTTGGGATTGATTGGTTAGGGATGTTCTATGCCACTATAGATTGTAGGCTCAGGAAGATAGTGTTTCGGATTCCTAATCATCCAGAGTTCGAGTTTCTTAGTGGTAGTAGTTCCATTGAACCATTGAAGTTTAAGCCCAGTCTGGTAGAAGTAATAATGGAGATGGATGCTGAACCTGTATTCCCGAGGGTAGTCCGGGATTTTTCTGATGTCTTTCCAAACGATATCTATGGACTTCCCCGGATAGATCATTGGAGTTCACCATTGATCTGATTCCAGGCATTCAACCGATTGCGAAGGCTCCATATCGTATGGCTCCTCCAGAGTTAGCAGAGCTTCGTAGTCAGCTGAAGGATTTGTCAGAGCGTGGTTTGATTCAGCCAAGTGTTTCGCCATGGGGTGTGCCAGTACTTTTGGTGAACAAGAAGGATGGAACCCGAAGGATGTGCATCGACTATCGAGAGTTGAATAAAGTCACTGTGAAGAACAAGTATCCTCTCCCCAGGATTGATGACATCTTTGATCAGTTGGATGGATCTCATGTGTATTCAAAGCTGGATTTGAGAAGCGGGTATCATCAGGTGAAGGTCAGAGGATCAGATGTTCCAAAGACTGCATTTAAAACCCGATATGGTCATTATGAATTCTTAGTGATGCCTTTCGGTGTTACTAATGCACCAGCCACATTCATGAGGTTGATGAATCAAGTCTTCTATGAGTACCTGGATAAGTTTGTGGTCGTCTTCATAGATGATATCTTGGTGGACTCGAGATCAGAGGAAGATCATGCTGAGCTTCTGAGGATAGTCCTGGAGACTCTAAGGCGGCACCAGTTGTACGCTAAGTATAGCAAGTGTCAGTTTTGGCTGACCAAGGTTGCTTTTCTGGGACATGTTGTATCTGGAGATGGTATAGCTGTAGATCCAGAGAAGGTTGCTGCAGTAGAAAAGTGGCCAGTTCCTTAGTCAGTAACAGAGATCAGACGTTTCTTGGGATTAGCTGGATACTACAGGAAGTTCATCAAGGATTTTTCTAAGATCGCTGCACCAATGACTCATCTAACCAAGAAGAATGTTTCTTACAATTGGTCAGATGAATGTCAGCGAGCATTTGATGAACTGAAGCATAGATTGATCACTGTACCTGTCCTGACGATTCCAGACCGTTCAGGTGGATATGAGATTTACTGTGATGCGTCAGGCAGAGGATTGGGATGTGTTCTCCATCAGCATGGTAGGGTGGTAGCTTATGCTTCTAGATTGTTGAAGACTCATGAGAGGAACTATCCTACGCATGACTTGGAGTTAGCAGCAGTGGTGTTTGCATTGAAGTTGTGGAGGCATTTTATTCTGGGTGAACGTGTAAAGATATACACAGATCACAAGAGTTTGAAGTACGTGTTCACTCAGAAAGAGCTAAATATGAGGCAGCGTAGATGTCTCGAGTTGATGGCTGATTATGATGTCGACCTCCAATATCACCCTGGGAAAGTCAACGTAGTACCTGATGCTCTTAGTCGTATGCCGACAGTGATGATGTTGACAGCTCAGAGAGAACTTCGGGGTGATATTCGACAGCTGGAGATTGAAGTTGTCTTACCTGGTTCCTCAGTGATGATGATAAACTTGCAGGTTCAATCTGATTTAGTTGAGAGGATCAAGGCAGCTCAGTCTGGAGATGCGAAGTTAAAGAAGATTCGCGAGCAGACAGAAGCCGGACTTCGTAATGATTTCTATGTTCATGAAGATGGATCTCTGCATTTTGGGAGCAGGATCTGTGTGCCACCAGGTGACATTCGGGATGAACTGTTGAAAGAAGCTCGTATCTCACCTTATTCTATTCATCCTGGAGGCACCAAAATGTATCGTGATCTACGACAACATTTTTGGTGGCACGGCGTGAAGCGTAGTGTGGCTAGAAGTGTAGCTTCATGTATGACATGTTAGCAAGTCAAGGCCGAACATCAGAGAACGGCGGGACTTCTGCAGCCCCTTCCAATTCCAAAGTGGAAATGGCAGCATGTGAAGATGGATTTTGTAACTGGCTTACCTCGCACTTATCGAGGACATGATGCTATTTGGGTAATCGTTGACCGATTGACCAAATCAGCTCACTTCATACCTTTTCGAGTTGGCCAGTCAACAGACCATCTTACTAAGAGATATATGGAGGAAATTGTGAGGCTTCATGGAGTACCTGTAAGCATAGTCTCCAACCGTGACACAAGGTTTACGTCTCACTTTTGGAGAAGTTTGCAGGCTAGCTTGGGAACTCAGCTGAGTTTCAGCACTGCATACCATCCACAGACAGACGGTCAGTCGGAGAGGACAGTTCAGATTCTAGAAGATATGCTGAGGGCGTGCATGCTGGATTTCAAGGGTTCTTGAGACGAACATCTACATCTGGTAGAGTTCGCCTACAATAACAGTTATCAAGCCAGCATAGGCATGGCACCATTTGCAGCCTTATATGGAAGGAAGTGCCGATCTCCTCTCAGTTGGGATGATCTTGGAGATCGTGAATTGTTGGGCCCTGATATGATTGCTGAAACCATAGATGTTGTGAGAGTCGTCAGAGATAATCTTCGCATAGCTCAGGACCGTTACAAGCACTGGGCAGATGCAAAGAGACGACATTTGGAATTTCAGCCAGGAGAATTGGTATTTTTGAAGATCCCGCCGACACGAGGGTTGATTCATTTCAGAAGACATAGGAAGCTGAGCCCAAGATATATCGGACCTTTTGAAGTTCTGGCTCGTGTTGGAGAAGTGGCTTATAGAATTGCTTTGCCAGCATCTCTTGAGGGAGTGCATAATGTATTTCATATATCACAACTCAGGAGATATGTTGGAAATCCTGATCATGTCGTCGATTTCTCTGAGATCGAAGTGCGACCAGACTTGACTTATGATCAGCAGCATGTAGCCATTCTAGACCGGAGGCAGAAGATGCTGAGAAAGAAGTCGATCAATCTAGTGAGGGTTATGTGGCACCGAGAGTCACCAGGGGAGTCTACCTGGGAACTCGAGGATGAGATGAAGGAGAAGTACCCTCACTTGTTTGATTGATGTAATTTTGTTTATGTATATGAAATGATGTATAGAAAGTTTTTCTCCCATAATTTGAAATTCCGAGGGCGGACTTTATTTTAAGTGGGGTAGGATGTAATGACCCTAATTTCTATATACGCGTATTTGTACGTATTTTTGACGTAGATACGTCTGTATATTTTTGGAAAGTATGCCCATATTTTTCTTTTAATTATTTGGTGTAGGAATTTATTTTAAAAGATTTTAAACTCATTACTTGAATTTAGTAAATGAGAGTATTTGGAGAAATACATGTATTTGGAGTGTATGAAGTATTTCTTCAAGTATTTTTAATTTCTTAAAATACAAAATCCAAATTTTTATTACCATGACAACACATCCTATTATGTATCATGTTGTTAGTTAATTAGAGACACTTGGCCTATTAGATGTAAGGATGAGAGGGTTTAGGGGAGACCTAAAAACTAGGCAAGAAAAACACAAAAAACACAAAAAATCAAGAAAATCGCATTCACTTCTCTCCATTTTCAGCTAAGAATGAAATTGCTTGCCCTATTATCTTTTTTTTCTTGCTCCTCCTTGCTCATCCCATCACCACCCCTTGCTCCTCCCACTCCACCACCAAAGTTCCCTTGTTTCTCATCATTCTAAACTCCAAAAATTAGCCCAAATCACCTTAAAAATCCAACAAATTAGAGACCAAAATTGGAGCTTGGAGAAGAAGCTAGGATGTCACGCCCCGCTTCCCTAAAATGGAGGCGAGACGTGAGAAGGCCCGCTCAGACGTGGGGCTGTGAAGCTGCACACCTGATAAGCGTCAAATCTGAATATAAGCAGGTCACTGTAAATGCGAACGAAACAAAAATAATAATAATATGGCAAGGAGACTGATATAAGTTAACCAATCTCAGAATTTGTCCACAATAATATTCAGCATCGCAGAAAAAGCCACCAGGCTAA
Organism: Scilla litardierei; assembly: GCA_030789695.1. NCBI lineage: Eukaryota > Viridiplantae > Streptophyta > Magnoliopsida > Asparagales > Asparagaceae > Scilla > Scilla litardierei. The sequence goes on from CM061131.1 coordinate 72,087,618, forward strand.
AAGAAAGAGTCTAGGCCCAAAACATGTCCAACAAAAGCCAACACGGAACAAAGTATTGGTGCTACGCACCGACAACTAAAGCAGTCTAAACAACAACACAAACAGTCTCTACGACTGATCTCCCGTGTCCTCAAACTCCTCGATGAACGCGGGCTCTGACTCAGCGTCAGCGAACACCACGTCCTCAGCAGCAACCTCAGTCTCAGGAACTAACATGTGTCACCCAAAAGAGTAAAGGGCACATGTCAGCAAGTCTAAAAAGACTTGAGCAAGGTAACTGAAAGGAAGGTAAACTAACAACCTAGCAGTTATAGTATGATGCATAGCATGGCAAGTATAGTATGGAAGTAACAAGTAAGGTAAAGTGCCAGTAACAAGTAGCAAGTATGGCATGGATGACAAGTTTTACAAGTATAAACACGGACAAGTACAAGTCAAGTAAATCACGTCAAGTAAACACGTCAAGTAAACACGTTGTGCACAGAGATTACGTCTTCTGGCTAGAGTGGCGGATCGGGCCAACTCGTACACTCAGGTGATCGCTTATCCCTACCCCTCCACGTGTATCGAGCCAGGGCATTACCCCCGAACGCGTAATGCTCGCTTCTGGATCACGAGCTAGGAAGTGTATTTGGCATGGGGTTGTGCCCGCTAAAAGCAGGTGCCTAGCCGGATCAAGTAGTACAAGTAACGTAGCGTGTGCTACGAATGCAACATTCAATATGGATAGCATGGCATGTACAGATAATTCGCGTACCGTTAATTGAATTTAAACATGGCAGATAAGATGCATGGATGACAAAAGTGCAAATAATTAAAAGTAGTTGGATCTAGCTTCGTTGTCAAGCTAGATCCTGAAATTTGCGCCTAGGCGAGTATCATTTCGTCGCCTAGTCTCTTTTACGCCTACAACAAGCAAATGGCCTAAAACACTAAGTGACAAGTTTCACTTGCTTGGCACCAAGGATGACGATCAACGAGGCACGTCACAAAATGTTAAACTACGGAGATGGGATTGCTGCCATGGCAAAACAATATCAGAACAATATCCAATCCAGTTTTATAATCGAATCTACGACGTCTAATATCCATTTTTATTAGGGTTTAACAAAAATCACAATGTGGGTTATGAGAATATTAAAGGATCGATTTACAACCGTATCGTAGCGGAAGAACGATGCCGAGCAAGCAAGGCAACGGAAGAACGATCCGGAAAACTGTGGCTCAGATCTAGAAACGGCGAGGAAATCTGGAGAAATTAGGATTTGTGGGGTTTTGGGGTTGGCCGACGGCCTAAAGGAAAGTGGCCGGCGCTAATGAGGGTGTGAGGGTCTCCGGGGATGAAGGAGAAGAGCTAGATGAAGGTTGGGGAAGATCAGAGATCAAAGGGGAAAGAGAATGGCCAAGAGAAGTGAAAGAAAGAAGAAGAAACGATCGGCGGTTTAAATAGAAAATTTGCGGCGGCTCGGACAACCCTAGGGTTACGGGGTCAGTTAGTCGGTCCATGAAGGGCGGCTGATCGAATAGTTTGGGAACTAGTCGGTCGGTCGTCCAACTGTGACCGACTAAGATCAAGCAGCGAAAGAAAGAATAAATCTGGGAAATGAATTAGTCGGTCTGTGAAGGCCCGTCGACCGACTAGTTTGCAACCTAGTCGGTCGGTGAGTGTTCATTGACCGACTAACGTAAACAATAACTTAGGTGAAATTAATCAAAGGAACTAATCGTTCTGAGAGCAAGTTCTGACCGACTAGTTTCACATCTAGTCGGTCGGTGGTTGTTCTTAGACCGACTAAGAGTAAACAGTAACTTCTGAATAATTGATTTAATGAACTAGTCGGTTCCAGAAGAGTTCCTGACCGACTAGATTGGAATCTAGTCGGTTGGTTCTCCTTCTTGAACCAACTAAAGTGCACGAAAAGTCTCGATATGGAGCGCGAAGCTCCGGGAAGGATTCATATGGCTCCTAAGCTCAAACTAACTCTAAGATATGAGCGATATGAAGCTCGCCATATGTGACTTACTCCAATCTCAACGATCTAAGGAAGAAGCTAGAAAATCACAACGAAACGAACGAAAACGAAAGCTACGGAGACGAAAAATCACACATAAGGAGAAAATCCACCAAAACATATATAATATAGATAATCCAACTACATGAAAAACCAGTCGTTACATCCTCCCCAACTTAAGAAAAAATTCCGTCCTCGGAATTTCCCAACACTCACGTGTCTAGGAACAAAAGTGGGTAGCGCTCTCTCATCTCATCTTCTCTCTCCCAAGTATATTCTCATGGCGAGCCGTGTCGCCACAACACCCTAACAAGATCGACATTCTTGTTCCGAAGTGACTTCTGATGCCTGTCCAAAATCAGCACTGGCTGTTGGTCATACGTCAAATCTGGGCGAACGGTGATCTCCGAGAAATCCACAGCATGAGATGGATCGCTGATGTACCGACGAAGCTGCGACACATGGAAAACATCGTGAACTCCTTCCAAAGATGGCGGCAAGGCTAAGCGGTAGGCTACCTCGCCAACTCTCTCCAGAATGTCAAACGGTCCAATGTATCGCGGGCTCAACTTCCCCCGTTTCCCAAAGCGAATCACACCACGATTCGGGGAAATCTTCAGGAACACATGGTCGCCAGGCTGAAACTCCAAAGGACGGCGTTTAGCTTCCGCCCAATGCTTAAAACGGTCCTAAGCAATCCTCAGCCTCTCCCAAATGTTCCTGAAAACGTCCATAGCCTCCACAATCATCTCAGGTCCCAATAGTTCTCGGTCACCAATGTCGTCCCAACTCAAAGGCGATCAACATTTCCTCCCGTACAGCGCGACAAAAGGCGTCATGCCAATACTCGCCTGGAAGCCGTTGTTGTAAGAGAACTCCACCAGATGTAGATGGTCCTCCCACGAACCCTTGAAATCCAACATGCACGCCCTCAGCATGTCCTCCAAGATCTGAATCGTCCTCTCGGACTGGCCATCTATCTACGGATGGTACGCAGTGCTAAAACTCAGACTCGTACCCAAACTCTTCTGTAAACTCTGCCAGAACTGAGATGTGAACCTCGTGTCTCTGTCCGACATGATACTCACGGGGACTCCGTAAAGTCGTACGATCTCCTGCATGATTCACGTTACATCACTATCTATCTAGGAAAAGGAAATAGAAACGGAGAGTAAAAGAATTTACCTCCATGTATCTCCTCGCTAGCGCCTCAGTGGACTGTCCTACTCGGAATGGAATAAAGTACGCGGATTTGGTCAATCGATCCATGATCACCCAAATCGCGTCATTCAGCTTTGGACTCCGAGGCAGTCCAGTCACAAAGTCCATAGTGATGTGTTGCCACTTCCACTCCGGAATCGGAAGCGATTGTAGCAACCCAGTCGTACGCTGATGCTCCGCCTTCACCTGCTGGCAAACCAGACACTTGGCTACACTCCGAGCCACACTCCTCTTCATGCCATGCCACGAAAAGTTCAGACGAAGATCTTTGTACATCTTGGTACCACCAGGATGTACAGAATATGGCGAACTGTGTGCCTCAACCAGTAACTCCTCTCTAATATCCCCAGCTGGCACACACAACCTAGCTCCATACCTCAGCGATCCATCCTCATGAATCAAAATTCAGTCCGCAGACCAGCTTCTACCTACTCCCGAATCTTCACCAGCTTCGGATCTCCAGCCTGGCCAGCCTTGATCCGATCCACGATCGTCGACTGTATCTGCATACACATCAACGGAGAAGCCTCCCCAGGAAGAACAATCTCAATTCCAGACTCGCAAAAATCCTGCTGCAATCTCCACTGCGAAGTCAACATCATCACCGCTGGAAACCTACTCAGCGCATCCGGAACCACATTCACCTTGCCATGGTGATACTGCAAATCGATCTCATAATCCGCCATGAGCTCCAACCATCGACGCTGTCGCATGTTGAGCTCATTCTGAGTAAAAATATACTTCAAGCTTTTGCGATCGGTGAAGATCTTCACTTTCTCACTCAGCAGGAAGTGCCTCCAAATCTTGAGTGCAAACACGACAACAGCCAACTCCAAGTCGTGCATCGGGTAATTCTTCTCATGAGTCTTGAGCTGACGCGAAGCATATGCCACTACATGCCTGTGCTGATGCAACACACAACCGAGACCCTTGCAGAAGCATCACAAAAGATCTCAAATCCTCCACTGCGATCAGGCATAACAAGAACATGGGCAGTCGTCAATCTCTCCCTCAGAACACCAAAGGCATTCTCACAATCACCCGACCAAACAAAAGGTACATCCTTCCGCGTCAATCTGGTCATCGGCTCAGCAATACGGGAAAAGTCCTTAATGAAGCGCCGATAGTAACCTGCAAGCCCAAGGAAACTCTGGATCTCAGATGCTGACTGCGGAACAGGCCACTCTCTGATGGCCTTGATCTTCTCGGGATCCACTGAAATACCATCTCCAGACACCACATGCCCGAGAAAAGCAACTCTGTCCAGCCAAAACTCGCACTTCGAAAACTTAGCATACAAACGATGCTTCCTCAAAAACTCCAACACTGTGCTCAAGTGCGAGGCATGCTCTTCCTCCGACTTTGAATAGATCAGAATGTCGTCAATAAAGATAACGACAAACTTGTCCAAAAAGTCGTAGAAAATCAGGTTCATCAGATTCATGAAAACTGCGGGAGCGTTGGTTACACCGAAGGGCATAACCACAAACTCGTAGTGTCCATACTTCGTCCTGAATGCTGTCTTCGGAACATCTTCCTTCTTCACCTTCAGCTGATGATAACCACTCCTCAGATCCAACTTCGAAAACACCCTCGATCCTCCAAGCTGATCAAAAATATCATCGATGCGAGGCAACTGGTATTTATTCTTGATGGTCACCGCATTCAGCTCCCTGTAGTCCACGCACATGCGACGCGAACCATCCTTCTTCTTCACCAGCAGCACCGGTGCTCCCCACGGAGACACACTAGGATTAATATAACCCTTCTGTAAAAGCTCATCCAGCTGCTTCCGCAATTCCTCCAACTCAGCGGGTGCCATACGATAGGGTGCTTTCGAAATTGGCTGCGCTCCCGGAATAAGATCAATCGAAAATTCGAGAGCTCGATCGGGTGGCAATACAGACATCTCCTCGGGGAAGACGTCATCGAAGTCCCGCACTACTGCTGGCCTCTCCTGCTCCATCTGCATGCCACAAACTCCACCGGTCTGGCCCGAAATCTGACAGGGCCAAGCGAACTGCTACCCCGGCTTAACTCAAATACTGGATGTCCGGGAATCTCGAACACCACCTTCTTCCTTCAACAGTCGATCGTAGCATAGAAGTTCACAAGCCAATCCATCCCAAGGACCGCATCATAGTTGATGATGTCGTGGACAATGAAATCAGCGTAAAGCTCATGTCCACAGACCACCAACGAGCAAGAATTGCAACCACGATGCACCGAGACCACGCCATTCCCTGTAACGATATTCCAACTCTTGGAAAGAGGGGACGTCGTCAAGGAATGCTTCTCCACGAAGCGCCGAGCCAAAATGCACATCGATGCACCTGAGTCAAAGAGGACTCCTACAGGAAATGTGCACACCAGAATCACACCTACAAACAGTCTAACAATCAAACCCTATTCTAGCAAACAATCATGTACAAGCAAACAACATAATCTAACAAACAAAACTAACTAAGAAAGGTACAGCTAGATTGAGGATTACCTGCGATAACCTCATCCACAGCCATGCTCTCCACCTCAGACATCAGAAAAGCATGCCGCCTCGGCTGAAAAGCCTGCTGAAAGGCCTGCCTCTGTGGAACAAGAGCTGCTCCACGTCCAGCAGGAACAGGCGCTCTCTGCTGCAACGGCTGTGCTGCAACAGGTGCTCTCCAAGGCTGCTTCGACTTCGGTCAGTCCTTCATGGTATGGGCAGGATCTCCACAGACAATACACTGGCCCAGGAATCTCCTACACTGCTCCTTGATATGCCCGGTCTTGCCGCAGAAATGGCAAGTCTTCTGAATAGGCCCTCCTGGCCTCTTGAACTGCACCGGCTGATTAGGCTTGAAACCAGGCCTAACCACCGATCTGGCCTGCTCCATAGGCCTCTTCCCAGCTCCAGCAACATGTCCTCTCCTCTGGTTCACAATCAGCTCCTGCCTCCGCGCCACTATCAGAACCTTCTGATAAGACTCCAGATCAGAGGAAGACACAAAACTCTGAAGCTCCAAAGCAAGTCCCTGCAGGAACCTCTGAGCCCTCTCATCAGCATCCTGCACCATCTTCTGTGCGAACCAACTCAGCCTGGTGAACTCCTGGTGGTACTGATCCACCGACAAGCTCCCCTGCTTCAAATCAATGAAGCGCTGCAACATCTCTCTCCGGGCAGCCTTCGGAAAATATTCCTCATCGAATCTGGACTTGAAGGTAGCCCAAGATATCGGCTCCTCCAACAGCTCCTCCTCAGCATCCCACCAATTCCGGGCATTGTCCCTCAGCTGCCTCTTCGCCAAGTCAACCCAGCCAACCTCGTTGACCTTGGACATCTTCAAATTGTCCTCAATATTCCTGACCCACTCGTCAACAGCTAGAGGACCTTCAGTACCATCAAAATATGTAGGTCCCAGCTCTCGTAACTGCTTCGCTCCTGGCTCGGAACGAGGGGCCTCCTGAACTGCCCGAGCAGCTCGAACAACTGGAGCATTCTGGACTTGCAGGAGCACGCCCGGCTGCACCTGTATCATCTGAAGCATCATCCGCATCATCTCCCCATTGGTGGGCTCCCGATCATGCTCCTCGTCATGAGGGGGCGCACCACCAGCAGCTCGGGTATTTCGCCTTCCTGCCATCTAATGACACAGAAAACGAAACAATTAGACTCATAGCTTATGACTCAGATGTCGAATTTTTATTTGTGGACATTCAAATATTATTATCGTTATTCCGTTAGTTTGCAGTTACATAGGACCTGCATGGGCCACCATCAAAACCTGTCACGCCCCGCTTCCCTAAAATGGAGGCGAGACGTGAGAAGGCCCGCTCAGACGTGGAGCTGTGAAGCTGCACGCCTGATAAGCATCAAATCTGAATATAAGCAGGTCCCTGTAAATGCGAACGAAACAAAAATAATAATAATATGGTAAGGAGACTGATATAAGTTAACCAATCTCAGAATTTGTCCACAATAATATTCAGCATCGCAGAAAAAGTCACCAGGCTAAAAGAAAGAGTCTAGGCCCAAAACATGGCCAACAAAAGCCAACACTGAACAAAGTATTGGTGCTACGCACCGACAACTAAAGCAGTCTAAACAACAACACAAACAGTCTCTACGACTGATCTCCCGTGTCCTCAAACTCCTCGATGAACGCGGGCTCTGACTCAGCGTCAGCGAACACCACGTCCTCAGCAGCAACCTCAGGCTCAGGATCTAACATGTGTCACCCAAAAGAGTAAAGGGAACATGTCAGCAAGTCTAAAAAGACTTGAGCAAGGTAACTGAAAGGAATGTAAACTAACAACCTAGCAGTTATAGTATGATGCATAGCATGGCAAGTATAGTATGGAAGTAACAAGTAAGGTAAAGTGCAAGTACCAAGTAGCAAGTATGGCGTGGATGACAAGTTTTACAAGTATAAACACAGACAAGTACAAGTCAAGTAAATCACGTCAAGTAAACACGTCAAGTAAACACGTTGTGCACAGAGATTACGTCTTCTGGCTAGAGTGGCGGATCGGGCCAACTCGTACACTCAGGTGATCGCTTATCCCTACCCCTCCACGTGTATCGAGCCAGGGCATTACCCCCGAACGTGTAATGCTCGCTTCTGGATCACGAGCCAGGAAGTGTATTTGGCATGGGGTTGTGCCCGCTAAAAGCAGGTGCCTAGCCGGATCAAGTAGTACAAGTAACGTAGCGTGTGCTACAAATGCAACATTCAATATGGATAGCATGGCATGTACAGATAATTCATGTACCGTTAATTGAATTTAAACATGGCAGATAAGATGCATGGATGACAACAAGTGCAAATAATTAAAAGTAGTCGGATCTAGCTTCGTTGTCAAGCTAGATCCTGAAATTTGCGCCTAGGCGAGTATCATTTCGTCGCCTAGTCTCTTTTACGCCTACAACAAGCAAATGGCCTAAAGCATGGCCTAAAACACTAAGTGGCAAGTTTCACTTACCTGGCACCAAGGATGACGATCAACGAGGCACGTCACAAAATGTTAAACTACAGAGATGGGATTGCTGCTATGGAAAAACAATATCAGAACAATATCCAATCCAGTTTTATAATCGAATCTACGACGTCTAATATCCATTTTTATTAGGGTTTAACAAAAATCACAATGTGGGTTATGAGAATATTAAAGGATCGATTTACAACCGTATCGTAGCAAAAGAAAGATGCCGAGCAAGCCCGGCAACGGAAGAACGATCCGAAGAACTGTGGCTCAGATCTGGAAACGGCGAGGAAATCTGTAGAAATTGGGATTTGTGGGGTTTTGGGGTTGGCCGACGGCCTAAAGGAAAGTGGCCGGCGCTAATGAGGGTGTGAGGGGCTCCCGGGATGAAGGAGAAGAGCTAGAGGAAGGTTGGGGAAGATCAGAGATCAAAGGGGAAAGAGAATGGCCAAGAGAAGTGAAAGAAAGAAGAAGAAACGATTGGCGGTTTAAATAGAAAATTTGCGGCGGCTGGGACAACCCTAGGGTTACTGGGTCAGTTAGTCGGTCCATGAAGGGCGGCTGATCAACTAGTTTGGAAACTAGTCGATCGGTCGTCCAACTGTGACCGACTAAGATCAAGCAGCGAAAGAAAGAATAAGTCTGGGAAATGAATTAGTCGGTCTGTGAAGGCCCGTCGACCGACTAGTTTGCAACCTAGTCGGTCGGTGAGTGTTCTTTGACCAACTAACGATAAACAGTAACTTAGGTGAAATTAATCAAAGGAACTAGTCGGTCTGAGAGCAAGTTCTGACCGACTAGTTTCACCACTAGTCGGTCGGTGGTTGTTCTTAGACCGACTAAGAGTAAACAGTAACTTCTGAATAATTGATTTAATGAACTAGTCGGTTCCAGAAGAGTTCCTGACCGACTAGATTGGAATCTAGTCGGTTGGTTCTCCTTCTTGAACCAACTCAAGTGCACGAAAAGTCTCGATATGGAGCGCGAAGCTCCGGGAAGGATTCATATGGCTCCTAAGCTCAAACTAACTCTAAGATATGAGCGATATGAAGCTCGTCATGTGTGGCTTACTCCAAGCTCAACGATCTAAGGAAGAAGCTACAAAATCACAACGAAACGAACGAAAACGAAAGCTACGGAGACGGAAAATCACACATAAGGAGAAAATCCACCAAAACATATATAATATAGATAATCCAAATACATGAAAAACCAGTCGTTACATAGGAGCTCTTTCATCAAGGAGAAGAAGGGCCCAAGATTTAATTTGGAGGACTTTTGCAAGGTAGGAATCCTAATTCCTTATGTAGAATTTAGTTTAGGAATGGTTTTCTCATGAATTTAGTAAGTAAAATAATTAGGTGTTAAAATTTATAATGAGTTTCAAATGTTGAGTTAGTAAGCTAATATTAACAAATTTTAGTTTTTGCCATGCTGCACATGTTTGTAAGAATCAACTTTTGTACTCATTTGTTGCATGAAGATTCTTGTAGTTTCAAATTAATGTGCTTAATCTCATTTTAGCTTATTACTCAAGTTAATAATAGTAAATCATATTGTATTGTAAAATGGAGAGTATAAGAAATTTGTTAGCTTGCTAAAAATGATGCTGATAGGTAGTTGTGATGTGTAGAGAATTGATCATTTGCTAGTTTCATTTTAATATAAAGTTGCAAGTGATGTAGTTGTATTTGTGTGTATTTGTGTGTGATATATATTTAATGTTATTTTTTTAAGTTGGAATTAGGTTAAGGAGTTGCAATTATCATAATCTTATTCTCATGTTAGTATTGACATGTTAATTGTGGCTTTAAAACATGTTAGAACTAGATTTTGTAAGAAAACTAGTTGCTGGAATTTTTGTGTGACAGAACAGTAACTTGTAAAATTCGTAGAACATAGTAGAAAAATCAGCAAAATAACATTAAGGACACTACAAAAAACTAGAGAAAATTTCCTACAACTTTGACGCAGAGGCCGAGAGCCAATTCTGACTGCAATTAGGGTAACATAGCCAATCTTTCTGGTGTAACAGTTTTGGACAGATTCTTGTGTTAACTTGTTAGGAATTTTTAATGTTGTATTTTATCTTGAGTTGAAATTTATTAATGTTGATGATACATCATTATATGCTCCTGAAATATGTTCCTATGTTGAAGTTTCATATGTCATGATTCATGTGGAATAATTATGATTATGAAAATTGTGTAAGTAAGAAATGAAAATGGTAGTCGAAACCGTTAAAGAATCGTTGCTAAAAACAATGATGTATCATGTTTAAAATTGAGAGTGAGGTTGGGAGTTTGACATCGGATTTCTTGGTCCATTCTTGAAATGGGTGAGACTCCATATGTAGGTTTGGGGAAAACACGGATAAATGGTAGGTGTTATGGAGCGGACGTAGTATGATTCTCACTCGCTTCGTCACTCCCAGAAGGGGGAGTTGACTAGAGTTAGAGAGGCTGCCAGTGCGTTTGTGACGCACCTGGACGGTAAATGGTGGTTTTCTCCGTTTGTCCGACAGAAAAACCGAGATGATTCTCACTCCGGTACCTTGTCCAGTCGGGTACGGAGTTTCGAGATGCCCCTCCAGTGCTCGTGTCGCTGGAGTGGTACCACTTTTCACCCACCCTGGGTGAAGTCCGCTCTCTTAACAGCCTATGGTTTATCCGGGTTCCAAATACAGAACAACAATTTAATTTATTTAATTCAGTCGTTTATTACTTCAGTTGTGTTCACTGTTGTTTACTTTCAGCACTTGTACTCTGTTTTTAATTTCTGCATAACATGTGATGATGTGACACCTGTAGTTAGTTAGTTAGTTAGGGAGACCAGTTCTAAACTGGGTTCTACTATGGTGATTAGGAGTTCCTACTGGGTCACGCGTTGACGTGTCCCATCCCGTGGTTTACAGGTGCGAGTCCTGAGCAGCCAGCGGGTGTCCAAGAGCCAGAGATCGGTGCTAGTGCTACTAAGGTAGAGCCTTCGGGCGACTTCGTACAGTTAGATTTTCCCGGGGTAGACTAGTGGGTGCGTTATACCGGGTGTGGACTTTTGTACTTTTGGGCTGGGGGTTTCTCTTTTGTTGTACCCTCTTTTTGTACCCCCGTTGTACAGCTGATGTATGTATGTATGTATATGGACTTATGTAATGTAATGTAACTTCTGTGTTGTTGTATTTACTTTTCAGTCCTGCGTTGTAATTTCTGTTGGAGCACTTTTCTTTTCTCTGTGTACTATTCTAGTGTTATTGCAGTGGCCTGCTCATTTATTTTATATCAACCACAAAAAATGCATAGTAGTATTTAGATAAGAGGGCTCGAAGCCTGAGTCTAAATACTACGGCGACCTCGTCAGCTACGCTCCCCGTACTTGGGTGAGCGGGGCGTGACAGAATTTGATAGCAGATTAGGGGAGATGACGAAATTGTGATTTGGGGGAGAGGATGATATTGTTGTCATTTTCAATTTTGAAGCTAAATAATAATTTTGCATTATTATAACATATGGGATATAAGCCCTTAAAACCCTTAAATAAAAATAAAGATTTTTTCGTTGTTGATCCTGAAGATCGCATCAAGCCTAAGGGCTTTTATCTTTATAATTGGGTAATGTTATTTTATTTGTTTAATTTCTATTATTTATCTCTTTATTTAATATTGGATAAAATATTATTTTACGTTTTGATGATTACAAGGATCCTGAGACCGCGCTATCGTAAGGTTAGTTATCTAACCTAACGTGTAATGACATTTCCCCGTGGTCCAAGTAACCTTTTTAACGTAAATTTAATATTTTTCCCAATATATTGTGTTTGATGAATTTTGGAATGTCTGTGATGTTGCGAAATTATTATTTGCCTGTAGCATATATAAAACTACGTGGATGTTATAAATAATTCAGTCTTATGGTTTGGGATCGGCCATTTTGATACACCTTTTTATTTTCCTCCCTCTCTTTTTCTGTTTTGAGAGGAATTGTAGTGAGGTTATAATGTAAAATGCTAAAAGATCGGAGCTCAGCCAAATTGAAGACGAAGATGAAATCTGCAATATGCTGGGACCAATAATGGGTTTCCAATTTGTATTTTTCATTTCTTTTGTATTTCATTTTTATGGACTGTATTCGGACACTTTTGGACATTTTTAAAGGGTATCTGGCCGATTCCCACATGACTGCTTATTTATTTTTTTACAAATAATAATTCATTTATATTTTAATTGCATAGATAAAAATGGCAAAATTGGCTAGCGTCGATTTCGAGGTTCTTGACACAGCAGGAAAGAGCTATCTTAGCTGGCGAGTGGACCTGAAGTTCCACTTGCGTTCTATGGCACTTCTCCACTCAATCCTGGCCACTGCAACTGTCACGCCCCGCTTCCTAAAAATATGGAGGCGAGGCGTGAGTAGGTCCGCTCAGACTTGAAGCTGTGAAGCTGCAAGTCTGATAAGCGTCAATAAACTTCAAATGGCAGGTCCTTGCAAATGCGATACGAAACAAGATAATAATAAAGGAAATGATACAAAAGCAATCTCAGAATATCCATAAAATAAGTTTCAACATCACAGAAAAACCACCAGGCTAAAAGAAAGGAATCTAAAAGGCCACAGCATGGCCAACAAAGTACAATGTACAAATTAAAGGTGTCACGCACCGACAACTAACAACAATCCTAAAACAAAAGGAAGCTCAGCAAGGTCACTAAGACTGGTCACCGGTATCCACAAACTCCTCCTGGACAGACATGGGCTCAGGCTCAGCGTCAGTGAACACCTCGTCCTCAGCAACGGTCTCTGGCTCAGGGTCTAACATGTGTAACGACCGGTTTTATCGATACATTTTTTCGGTTTTCCTCTTGTGTATTATTCTTCCGTAGCCGTTGTCGGACGTTTTTGTCCCGTATGGGTAGCTGCCCCTAATATTTTTTTATTTAATTGTTACTATCATTATTTTAAGCCACTTAGTTAAATATTATTATTATCATTATCATTATTTTTAGTATTCCTTATTAGATTAATTTCAAACTTTCAAAATTCAAATTTGATTTACAAATCTCTTATAGTCAAATGAAAACCTTCCATGTATAAACCCTTTTAAACCTATTAATTAGCCCTAATTACTTCCCGTTATAACAAAACAATATTATTATCTAAATTTCAAACTATCTTACCTAGTATAACTCTAGCCCCATTGGTGTGGACCCAGGCCGAACCCTATCTAGGCACTCACGCACACAATAACAAAAAGAAGAAGAACCGAAGTGAAACAATTAAAACCTAAGCTAGGGCTTCACCGTACTACTCCTTTCAATCCCCTACACAGAAGCTCACCCAAGGCCTAGGCTTTGTACTGCCATTTCAAAGCCCTAAGGCAAGGCTAACATAATAGCTCAGGCACCCTACTTCCTCTAAATAATAAACTATAGAATCAAACCCCAAGTTTTATATTAAACCCAAGAGACCCTACCCTACAGGCAAGAGGAAAGAAACCTACTCACGTGCTGGCCTCCACCACTCTAATTCTATTAAACCCTAGAGCAACTACAACAGTCTATATAACCCTATATTTATTTATAAAAACCCTACAACACAAATGCGCCGCCCCTACCCTCTTTCTCCTCCGCACGACAGAGAAACGCGCAGCAAAACCTACACGCAGCCCAGGCGCACGATCGCTTCTTCTCTTTGAGGTCCAATGCCAGCCCCGCACCCCTCTCGCGGCAACACCGGACGACGAGCGCGCCTCCTTCTTCGCATCAACCACCTAGCCGCGGCCTCTGTCACTGGAGCAACCCCATGCCGCCATCGACAGCCGCTTCCAGGCCCGCACACATCACCCAGGACCACCTCGCAACCGGACGGTCACCGCCAACGCCTCCGCCTCCTCCAAGCCACCTCGCAACCGGACGGTCACCGCTCGTCCGTCTCCGCTTCGGTCAGCAGCCGTGCCCTCTCTGACTTCGCGTGGCCTCTGCTCCCACCGGTCGACAACCACCCCTGAACCGCCGTACCACCGCCTCTTCTCTTCGACAACCATTCGCCATCAACCACGTCTCCGTCGAGCTCCATCCGACGCTCCTCGTTGTTGTTCCGACCTGTCTGCTCTACTCCACACATGCACCTCCCAACTGCCGGATTCCTCTGCCCCTCCCCTCTTCTTCCACCACTCCCTCCAACCTTCGGCTGAGACCCCACCTCGACACCGATCTGCACTGCCTCCAGAACATCGCCCCTCTCCGGCCTCACCTCAGGGCGAATCTCGCCATGCCCCACCTCGCTGCAACCATCGTCATCTCGCCTCTCGCCCCTGTTTCTCCCCTGCTCCAGCCATCATCGCCAAGGAAACCCACCGACGTCGACAACCGCCGCTCAGTCGAACTCTCTGACCAACCCCGACATCGCCTCGCCCAGCCCGCACCTAACATCAATCTTTCGGCACCGGCCAATCAACCTCCACACCTGGCGAACCCCGCGCCTCCCACTCAACCGCCGTCGAACCGACCCAACTCCTGCAAACAACAAGCATGCAAACTGTGAGCTTTTAGAAGTGAGTTTCGTTTTTTGTGTTTTGTGAAATATTAAACTTTATAAACAAGATGGTATTCATAGCTATAAGAGTACTATTGTAGGTGAACAGTAGGTTAGGTGAACATATCCTTTTTCTCACATATGTTATTATATAATCAGTGGGTACGATTTATTAGTATACATCAGAGTACACTCAAAGGAGTGAGCAGTACCCTATGACATTGATAACACATCTAAATTATCATAGGTAGCAGTAGTTACGATAGTTCATTATAATGATATTAGTATCATACATAATATAACAGTTCGTTATAACCAGCAGTTATACCTTAATCTTGATTAGCAGTAGGATATATTATATCTTAGTTTATAAACGGTAAGTGAATTTTATAGCACTCTTTTATTGATAGTATAATCCATTGATGCAGATCTTATACTCCTTTCACCGTGATCACCTGGACACCCAAAATCGCTCCAAACAGGCAAGTGTGCAATTAGATATGAATTTTTGAAGTTCGATGCGTAACACGTCACTTTTACTTTATGCTGTATAACTTGAAAACCGTACGTGAAATGACGCATGAAAACGATGCCATGACATTCTGGACTAAACTCATGACCCAACGACATATAATTCAATATAATTTAATTCTAATCATTAGCGAAGAATATTGTTTTCTGTAGCATATTCAGTGAAAACTCATACTCGACGTTATCTCGAAATTGTTGTAAATACTGTTCAACCCACTCCTGCTTATTAGAAATGTTGTAATAACAGATTAACATTGATAACGTTAAATTTCTGTAAGTTTGGAAATGAGTAACAAGTTTTGACATCGTGAAAATCGTGCGCCTCGAAGGCGGTATCGTGATATCGTGATGTCGTGTGAGTCGACTAGGCCGGCTCGTGTTCCGGTAAACTTTTGGGTGGGGTTAGGGTTGAGCGGCCACTGGGCGTATGAAAGGTACTCTCCTCAAGAGCACCACCCGCACACGGTGGGTTAGCGTCAATCACGGTAAGCCCCCGTGAGAGGAACGACCTTCTCATCACGACCTAAAGGCGAGAACCCTAGATTAGAATGCTAACTCTTGACATGGAAATTGTAACGCTAACTTTGGTCTCTTGGAAAATTTTCAGGCTAATGAACTCACAGAGAAATACCTTAATTTAATTCTTGCAACTACTTAGAACTACATGCTAGGGATGTTTACTTTTCTTTCAGTATAATTGTCATTATTAAATTGCTGCAGTCACCTCTTTAAAATATCTAATGCTTCTTAAATTCATATCTGTCGTATATCTTGTCTTGGTTTGCTAATCTTTTCTTGCAGACCCCTTGCTGACATACATTCATGTTTGTGGATGTATGTCAGATTCTGAGCTTGAGTACCCAGAGGATCCGTTCGTGGCGCCTGACTTAGAGAGCCAGAGCTTACCGTAGACGCCGGGCCGCTTCCTGCGGAAGACTAGAGCCCCATATTCCGTCCTACTTTGAGCTTTAGCTTTAGTACCTTGTAGTAGGATTAGCGTTTTGTTATAGTTTTCTTTTGGCCATGCTGAGGCCAGTTGTCTTAATTCTTGTACGAACAGTTCTGGAAGTGCTCGTTTTAATTTAATGAAATGTTTTCTGATTGTTCTGATACGCCAATGTAAGGACCTCTTCTGTGTTTTTATCACAGACGCTTATTGAACTCGAGCTTCACCGCTCCAGTTCAAGCGGACCGCGTAACGTTCTGGCTTCCGGTGTCTTTTGGGAAGCGGGGCGTTACATGTTTTAGTGGTGGCCCATGCAGGTCCTGCAACTGCAAAATTCAGAACAATGAGAACACTTTTCATTAGCCAAAACATCCAGAATTAGTTCGTACGCAAAATTACTCGAATACCTTGTCTCAGCATGATAGGAAACCCAATACCAGGATAATAGGAAGAGTTAGTTAGACATTCGTACTCGTTAGTTAGACACCCTGCCACGACTTAGTATTATCATCTTAGGAGTCACCCTATCGATTGATCATCCAGCTCTGACCTTATTAGACCTTTTGAGTTTGTTGGTCGTTCTCTCAGATTTATTGAACCTAGGGCCCAACCGAACGTAGCGATCGTCGCCATGCAAGACGAACCTGAGACACCTGCAATGAGTAGACTTTGAAGCGTAAGATTTCAGATCTTTAGATAAGACCTCGATCCCGATCCCTAATGAACCCTTACCTCGACTTTCCTATCGCAGTCTAACATGTTGAAGAACCTTAGTGCTAAACCTTAGTCGACCCAATGATTATTTTCCCCCCTGATCTTATTAATTTCTAATCATGACACTTCCACATTAATGATCGTAGGAAGCCATCGTAGCGTATCCAGGAGTTACTTCTTAATCATCCTCACGTTGCGATAGGCAAACCTATTTCTTGTCCTCGATTCGCATAAACTCTTCATGTCTGCCATCTTTGATCTTGAACCTCCCCATTGCAGATCCGGGATCTTCTAAAAAGTATTTCCGATTTTTCTTTTATTGAATTCTTCGCTAAGTTTAAAATCCTTTCGAAAACTTTTACTTAGATTTTATACACTTCAGCCGACTTAAACCCAACTGTGATTATGAAACTCTTCCGACGCGATCTTTAGTTACTATCTTATAACGACTTTCTAACATACACCTTCCGCACTTATACTTCACAAAGCCTGATATAGCCACTCTATTTTCCTCATGCAATGAACCTTATAAAAACTTTATTTCTAATTCGCTAGTTCAAATGTCACCTCCTTTTCTTACTAATGTACTACGAAACAGTCATTGATACCTACTTCTAAAATACGTTTTGACAGTCTTCATATATTAAAAAAATAATAATAATATTTTCAAACCTATTTCCATTTACAAGTCAATCACTACAACACAATGTCCATATTACTCTTCACCTGTTATTTGACTAAACATATTTTACGTTTTAACTTCTACCGTATACTCGCTAATTTACGTAAATTATAACGATGTTATTATTTTTACACAAATTCTTATCTTCTTAGTTATTTAATTATTCATAAATATCTTATGTCACCAACCAACTAACCTCTTATCTGTGCCACCTTCGGAACCGTCCTTCACAGCATTAATTCGTTGCATCATTCAACTCTGAATCCTACCCTGTTACTTAGTTACCACATTAATGCTTATTTTTCCTTATGTCAGCTTTAGTTTAAGTATAGTGGGGCCATTAGCTTGATCGTGGTGTTGTGGTGCATGTAAATAGATTTTGAGTTTGGACCAGTGTGTTCGAATTTCTATATACCACCCATGTATAAGTGTGTTTACCCTTAATATGTTGGTATAGTGTGATTATCTATTGTGTTGTATGTGCGTGTACGGTAATTTGTGATATGTATGTATATGATCGAGTATATAGTAGTAACCGTTATATTTGTACTTAGGCGAGTGATTGGCTATATCACTATAGGAATATCTGAGCGTATTAAATTTAGTATTGGTTAGCTACTATGCGTATATGTATCTTAGCCGTACTTGTTAATGGTTGTAATTGTATACTAGTACAGTGATGTACATGTTAGGTGTAATGATAATATGTGTACGTATAGTTGTGTGTGCAGATTTATTGTGTGATTTATATGTTAGAATGGCTGGTGTGTACTCGTGTGTATATTTGTATGTGGTTAGTTATAGGTGTGTATGTAAATATATATTGTGTGAACAAGCTGTGTGTTTTATATATAGTAGGATTGTTAAAATTACCCCTACGGGATGACGTATGAGCATGTGTATAGCAGGAAGTATTTATAGTCGTATGTTTGTGACGACATATATAGATGTATGTAATGTTATACTAGCCCTATGTAAACTACCATGGTTGTGTATACCGGTGTGTATATATATGTCCTATATAGGTACGAGAGTGGAGTATAGTAGTGTAAGTATGTATATGCATGTAAAATGAACGTATGTATATTTATTTGAAAGTGTGTGATATATGAGTAGGTATAAGAATATAGATGTATGTTGTTTCATTATAATGTATGTATGACTGGGATAGGATGACCTTAGTGTCTAAGTCCGCTCACCCCTATATCGGCCTATTTAAGGAAGTCTAAGGACGGACTTGAACTTAAGGTGGGTAGATTACGATGACCCTAGTACTATGAGTAAGGCGTGTATAAATCTGTGTTTGGCGTAAGGTAATATGTGCTTGTATATACGTGTAGTGATTTGTATTATAATGTGTATATGGTATTATGCGGTATGTACAAGTGATTGTATGACTGTAGTGTTAATGATTGTATTTTTGTATTAGTGGTGAGTTTATGTGGCGTGTGGTACTATATCATTATAGACTGTGAGTGTATAAGATATGGTAATACATTGTGTATTAGTAATGATGTGAGTGTGCAAGGTGATGGCACACTTACAGCTAGTAAATTGATGCGGTTGTGTAGTAAAGTGTTAATATTCGCCGAGTATAATATTGGTTGGATTATATTTGTAGGATGATATTAAACTTGTTATGTAATTACGTAATTAGTAATGTGTGCATGTGTATAGTTACTACGAGTAGCTTTGACGTTGATTAGTATTATCGGTGGTAATGCATTGGTGTTGATAGTAATATTAGAAATTACTATTTGGATGTGGCATGTTGGTTGTTATGGTGTATGCGTTAGGAAAGGATGTACGAGCGTTACCCTTACGTTTTCCCGGTGTCTTGGTTGATCAGATTCCGAGGACGGAATCATTCTTAAGGTGGGTAGGATGTTACGACCGGTTTTATCGATACATTTTTTCGGTCTTCCTGTCGTGTATTATTCTTCCGTAGCCGTTGTCAGATGTTTTTGTCCCGTATGGGTAGCTGCCCCTAATATTTTTTTATTTAATTTTTACTATCATTATTTTAAGCCACTTAGTTAAATATTATTACTATCATTATCATTATTTTTAGTATTCCTTGTTAGATTAATTTCAAACTTTCAAAATTCAAATTTGATTTTCAAATCTATTATAGTCAAATGAAAACCTTCCATGTATAAACCCTTTTAAACCTATTAATTAGCCCTAATTACTTCCCGTTATAACAAAACAATATTATTATCTAAATTTCAAACTATCTTACCTAGTATAACTCTAGCCCCATTGGTGTGGACCCAGGCCGAACCCCATCTAGGCACTCACGCACACAATAACACAAAAAAAAGAAGAACCGAAGTGAAACAATTAAAACCTAAGCTAGGGCTTCACCGTACTGCTCCTTTCAATCCCCTACACAGAAGCTCACCCAAGGCCTAGGCTTTGTACTGCCATTTCAAAGCCCTAAGGCAAGGCTAACATAATAGCTCAGGCACCCTACTTCCTCTATATAATAAACTATAGAATCAAACCCCAAGTTTTATATTAAACCCAAGAGACCCTACTGATCACTCCTTATTTTACACCTTTTTTCCGCATATTTGCATGCCATTTAGATCGCCCAAATCATGTTTTTCACGATATATCGACGATATTGCGATGCTTTTCACGATTTGTTGTTTTTGTCTCATTTCAGGTGATTTGGCGCAATTTGGAGTGATCTCGAGATGCGCTTACTCTAGACGGTCACCAACGACCTCTCCGAGGGGTATTTTGCTGTTGGAGAGGAGCGGAAGAAGAATGGACGTCGCAAGAGCGACGAGGAGGCCAAAATAAGTAGATTGGGCATTTTTTGTGTCCCACTCGGCCGAGTGGAGGAGCCACTCGGCCGACCAGCGAGATACTGCTCGGCCGACCAGTTCAGACACGAGTTACCTGTTCACTCGGCCGAGCACAGAAGACCCACTCGGCCGAGTGACGATACCACGTCCGCCCGAGTGGCGCCCAGACGAAGCCCTTCCAAAACATCGAAGTTTCTGTTTTTCGACTGCCTGAACTTCAGAAGACCCACTCGGCCGAGTGGAGAATCCCGTCCGCCCGAGTGCAGTGAAGTCATCGGCCGAGTGATGACAACTCACTCGGCCGAGCCGCCTCCGAACTGAAGACCCCTGAAAGCCCCGACTTACTGGAAAATTGCAGGGTTTTCACTCGGCCGAGCGACTTTTGTCACTCGGCCGAGTGCGATGCGCTGCCTGTAGCGAAAACTGCGGAAAACAGGCTGTGCAGGGGCATTTTGGTCACGATTTTTGGACGATTTTTGGGGCTATTTAAGCCCTGTTTTTACCCTAGTTTTGAGAGCTCTCTCTTAGATTTTTTGCAGCTTTTTAGATTAGTTTTTTAGCTTTATTCTTGTGATTGGAGAAGGAGCAAAACTTGGATTTTTGTTGGATTAATTGAAGAACTACATTGGTTTGCATCTCTTTTCCCTAAAAATTCTATTTTTATTGTTTATATCATTGTTGTGATGAATTCTATTGCTTATCTCAACGATTATTTTTGTGATCTTGCTATGATTTGTGAGTAGTCTCCACGTCTTGGGGCGTGGGGATGAACCCTACAAGCCCACTTTCGTATTTGTGATGAATTGGTAGAAATTGTGCTAGAATTGCTATTAGAGATTAGATTGGGATCAATTTACTACGGATGGCTAGGTATTCATATCAATTGGGATTTGCAAGAGATTGGATCCCAATTTGATAGGAAGCCCTAGAAATCCGAATTGGGTTGGAGTCGGATTCTTCGAAATATCGGTTTGCAAGAGATTGGACCGATACTAGGATTCCCGGTTGCAATTCTATGCCGATACCCGTTTGCAAGAGATTGGACGGGTAGGAACTATCCTAATCTAGATCGTGGACCGAGTTTGCAAGAGATTGGGCTCGGTGCGCGATTGGACGATGATGTTGATCCTAATGCTAGCTTCCCTAGGGTAGGGTTTGCAAGAGATTGGACCCGACCCTAGGATAGCTATAGACCGGTAACAGCGCGAGAGCGTGAGCTTGGTTCTACATTCAGTTGCAACTAGTTCATCCGAATTCTCATTCTAGCAATTTTGATACCGATGAACCACAATTATGAAGTATGGTGTGTAGCGGGGATTCCCCATTCCCTAGACGTTCTTTATTTGATTTGATATTTTGCACATTTGTCTGACGATTGTGACAGGATCGCCAAAGGCAAAATTCTCTTCTTAAATAGCCAGGTTGATCGGAGCAAGCACAGTCATTCGTCCTCCCTGTGTTCGATATCCCGCTCGCTGCTACACCGTGCACTTGCGGTAAAACTACAACCGTTCTTTTGGGTCACGTCCCGGAGCGATCAAGTTTTTGGCGCCGTTGCCGGGGAGGCGCGTTTTGACGGTGTTCGGCATCGACCACCCGGTTATTTCTTCTTACTTTCTTCCTTTACTTCCCTCTATATCTTATTCTAACTTTATTCACAGCACTATTTGCATGTTCTCCCTGTATTTTGCATAAGATCTTAACAGGGAGAATGGAGGATGCAATGCCAACAATAGAACTCAGTCGGGAAGACTATGACTCCTTCACAGACCTCCTCAAGGAGCTTGTCGACGAGGTCCACGCTACCGGAGCATTTGCTATCGATATCAAGGACCCCGACGAACAACTATTTGCTAGTTTTGTGATGGACCAAATCTCCCCGGAGGGGACTATCGGAGGCAATGTCAGAGTTGACGTGGTCGACGACAAATTGTATTTCGAAGACAATAGAGCAAGTGTCGAAGGACACTATGCTCCCGAAGAACCCTTCGAGCAAACCGACATTCAGGGAGTTACACTCTATGACGCTCACTCTTGTTTTTATGAATCGTCTGATGTGTTTCTTGATTCCAGGTACGAACCGGAGCAGAGTGAAGGTTTCGGCGATGCTAGCACTGAATCGGAGGGCGCCTATTTCGATGCCTCGTCCTCACTAAGTAGCGAGTCTGACTCGTCACAAGAGAGCATGCCACCTGAACATGAGCTATACCCGGATAACAAGGAAGAAGTCGAACTCATGCGAGCCGATGAAGTGGAAGGAGCAGCGCCACCTGAGGTAGAGCTTAAACAATTACCACCGAATCTAAGGTATGCCTTTTTGGGTAATAAATTAACTTTCCCGGTGATAGTCAATTCCCACCTCACACAAGATCAACTTGAAAAACTCCTAGATGTTCTTAGGAGTCACAAGGACGTCCTGGGCTACACTATCTCCGATCTAAAAGGGATAAGCCCTAGGCTTTGCACGCATAGGATCCATTTGGAGGATACCGATGCCACCTCCATTGAGCCTCAAAGGCGGTTAAACCCGAATATGAAGGAGGTGGTAAAAAAGGAAATCCTAAAATTGCTAGAAGCCGGTATTATTTATCCTATCTCTGACAGTAGATGGGTTAGCCCCGTTCACGTCGTCCCCAAGAAAGGGGGGATGACTGTTATAAAAAATGAAAAAGGTGAGCCCATATCTACGCGCACCGTCACGGGATGGCGAATGTGCATTGACTATAGGAAACTTAATAAAGCTACCCGAAAAGACCACTACCCATTGCCCTTCATTGATCAAATGCTTGAGCGCCTTGCAAAACATAAATACTTTTGCTACCTAGATGGGTATTCGGGATTCTTCCAAATCCCTTTGCATGAAGATGACCAAGAGAAGACAACTTTCACTTGTCCCTATGGCACCTATGCCTACCGCAGGATGCCGTTTGGCCTTTGTAATGCCCCCGCCACTTTTCAGAGGTGTATGACATCCATATTTTTCGATTACATTGAAAATATTATGGAAGTTTTTATGGATGATTTCTCGGTTTACGGAAGTGAGTTTGACTCTTGCTTGGAAAATCTCACTAAAGTCCTAAAAAGGTGCCAACAAAACAATCTCACTCTCAATTGGGAGAAGTGTCACTTCATGGTCACGGAAGGTATAGTTCTCGGACATCTTGTTTCCTCGAGAGGAATTGAGGTAGATAAAGCAAAAATTGAGGTAATCGAAAAACTTCCTCCTCCTATTAATGTCAAGGGCATTAGAGGCTTCCTTGGCCATGCGGGGTTTTACCGCCGCTTCATCAAAGACTTTGCCTCTATTGCCCGACCACTTACTTCCTTGCTCGCTAAAGATGTTCCTTTTGACTTTTCAGGAGAATGCTTGCAAGCTTTCAACACCTTGAAGGAAGCGCTAGTCTCCGCACCCATCATACAACCGCCGGATTGGAGCCTTCCTTTTGAACTAATGTGCGATGCTAGCGACCAAGCCATTGGAGCGGTATTGGGACAAAGGAAAGATAGGAAGCTTCATGCGATATACTACGCGAGCAAGACATTGGATGACGCGCAGAAAAACTACACAACTACCGAAAAGGAGCTTCTAGCGGTCGTCTATTCCATAGAGAAGTTTCGCTCCTACCTCCTCGGTTCCAAGGTGATTGTCCACACCGACCATGCGGCATTGAAGTATCTTTTAAACAAGAAGGAGGTCAAACCCCGGTTGATTAGGTGGATACTCTTGTTGCAAGAATTCGACCTAGAGATCAGAGATAAGAAGGGTATAGACAATGTCGTGGCGGATCATTTATCTAGGCTCATTCGCGACAAGGAGGATGAGAGCCTACCTATTGACGACACATTTGTTGATGAGAGGCTATATGCGGTAAGGACCGGTGAAGTACCTTGGTACGCGGACTTCGTCAACTACTTGGCTTGCGGAATCAAACCGCATGGGATGTCCACGCAACAAAAGAGGAGATTTATGCATGAGGTCCGTAGCTATTTTTCGGAAGATCCTTACCTTTTCAAGATATGCAAAGATAGTGTCATTCGTAGGTGTGTTTCTAAAGAGGAGGCAACGTCTATCATTTTGCATTGCCACGGTCTACCATGCGGGGGACATCATGCCGCCTCTAAAACAACCGCTAAGATCTTGCAGAGCGGATTCTTCTGGCCAACAATGTTTAGGGACACCCACACTTTTGTGAAGGGGTGCGATAGATGCCAACGGACCGGGAATATCTCCAAGCGCAATGAGATGCCGATGAGACCCATCCAAGAAATTGAGCTTTTTGATTGTTGGGGAGTAGACTTCATGGGGCCATTTCCGTCGAGCAATGGTAACAAATATATCCTATTGGCCGTTGACTATGTCTCCAAGTGGGTGGAAGCAATTGCCACCCCTACCAATGATGCAAGAGTCGTCTCCGAGTTCTTTAAGCAAAATATCTTCCCGCGCTTTGGAGTGCCGCGTACTTTGATAAGCGACGGGGGAAGCCACTTCATAGAGAACAAGTTTGAAGCCATGCTAAAGAAGTACTGGGTAAATCATAGAGTTGGCATGGCTTATCACCCCCAGACTAGCGGCCAAGTGGAAGTCTCAAATAGAGAAATTAAGCAAATTCTCGAAAAGACGGTGGATCGATCTAGAAAGGATTGGTCGATGAAGCTAAACGATGCTCTATGGGCATACCGTACGGCCTTTCGTACTCCTATAGGCACCACGCCGTTCCGACTCGTTTATGGGAAAGCTTGCCACTTACCGGTAGAGTTGGAACACCGCGCATATTGGGCCATCAAAACCTTTAATTACGATTACAAAAGTGCCGCGGTGAGGCGACTCTTGGACATCAACGAGCTTGATGAGATAAGAAGAGACGCCTACGAAAGCTCAAGAATTTACAAAGAAAGGACCAAGATTCTTCACGATGCCCGCATAACCGTCACAGACTTCAAAGTAGGAGACAAAGTCTTGCTCTATAATTCCCGGCTCCGACTATTTCCCGGTAAGTTGAGGTCACGTTGGTCCGGACCTTTCACCATCAAGCACATACAACCGGGCAGAGCTTTCGAGTTGGAAAGCAAGGACGGTTCCACATTCAAAGTAAATGGTCAGAGGCTCAAACACTTTTCCGAGGGAGTCCCGACGGGCGAAACCAATAGAATATATTTGCTTAAGGGACGGTCGGAAGATCTCATGGACCTCCTCGACGAGGTGATTGAAGAGGCGATTCCTCACTCAATTGGCGCTCTTTTCGATGAAGACTTTGAGGAAGGCCCGGATTTAGGGCAAGAAGAGAAGAAAAATGATTCCCCCGACCTCTCCGCTGAAGATGATGAAGGCGACGCTGATGTCGCAAGGATTCGAGAGCTCTGCAAGCTCTCGAAACTAAAGTCTCCAAAGAAAGCTCCGCCGGCACGGAAATCGGCATCACCGGCAAAACCGTTGACCGGAGCAAATGCTAGCTTGGGGGAGCCTCCCCCCAACACTATTCGAGATGAGAGACCACCGCGGGAGAACACTACGCCGCAACTTCCCAATCCAAGCGTTCTCCCCGGAAAGTTTGATGGGTGCATCTCATATGCACCAAACATCCCGCATTGATTGAAAATTATAGGGGGTCGAGCTCACGACCTTAAAAGAGCGCTTGTCGGGAGGCAACCCGACGGTTTTTGATTTATTTTTACTTTTTCTTTATTTTCATTTTAGAAATTTTTAGTGTTTTGAGTCGTTCGCCCAAAAATTTTGCGATAACGGGTCCTATTTTTCTTGACAGGAGAGGAGATAGGTAGATCCATCATGAGGAGGATGAACGAGTCAACGAGGAGCGCCCCGAGAAGGCGCTCGACGCTTAGGAGGAAGATGAAATCGACTGGAGGAAGAAAGACGGAGTTTAGAGCCCAAACGAAGACAAACAGCAGAACACAAGGCTCACTCGGCCGAGTATACTAGTCACTCGGCCGAGTACACAAGTTCGTCCGGCCGAGCCGCTCACGAACGAGGGAAGTCTGCTGTACCCAACTCTCTGTTTATTTTCCTGATTTCAATATAACTGCTACTCGGCCGAGTACATATTCCCACTCGGCCGAGTAAAACAGATACCCTCCTAGGGCGAGTCATGCCGAGTAGCTTGAGTCACTCGGCCGAATGGACTTACTCCACTCGGCCGAGGCTGGTAAAGCCACTCGGCCGAAGCGATAGCGGGGAGGAAATTTTCATTGGTAACGCTCGGCCGAGTGCCACGTCACTCGGCCGAGTCGTAACTTTTTTTATATATAAGGGGCGAGGGGGCACAGTTTTCGAAATCTCAAATCCCCCAAACGAGCCCGACCCCTCGACTTCCCTCGCCCGATCGCTTCGCTCGGACCCTTACTCGCCCGACCGCCGCTGCCACGCCGCCGCCCGGCCCGCCACCACCGGCCGAGCACCCGCCGACGCCTCGCCCGAGTCGCCGGCGGCGGCCGCCCGTCCGATCACCTCCGGTACCCCTGTTTTCGCCGTTTTCGCCTCTTTTTGTGTATTCTTTGAGGATCCATGTGCTAAACGAACCCCTACCCAAAATCAATTTCCATATCTATCTATTATACCCCTAACGCTCCATACATTTTGAATATTACCCACTGATTTTGCCATTTCATGCGCAGGTTGCTTTTTGGAGCTTAGGGGAGCACAAGGGAGCTTCTACGGGCTGTTTTGGACTTCGTGGAGGCGCGGACTTCGCACGCTTCCACTGCTTAGCACTCGCGGCGTGTCTCTTTCCACTCTTTTACACGCACCGCACCTTTTTCACTTTTCGGCGCGCTCGGGGCCGATATGCCGCCCCGGACACGTCCGCGGTCGAAGAGAGCTTCCGCCAAGCGGAAGCGGTCGAATGATGTCGGCCCCTCCCACGAGTTGGAGGACTCTCCTCCACCGTCCCACACACACCCCGCACACCCAGCACAGCCTGCAGGCCCCGCACACCCCGCACAGCCTGCAGTGCACCCACAGCCCGCACAGCCTCTCCCTGCCGACCCACAGCCACCACCACAGGCTCCACTGGTCGGGCCGCTCGGGATTACGTTCCGAGACGACGCACACCGCGCCGTCTTCGAGCGTATCTCCCAGCGCTCGATCGTACCCTCCAGGTTTGCACACCTCACTGACCTAGGACGCCTGGGGGTACTAGAGGGGATGCTCACGTTGTACGACAACGTGGGCTGGCGAGATTTTTTGCAGGTGTCGGCGGATACTTTTACCCGCCCGACACTTGAGGTTTTGAGTTCGATCGCCCGGACCGACGAGGGATGCTCATTCCGGTTCATGGATCGAGAGTGCCAGGTCACTCTCGATATGATGAGAGCATTCTTCTCGTGGCCCGCCGTCCCCGGAGCCGATCGCGGTTACGGCCCCACCCATATCCCCCCACCTTCCTTCGACGCCGGTGCCTTCTGGGCCCGGATTACGGGCCACCACGCCGCCTTTGACCCTAGTAGGGCCAAGGCCTCGGCCATTGTCCACCCCTGCCTACGCATTGCCCAGCGCCTCATGGCGACCACCTTTTTGGCCAGATATGAGCCGGGCACGATGTCTACGCCAGAGCTCTACATGATCTATGCGATGACACGTCCCAGAGCTCTATCTAGGGATGGACACGAGCTTGTCCCCGCCGTCGTGATCGACATTGCGGCTTGGTTTTTAGACCGCATCATTGTATCGGTGGGCGCTCGCTCACTGATATGTTGTGGCGGTCTGATCACCTTGCTTACCATGATGACCGGCGAGGACCTACCTGACGACTTGCGACGCGTCCCGGGCCCCACTTCTCTGTCGATAGACGTTATGGCCCGGATGAAGATGCTTCGTCCGCATGGTGAGTGTCACTGGGTCTGGTTGCACGGCCCTTACGGTGCCGACTACATGATTCTCCCGAGCCCTGCTCGGACTCAGATTGCACCAGCCCACGTCGACTGGCTCCCTGCGATGGATGTTCGCATCCCCGCTGCCTACGTGCTCGAGGCCGAGGAGGCCGAGCAGGCCCACGCTGCCCAGGCTGCCCAGGCTGCCCCTGCAGACCCTGCTACACACCCTGCCGAGCCTGCCGCCGACCCTGTTGACCCAGTGGCCCCTCAGCCCATACCAGATGTTTCCGCTGCTCCTGACACCGCTGTCAGTGTCGAGTGTACTTTTGCTGAGCCCACTTCCACCACTGTCACCACTTCCGAGGCTGTCCCCACCACTCCCACTGCCACCTCTGGCCCTCTGTCCGTGGAGCCTCTTTGCTCCGCACTCCCCGAGCGCCCGCCGACCTTTGTCGAGAGTGGAGAGCCCTCGTTTGCCGCAGTCGTGGAGACCATGGCTAGCATGATCTCCGCTGGGGTTGCGCCTTTTGGTCCACACAGTTCCGCCCCAGCGGTAGTTACCTCTGTCTCCACCTCCGCCGTATTTTCCGAGAGTGTCGTGGCGTCTGTCCACACTTCTGTGCCACTGACCTCTCTGGCCGCCTCGTTGCCACCTTTGCACACTTCTTTCGCTGCCGCTGTCTCCACTTCCCACCAGCAGGTGCCCCGGCCTCACACTGAGGCCAGGCCCACATTTGCAGGCACGGCACCTTTTGTCCCCTTCCCTGCCGAGCCCGTTACATACTCCACTCGCGTACGCCAGCCTCGCCCTGCACAGCCTAGACTGGTGCGTCCCTCTGCACCACCCCCGCCCGACACTGTACTGCAGAGCATACGTGCTCTTGAGTTGGCGGTGAGTGGTCTTAGAGGTGACCTTAGGACCCTGTCCTCCACCGTCTCTGCGATGGCTGGACGCTTCGAGCTGATCCCCCAGATCCACTACTGCCTTACACAGGTCTTGGAGCGTCTCCCCCGCGTACCCCCACCCACCCAGCAGGTTCCCACACACACTTCCACACACACTAGACCTGCTTCCACTTCCACTTCCACGCCCACCCCAGCTCAGCAGCCTACACCACCACCACCACCACCTCCGCCTCAGGACGGAGACGGCGCAGCACCACCTTCTTAGGCACCCTTGATGCCTTGATTTATTCCTGCCGTTGTGCTGCCCGTTTCTGCTGGGTCCTGTTGCACTTTTTGTCCACCCCCCTCCCCTCACTTATTACGGTATTCTTTTTTTGATCATATCTTTTTATATCTATTTTGGGAGAGAGGGAGAGTTTTTGGTGAGTTTTTGGTGACACTTATATCTATGTATCGCTCCTATCTGTGCATGCATCATGTCCGCATCATATTTTCATTTCTTTATTTTACCTTTTTCTTTTCATTTTTCCATGCATGCATCCTCACTTGCCCGTCCCATCGCTTGTCTCTCGGTGTGCCACACTTTGCACATTGAGGACACTGTGCCATTTAGCTTGGGGGAGTGAGTTCTCACGTTCTTTTTCGATTTGCCACCTTTATTTTTAGTTTTTCACACCATTTTTTCGCTTTTGCACTTATTTTTCATCATTTTTCTTTTATTTTGCCATGCATCACGTTTTTCTTATTTTCCTGTGTGCCACATTGCATAGTTTCTATTTTCCCTTTATCTTTATTTCTTTTTCATCTCATGCTAGAGATGACTTTTCTGTGATGATGATGACGTTGGATTTAGCTTATTCTATATGCGTGCTATATTTGTCATGTCTTAGGTTTTATTTCAGATATCAGATGCTATGACTTGCTTTGCATTTAGAATAGTAACCCACACCTTTTTCCGCATGAAAATGGATGAAATTTTGTTATTAGCTGAGTCTGAATATTCATATGTATGCTATCAC
Organism: Scilla litardierei; assembly: GCA_030789695.1. NCBI lineage: Eukaryota > Viridiplantae > Streptophyta > Magnoliopsida > Asparagales > Asparagaceae > Scilla > Scilla litardierei. The sequence goes on from CM061131.1 coordinate 72,117,781, forward strand.
AGAAAACACACCAAGATTCACGCATTGAATGCTTATATCTGGAGTACTGACTTTCTTTTCCTATATCACTTCTATATGCATGAATTGTACACTTCACTTCAGGATGATTGAATGATGTTAGCTATGATAAATCTGGATTAGTTAGCTTTTTTGTGATCGAAACTGAGTAGATTAGATTACCCTGCTGAAGTTTTCGTGCATGTCTTATAGAGTGAACCGAGAGTTATATTTATTTCTTTCTCCACAAATCTTGAACATCGTTTCTCTACTTTTAAAATCATTGGTGAATCTTCCCTTAGTGATTCTATTTTATGGCATTTTCCCCCGCTACTAATTCCTAGCTCCAAATCTCTTATTCTATAAAAAAAAGGGAGAGAGAAAAACATTCTTGTACATCATTATCTCTCTCTGAGTTGGGATCGTTGTGTATATATTGCTTATTGCAAAAAAAATAAAGAAAAAAAAGAGAGAAAAAAAAATCCTGAATAAAAGATCCCATCTCACTTTCTTTCTTTCTTCTTTCTTTTCGTTGCTTTTGGAGCTATATGTAAAAAAAATGGGGATGTAAATATTTTTTATGCCACCACGCTTATAGATAAGCTTGGGGGAGGGGATCCATTGATGTGTGAGAGAGTGACTACTTGACATCGCACGACAACCTAGGCTAAGTAATATTCTATACTCGGTGAGATTATTTTAGTTTTACGAAATCCAGAAATCTAAGCCTAGCACTCATTTCATGAAATCCATACCTTTCTATTCTCTCTATTCTATAGTGTGATACTCTTATACTCCAGATAGAAAGCGTTCAATTGAAAAGTGTGTGATCTGTGATTTGTATACCGCTTTAAATGATTCAGACGACGTTAATTTTAAAATTATTCCGTTTTTCATGATTATATCGTTGTTCGTGGGTTTTCTATTTCTATTTGCACTATTATACTAAGATATCAAAATAAAATTCTTTGACATGTATTTCTCATTCGGTGCATGCTATAAGAGTAAGTGAAACCCACGTCCTGAGAAAATGATCTAGCATCCTACCTCTTCGCTTCTTTCTTTCTTTCTTCTTTATTTTCATTTCGTTTTCATTCTTCTTCGTTTTTTTTTCATTTTTCCGTTTTTCGCCGTTTTCGTTTTCAGAATCCACCGGGTTCGCCTTTTACTTATCTTCCTCGAGGACGAGTAAGAGGCAAGCTTGGGGGATTTTGATCACTCCTTATTTTACACCTTTTTTCCGCATATTTGCATGCCATTTAGATCGCCCAAATCATGTTTGTCACGATATATCGACGATATTGCGATGCTTTTCACGATTTGTTGTTTTTGTCGCATTTCAGGTGATTTGGCGCGATTTGGAGTGATCTCGAGATGCGCTTACTCTAGACGGTCACCAACGACCTCTCCGAGGGGTATTTTGCTGTTGGAGAGGAGCGGAAGAAGAATGGACGTCGCAGGAGCGACGAGGAGGCCAAAATAAGCAGATTGGGTATTTTTTGTGTCCCACTCGGCCGAGTGGAGGAGCCACTCGGCCGACCAGCGAGACACTGCTCGGCCGACCAGTTCAGACACGAGTTACCTGTTCACTCGGCCGAGCACAGAAGACCCACTCGGCCGAGTGACGATACCACGTCCGCCCGAGTGGCGCCCAGACGAAGCCCTTCCAAAACATCGAAGTTTCTGTTTTTCGGCTGCCTGAACTTCAGAAGACCCACTCGGCCGAGTGGAGAATCCCGTCCGCCCGAGTGCAGTGAAGTCATCGGCCGAGTGACGACAACTCACTCGGCCGAGCTGCCTCCGAACTGAAGACCCCTGAAAGCCCCGACTTACTGGAAAATTGCAGGGTTTTCACTCGGCCGAACGACTTTTGTCACTCGGCCGAGTGCGATGCGCTGCCTGTAGCGAAAACTGCGGAAAACAGGCTGTGCAGGGGCATTTTGGTCACGATTTTTGGACGATTTTTGGGGCTATTTAAGCCCTGTTTTTACCCTAGTTTTGAGAGCTCTCTCTTAGATTTTTTGCAGCTTTTTAGATTAGTTTTTTAGCTTTATTCTTGTGATTGGAGAAGGAGCAAAACTTGGATTTTTGTTCGATTAATTGAAGAACTACATTGGTTTGCATCTCTTTTCCCTAAAAATTCTATTTTTATTGTTTATATCATTGTTGTGATGAATTCTATTGCTTATCTCAACGATTATTTTTGTGATCTTGCTATGATTTGTGAGTAGTCTCCACGTCTTGGGGCGTGGGGATGAACCCTACAAGCCCACTTTCGTATTTGTGATGAATTGGTAGAAATTGTGCTAGAATTGCTATTAGGGATTAGATTGGGATCAATTTACTACGGATGGCTAGGTATTCATATCAATTGGGATTTGCAAGAGATTGGATCCCAATTTGATAGGAAGCCCTAGAAATCCGAATTGGGTTGGAGTCGGATTCTTCGAAATATCGGTTTGCAAGAGATTGGACCGATACTAGGATTCCCGGTTGCAATTCTATGCCGATACCCGTTTGCAAGAGATTGGACGGGTAGGAACTATCCTAATCTAGATCGTGGACCGAGTTTGCAAGAGATTGGGCTCGGTGCGCGATTGGACGATGATGTTGATCCTAATGCTAGCTTCCCTAGGGTAGGGTTTGCAAGAGATTGGACCCGACCCTAGGATAGCTATAGACCGGTAACAGCGCGAGAGCGTGAGCTTGGTTCTACATTCAGTTGCAACTAGTTCATCCGAATTCTCATTCTAGCAATTTTGATACCGATGAACCACATTTATGAAGTATGGTGTGTAGCGGGTATTCCCCATTCCCTAGACGTTCTTTATTTGATTTGATATTTCGCACATTTGTCTGACGATTGTGACAGGATCGCCAAAGGCAAAATTCTCTTCTTAAATAGCCAGGTTGATCGGAGCAAGCACAGTCATTCGTCCTCCCTGTGTTCGATATCCCGCTCGCTGCTACACCGTGCACTTGCGGTAAAACTACAACCGTTCTTTTGGGTCACGTCCCGGAGCGATCACCTACCCTACAGGCAAGAGGAAAGAAACCTACTCACGTGCTGGCCTCTACCACTCTAATTCTATTAAACCCTAGAGTAACTACATCAGCCTATATAACCCTATATTTATTAATAAAAACCCTGCCACACAAATGCACCGCCCCTACCCACTTTCTCCTCCGCACGACAGAGAAACGTGCAGCAAAACCTACACGCAGCCCAGGCGCACGATCGCTTCTTCTCTTTGAGGTCCAATGCCAGCCCCGCATCCCTCTCGCGGTAACACCGGACGACGAGCGCACCTCCTTCTTCGCATCAACCACCTAGCCGAGGCCTCTGTCACCGGAGCAACCCCATGCCGCCATCGACAGCCGCTTCCAGGCCCGCACGCATCACCCAGGACCCCCGCAACCAACGCCTCCGCCTCCTCCGAGCCACCTCGCAACCGGACGGTCACCGCTCGTCCGTCTCCACTTCAGTCAGCAGCCGTGCCCTCTCCGACTTCGCGTGGCCTCTGCTCCCACCGGCCGACAACCACCCCTGAACCGCCGTACCACCGCCTCTTCTCTTCGACAACCCTTCGCCGTCAACCACGTCTCCGTCGAGCTCCATCCGACGCTCCTTGTTGTTGGTCCGTCCTGTCTGCTCTACTCCACACACGCACCTCCCAACTGCCGGATTCCTCTGCCCCTCCCCTCTTCTTCCACCACTCACTCCAACCTCCGGCTGAGACCCCACCTCGACACCGATCTGCACTGCCTCCAGAACGGCGCCCCTCTCCGGCCTCACCTCAGGGCGAATCTCGCCACGCCCCACCTCGCTGCAGCCATCGTCATCTCGCCTCTCGCCCCTGTTTCTCCCCTGCTCCAGCCATCATCGCCAAGGAAACCCACCGACGCCGACAACCGCCGCTCAATCGAACTCTCCGACCAACCCCGACGTTGCCTCGCCTAGCCCGCACCTAACATCAATCTTCCGGTGCCGGCCAATCAACCTCCACACCTGGCGAACCCCGCGCCTCCCACTCTCAACCGCCGTCGAACCGACCCAACTCCTGCAAGCAACAAGCATGCAAACTGTGAGCTTTTAGAAGTGAGTTTCGTTTTTTTGTTTTGTGAAATATTAAACTTTATAAACAAGATGGTATTCATAGCTATAAGAGTACTATTGTAGGTGAACAGTAGGTTAGGTGAACATATCCTTTTTCTCACATATGTTATTATATAATTAGTGGGTACGATTTATTAGTATACATCAGAGTACACTCAAAAGAGTGAGCAGTACCCTATGACATTGATAACACATCTAAATTATCATAGGTAGCAGTAGTTACGATAGTTCATTATAATGATATTAGTATCATACATAATATAACAGTTCGTTATAACCAGCAGTTATACATTAATCTTGATTAGCAGTAGGATATATTATATCTTAGTTTATAAACGGTAAGTGAATTTTATATCACTCTTTTATTGATAGTATAATCCATTGATGCAGATCTTATACGCCTTTCACCGTGATCACCTGGACACCCTAAAATCGCTCCAAACAGGTAAGTGTGCAACTAGATATGAATTTTTGAAGTTCGATGCGTAACACGTCACTTTTACTTTGTGCTGTATAACTTGAAAACCGTAGGTGAAATGACGCATGAAAACGATGCCATGACATTCTGGACTAAACTCGTGACCCAACGACATATAATTCAATATAATTTAATTCTAATCATTAGTGAAGAATATTGTTTTCTGTAGCATATTCAGTGAAAACTCATACTCGACGTTATCTCGAAATTGTTGTAAATACTGTTCAACCCACTCCTGCTTATTAGAAATGTTGTAATAACAGATTAACATTGATAACGTTAAATTTCTGTAAGTTTGGAAATGAGTAACAAGTTTTGACATCGTGAAAATCGTGCGCCTCGAAGGCGGTATCGTGATATCGTGATGTCGTGTGAGTCGACTTGGCCGGCTCGTGTTCCGGTAAACTTTTGGGTGGGGTTAGGGGTGAGCGGCCACTGGGCGTATGAAAGGTACTTTCCTCAAGAGCACCACCCGCACGCGGTGGGTTAGCGTCAATCACGGTAAGCCCCCATGAGAGGAACGACCTTCTCATCACGACCTAAAGGCGAGAACCCTAGATTAGAATGCTAACTCTTGACATGGAAATTGTAACGCTAACTTTGGTCTCTTGGAAAATTTTCATGATGATGAACTCACAGAGAAATACCTTAATTTAATTCTTGCAATTACTTAGAACTACATGCTAGGGATGTTTACTTTTCTTTCAGTATAATTGTCATTATTAAATTGCTGCAGTCACCTCTTTAAAATATCTAATGCTTCTTGAATTCATATCTGTTGTATATCTTGCCTTGGTTTGCTAATCTTTTCTTGCAGACCCCTTGCTGACATACATTCATGTTTGTGGATGTATGTCAGATTCTGAGCTTGAGTACCCAGAGGATCCGTTCGTGGCGCCTGACTTAGAGAGCCAGAGCTTACCGTAGACGCCGGGCCGCTTCCTGCGGAAGACTAGAGCCCCCTATTCCGTCCTACTTTGAGCTTTAGCTTTAGTACCTTGTAGTAGGATTAGCGTTTTGTTATAGTTTTCTTTTGGCCATGCTGAGGCCAGTTGTCTTAATTCTTGTACGAACAATTCTGGAAGTGCTCGTTTTAATTTAATGAAATGTTTTCTGATTGTTCTGATACGCCAATGTAAGGACCTCTTCTGTGTTTTTATCACAGACGCTTATTGAACTCGAGCTTCACCGCTCCAGTTCAAGCAGACCGCGTAACGTTCTCGCTTCCGGTGTCTTTTGGGAAGCGGGGCGTTACAACATGTGACACCCAAAAGAGCAAGGGGCACATGTCAGCAAGTCTACAAGAGACTTGTGCAAGGAAACTGAAAGTAAAAGTAAGGCAACCTAGCAATTCTAGCATGATGCAATGACATGGCAGATATAGCATGAGTGCAACAAATAAAGTAAGGTACGAGCATGGCATGGCAACTGGCATTTAAATCATGGCATGGATATCAAGTTTTACAAGAACAATCACAAGGACAAGGACAAGTCAAGTAAGCACGTCATGCACAAAGATTACGCCTTTTGGCTAGAGTGGCTGATCGGGCAAATCTTAAGCTCAAGTGATCTCTTATCCCTACCCCTCCATGTGTATCGAGCCAGGGCCTTACCCCCGAACACGGAATGCTCGCTTCTGGATCACGAGCCAGGAAGTGTTTTTCAATATGGCATAGGGGTGCACCTAGCCTGAACAAGGAAGTACAAGTATTGTAGCGTGTGCTACGAATGCAACATTCAACTTGGATGACATGTAAGATGCAATGCATGGCAGATAATAGTTTAAGTGCGTACATATAAGGAATTTAAACGTGGCAGGCAACAATGCAAGAATGACATGGCAGTGTGACTGATCTAGCTTCGTTGTCAAGCTAGATCTTAAAGTTGCGTCTAGACAGCTATCATTTCACTGTCTAGTCTCTTTTACGCTAAAAATAAGGAAGTGGCCTAAAACATGGCCCTAAGCAAAAGTTGGCAAGTTTCACTTGCCTGCAAGTCTGTTGTCAGAAAAACACCATCCAAAAGAGTCCAAAGTCACAAACGACCTACGTGCACAAGTCCACCAGCCTACAGTCCTATAGTATTAATCTTGATTAGTGAATTATCAGACAACCAAAATACCGATTTTTATCTTGTTTAACAGGTTTGGGTTGGGTGTCTTAAGAGTGCAGAACGTTACCTCAACACGACGCGAAAGCTACTCTGGCGTCGGGTAGCGACGCCAGGGGTTGGATTTCGGTAGCGTAAGGTAACGGCGTCGGCTCAGGAACGGTAACGGGTCACGAAGAAGGACGTACCACATCTGCGCCATTAGGTTAACATCCAAAAGAATTATTAACCAACAAAACTAATACTATATCACTACATTGTTCTTGTTCACAGCTTAAATATATAATATAATATATGTATCTAATCGTATTATTCCCATGTGATGACATTAAACGCAATATGGTCTTATAAAACATATAACTTGTGACCCTTAAATTATAGCTTACTATAACACATATATATATATCATCCCGATTAAGTAAAGGTTCACAGATTTCATTGACTTACGTTTCATGTCTTCTAAACGTAAGTGCGCTGCAACAGAGGAAGGAGACCATGGCGTCATCGAGGGTGGAGCTCATGGTGCTAGTTGCCGGCGGCGGAAACGCTGGAACGGCGGCGTAGCGGCCATCGGGCGACGGCAGTTGCTGCTGTGAGCTGCTGCAACTTGCAGCGGCTGCAACGGGGGATTCCGGTAGCGTATAGATGGCCGGAGGGGATCAATACAGCGAGGGGAGGCCGCCGTGCAACCTGCGGTGGTTGCCGCGAAGAGCAGCAGCCACGCTGCTGAAGACAGCGCTCGGAGAAGCGCTGTCGTCGCTCCTGGGTGGCGCTCACTAGCGGGGAGGCGACGGGGAGGTCCCACGAGGGAGGGGAGGAGGTCTGGACGGCGGGGAGGCCGCGGGTACGTCGGAGGGAGGGTTCGACGGCGAGTAAGGGCGGTGCAGCGACGGGTTTGAGCTGTGTGCGAAAAGAATAATGACAGCTGCGTGTTTTGATGTTGGGGGAGAATTAAATAGCCCTAGATCAATTTTAACAGAGGAGAGTCTCACGTGATGGGGGTCTAGGTTAGCTAGGGTAGGAGTAGGGTTATTAAAAATTCATTATAACAATTTTTCAAAACAACAATGTCTCCTTCTCTCCCATGCGTGTGTGTGTGTGGGGCCAGCCCTATATCATTTTGTGGCTAGGCTAACGGGCTGGGAAAATAATAAAGCTTGGGTCATGCAAGTGCTAGTATATGAAGTGCATGTGGGCCTAGGGTTATAACATTTGTTATTATAAGTTAGAGGCTAGATAGGCTTAATCTCTTATATCAATTTATTACAAGTTTTGAAAAGCCCATCAAAACAAAGTGTGCTGATTGTGTGCGGCTAAAGGGGTTCCAAAATGGCTAGGGTTTACAGGTGATTAAGATATAGGATCTATAATAAATAATACTTAGGGTTAACTATAATAGATTGGGCGAAATAGTGAAAGTGGGTCAAACGGAGCCCTAAAATTGTGAGATAAATACTGGGGCGACCGGGACGATGAGAGAGAGAAGGCAGAGAAGACGGATCACAATTTCAACGTCGAGAAACGAGATTAAAAATAAAAAGGTCTCGCGACAAAATTGAAAATCGCGACGTCTCGTCAAATAAAGTCAAATCGTGGGAGAACGACTCGTGAAATGACGTTCCAAATTAATTCCACGATTTAATACTCTTAGAGAGGGTCACAACGACATATCACACCATAGGGTTCGTATACAGACACTGTCTAAAATAAATACGTGCACGAACAAGAATACGTGCACGTAAAGCGTATAAAGAATACGGGGTCCAAAGGCGACGGTAATTCTAAGTTGGCACACGTCGGGGTTGGCTTGCTAAGGACGCAACCAAGTGCTACGGCCCTAACGATTCAACAACACGACTCCCACACAAAGCAACAAAACCAATCAGGTACCCGAAATTGCTATATGCACAGCCGTATAACGAATAGTGGGTACCGGCCGTTACAGCAGCGGCCGGGACAAATGCTAGCAATGCCCCTGAAGCGGCACAACCATCTAGCAGTTCTACTACCGTATTCTCCGACATGGATAAGGCGAAAGCCATTATCTATATCAGGAGACACATAGATCGGACCTTAAAGGCCGAATGCTTAACGATAGAAGACTATCTTGAGTTGTGGACAACACTTGAGGCACGTTATAGGAATCATATAGATGTCATACTGCCACGTGCCAGTTATGAGTGGGAAAACCCCCGTTTTCAGGACTATAAGTCCGTTGATGAGTACAACTCAGCACTTTATAATATCACATCACGCCTGAAGTTGTGTGGTGAAGAAGTCTCGGAGCACCGCATGTTGGAAAAGACATTTACCTTGTTCCACGAGAAAGATGCCATCCTCATGCAACAGTACCGTGAATGCAACTTCATGAAGTTCTCTGATTTGCTTTCTTGCCTTCTTAGGGCAGAGCAGAATAGAGACTTACTATTGGCCACTCATAATATGTGCCCTGCTGGTGCTGCCCCTCTCCCTGAATCCCACCATGTTTCTCCCAAAAGTGGAAAAAAAGAAGAAGGCTAGAAAGAACAAAGGAAAAGCTGCAATGAAGCCATCAAGAGTACCACTCTAGAACAACAACAACCAGAGGAAGAAAAACTTCACATGGAAGTGTAAGAACATTGGTCCAGTGTCAAATCCTAAGAAGAACTGGGAGGATAAATACCATAGATGTGGCATGACTGGACATTGGTCCAGAAACTGCCGCACTCCTCGCCACCTCCAGGATCTGTATCAGGTGAGCCAGAAGCCTCTGCCTGAAACAAACTTGGCGGCTATTCAACCGCCAACCAAGTTCACTGCAAAAGACTTCGAGAATGACGATCTGCTCGATTGAGCCCTATCTTTATATCTATGCATTTAAATCTATGTAGCTTCATCTGCAGTTTGCTTTGAAAGCACTTTTATTTGTATGGCAGTTTTTCATTTACTTAAATAAACTTTCATTTTGCTTATATATAGATGAAGTATGAGTGCCTAGTGGAAAGTGCCTCAACGCATACTATCCTTTGCGATCCATGCTATTTTATAGCTTAAAAAATATGACGGTCTTGTTATCACAATTTCGGGACTGTCCAACATAATCGAAGGATCTGGAGAAGCAATCATATTGCTCCCAAATAACACAAGACTTAAAATTCAAAATGCACTATTCTTTCCAAAATTCAATAGAAATCTCATAAGTTTCAAAGATATTTGTTTTAATGGATATCACTTAGAAACTAGAGATGAAGAAAACATTGAATATATGTATGTGGCTCGTCAAGAAGATGGCCAGAAGACCATTTACGAATGATTTAAGGGACCCCCGTCGGGTCTCAACCACACGTATATTCAACCAATAGAAGCCAATATGACTGAGCACCAGAAGTGCCTTTCATTGCCAGAGTTTCAACTCTGGCACAATAGACTTGGTCACCCTGAATCAGCTATGATGCGTCACATCATCTTTGAATCCCGTGGACATAATTTGAAGAACCAGAGAATTCTTCAAAAGGGTGAATTTCCTTGTCCCCCTTGTTTTCAAGAAAAACTAATAACGAGACCCTCCCTCCTGAAAGTGGGATTAGAGTCCCATGGCTCCCTAGAGAGAATTCATGGCGACATTTACTGGCCTATTCACCCCGCAAGTGGCCCATTTCGGTATTTCATGGTACTGATTGATGCATCCACAAAATGGTCTTACGTGTGCCTATTGTCCACCTGTAACCTAGCTTTCCCAAAGCTATTGGCACAAATAATTAGATTGCAGGCTCATTTACCCGATTGCCATTTCAAGAAACTACGTCTTGATAATGCAGGCGAATTCACTTCACAAGTCTTCGATGACTATTACCGGGCAATGTGTATCGAAGTTGAACATCCTGTAGCTCATGTTCACCCCCAGAATGGATTAGCAGAGTCTCTTATAAAGAGACTACAATGGATTGCACGTCCATTGCTCATGCAATCCCAGTTACCTGTGGATGCTTTGGGCATGCTATATTGCATGCCGCATTGCTCATTAGGATAAGGCCCTCTGGTGGCCATACATTATCCCTGATGCAGCTAGCATATGGCACAGCACCAGATATCTCCCATTTGAGAGTATTTGGTTGTGCTGTGTATGTCCCAATAGCACCACCGCAGAGGACCAAAATGGGTCCTCAGCGTCGTCTAGGTGTCTATTGGGTTTGATTCGCCCTCTATTATTAGATACGTAGAACCTCTCATGGGGGACACATTTAAGGCACGTCTTGATGACTGTGAATTCGATGAGAAATCATTTCCAAAACTAGGCACACAGTCTAAGAAGCCTGATGCTTCTGAGACTATTTCTTGGGACAAGAAGTCTTTGTCCATTTATGAGCCGCGTACTAATCTGTGTGAAGATGAGATCCTGAAAATCCTTCACATTCAGAACACAGTACACCTACTACTGGACAAATTTACGAACAACCAGAAGATTTTTCGTTCATACGTCCATGCTGCCAATACGCCATCTAGGATTAACATCCCTAAAGATGAATGCAATCCACCGGCAGCAGAATTGGCTGTACCTCAATTGAAAAGAGGACGTCCGCTAGGTTCAAAAGATAAAGTTCCTCGAAAGAGGAAGATTTCTGGAGATAATAAGATGATCCCTCCACAGGATGCTGAGGTCAGACCAGCGACCTCTCCTCTCCTTATTTTCCCTGCAGAGCAAACAATATGAGAAACATCATTAAATTACGTACGTACTAGAGAGGTATTGGACAGATATAGCACAGACGTCGATGACGATTTTGTGTACGATATTGCCGTTCATGTCGCTGAATACGACGATGACGTCGAACGACATTCTCTAGCGGAATGTAACCGCAGAGATTATTGGCCAAAATGGGACGAGGCAAAAGAGTAGAGCCGGACTCACTCTTGAAATGCAAAGTATTTAGACCAGTAGTCCAAACACCTATAGTGGTTAAATCTGTGGGATATAAGTGGGTCTTCATCAGAAAAATAAACGAAGAAAATGTGATCGTACGCTACAAGGCATGCCTTGTAGCACATGGATTTTTCCAAAGGCCGGGGATTGATTATGAAGATACATATTCCCCGGTCATGGATGCGATCACTTTCCGATTCTTGCTTAGCTTATCATCTCTGGAAAGCCTAGAAATGCAGCTTATGGACGTTGTGACTGCATATCTATATGGCGATATAGATAAACAAATCTATATGAGACATCCAGATGGGTTTAATTTACCCCCAGAGATGAAAGAGAGACCTCGGGACGCCTTCTCGGTAAGGCTTCAAAGATCATTATATGATCTTAAGCAATCAGAAAAAATGTGGTATAACAGACTAAGTGTTTTCCTTGCACAGCAAGGATTCACAAACAATGAAGTTTGCCCGTGTATCTTTATCAAAAGAACGAGAACGGGATTTGTCATCGTCGCAGTATATGTGAACGACTTAAATATCATAGGATCTCCTGTAGAGATCAATGAGATATCTGAAAGCCTAAAGCATACATTCGAAATGAAAGACCTATGCAAAACGAGGTACTGTCTTGGCTTACAGATTAAACACCTACGAGGTGGAATCCTGTTACACCAATCAAACTATACAAGGAAACTTCTAAACAAGTTTTGAATGGAACAATGTCATCCTTTAAGTATTCATATGGTCGTGAGATCACTGGATATTCATAAGGACCCCTTCCGGCTGCTGAAAGAGGGGGATGAGTTACTGGGTCCTGAAGTACCTTACCTCAGTGCCATTGGAGTACTTCTATATCTGGCAAACTGCACGCGTCCCGATATAGCATTCACAGTTAATCAACTTGTTAGACACGGTGATGCGCCTACAAAGCGCCACTGGAACGGAGTAAAACATCTCTACGCTACCTCCAGGGTTCTATAGATATAGGACTATACTACCAGAGAGTTTCATCCTCCCAGTTACTTGGTTATGCTGATGCAGTTTACCTATCTGATCCCCACACAGCAAAATCACAAGCTGGCTTCTACGGAGGGACTACTATCTCATGGAGATCGGTAAAGCAAACAACTACAGCAACATCATCCAACCACGTTGAACTCATTGCGATCCACGAAGCAAGAAAAGAGTGTTTTTGGCTTCGCTCCGTCGTCCAACATATCCTTGATGCCACTGGCCCGATGACTGGTGATCTTGGGCCCACTGTCTTGTTTGAAGATAACACTGCATGCATACACAACTCAAAAAGGGCTACATTAAAGACGACAGAACGAAACACATTTCTCCCAAATTCTTCTGGACGCACGATCTACAGAAGAACGAGAAGGTCAAAATTCAGCAGATCCAGTCCTGCAACAACTTAGCTGATCTGTTTATTAAATCTTTACCGAGATGTATTTTTGTAAAACTTGTAAAAGGAATCGGTATGAGACAGCTGAAAGACCTACAAGACTGAAGCTTGTACGGATAAGGGGGAGTAACATGTGGGTTGCACTCTTTTTCCTTAAGCTGTTGGTTTTTTCCACTGGGTTTTCCACAGCTAAGGTTTTAACGAGGCAAACACGATTACTTTGGATCCAGAAGTATCCAACCCTTTAGCATTATACGCTAAGACCAAAGTAATGGATGGATAAAGGGGAGTGTTGTGAATGAGGGAGGCCAAATGTTGTGAACCATGGCTTTGTGCCATGATGACTCATTCTCTTAATTTTCAACACTAATCAATTTTTTTGATTTCACATAAAAATTGATGCTTTAAAATTTTAGAATAATAAGTTCAAAATGAATGATTCCGATAGTCATACAAATTTAAAAATAGAATTTTGTCACTGATTAAGAAAAAATTTCTTTTTAAATAACAAACAGATATATTTAATAAGTATAAGCAGCCGTGGTGGTGTACCAAGAACAGCGTTAGCAGCGGGCAAGGATTGAAAATAATTTTTGTGAGCCAACGGACAGTGGTCCAGCGACATTACATCTGCTTTCCAGCGGAACAATCAGTGATCGATTCTTGGTGGATACATAATATGCGCGCATCGTTAACCAGCTTTTCGATAAATCAAATAATAATAATAATAATTTTTTCGCGGACCCATAGACATTTTTGTTCGGATCAAAAGTTGAGCAGAAAATGCACCCATAGACATTCTATGCGGGAACCCTTGTAGAACGAAGCTCGTGCTTACGTGTCGTGACGAACACGTCGACAGCGGCGATGATGGCCCACTTCTAGCCACGTGTAAGAATTGCCACGAGATCTGCTGCACATCTCCAAACCAAAAACACCTCCTCTGCCGAGGTGTGCCTCAAAAGCAAGCGAAAACAGCTGCAAAGGTCGTTGTCCTTTCCATCTGGCCAATCAGATATCGACACGTCATTCCGAGAAGACTTGGAAACGGGACGAGTCGGTAGTCAATGGGGGCTATTGGATAAGGATTAATATGGGAATTATTATTTTATATTGGGAAAGTATTGCTATTTTTTAGTCAAAAAGCAGTTTTTAAAAATATTATTATTATATAATTTCCTCGTAATTGATGAGTAGTTCCTAAATGTGGTCACCAGCTAGCAGTTGTCGATAGTTGTGTTCTGTGGATAAGATTCTATTTTTTATGTACTGATTTTTTAATGATATTATAAATCAAAATGATGAATATATGCGGTTCATATAGAAAAATTTCGCAAGATGCATGCATTAAATTTATTTTATTTATTTTTTTAAAAAAGATTTATTCTACGTGTTATAGAGCATCAACATGCCAAAAATCAAGTAAATCCAATGTTATTAATCCTTCGATCCGATTGGAATAAAATCAACATTTCATAACGATAAAACTTTTTGTAACCGATGGCATAAGTGTCAAATCGACTTAAGGTTAATTCATATTTAAGGTTTTTAAGATTTTTATAATGAGTACATAAATCATATTAAAAAATTTCAAATAAATTACTGAGGATGCGTTTTATGTGCTACCATCGTAGGAAACTTCATGTGCTATCAACACATGCACATTATCATTATATGTATATATATGAGTAAACTGGATATGTGTCATCTGTATGCATTGACAGTACAAAAACCATTTTCAGTTTTTTTTTCAAAATTTTGTTAAGGTTGTTGTACACATTCCGAAACCTCAAATATGTGTGAACCTAAATAGGGTTGATCCTTGATTCACACGTTACAAAAAGTTCTGTTGTTATGAAACTGTGGAGTTTGCAACAATTGCATGAATCATGTATTCACTTGATTTTTGGTATCTTGATTATGCACGATATGTAGAATAAATCAAAAAAATTAAAATAATAAAAATAAATGACGTATCGTGTATTAATGCGTGAAAATTTAATATACTAACAACACATACATGGTGTGAATGAGCACGCGTACGCGTGCTAGCTAGCTAAGGAGGAAATTTCATCCTTGTCTAACTTTAAACCCCATGCCAGACTCACCATCCTCCTATTTTCCCCGAGGAATGGATCCGTTCATTTTGATTTTCCTGCTATAAAACCGCAAATCACCAACTATCAAGTATATATAAATGGTATTGCTTGCTCATTTAGCCATTGCAATAAGTTTTGTTTCTACGAAATAGTTAAGCAGAACAACATGGGTACTTTTGATATTTGATAGTTTGGAGCTTTAGAATAGGAAAATTAAGATGAACATATCAAACTGTTTGAAAAATACATGAGAGTGTGGTTTTGAAGCTAGCTAAAGAGCGAATTTACTTATTAATTGACTTATGCACATATTCCTTGGCCGATTCACCAATACATGGGGTTTTGTGGTTTTCATATATGTATGTTTAACGGCTAGTATTTATAAGTACGTATTTCGTACGAATTTTATTGATATATTGAATTATTTTTAATAATTGACTTATGATTTTATTTATTAATTCTATAGCTTGTATTATTTTTAAAAACCAATTAATTATAATCATATGAGTATACATATATATTTGATTTTTGAATTCAAATTTGAATTTACTTCTCATATAATTCGAAGAGACTTTAACCATATCTTAATGACAACAAATCCCTACCTTTATAATTGCAATTATATTTTATTCCTTCCTTTTCTTCTGCATCAACACATACCAAAACAAACAAAAGTCAAATGAAAACATTAAAACTATTAAAACCCTAACCCAACCCAATAACCCCACGCACACAAGACCCCCTCCCTCATCTTCATTCCAGCCGCAACATTCCTCCCTTCGAAACCCTCACCCGAGCCTCCTCCCGCGACCTCCATCACCCTCAAGCTTCCGCAACCTCCCTCCTCCGGCAGCCTCCAGCTCCACCTGCAGACCCTGCACCGCCTTCCTCCTCCCTCTGGCAACCCTCGCACCCCGATCTTCCCTCCTACCTCCACCAACACCCACAGCCTCGTTCCACAAAGCCCGCACCACTCCACTGGTGACACCACCGCCGCCTCCACTTGCAAACCCCCTACCCCGAGCCACTCCGTCCACGTCTTCCTCCCCTGACACCGCCAGCTCCGACTCACGACCCCGCCCTCCTCCTACCACAGAACCTGTGCGGCCCACCTCTCTCCCTGCCATCACCGAGCGCCACCTCCTCCTCGCCGCAATCCCCGCACGCCGACAACACCGCCACCTCAGCCAAAAGACCCCAAACCCCCACACTAGCCCCTCCACGACCTCCATCGACCCCTCCCTCCTATCTCATCTCCCCTGCACCAGCAACACACCACAAACCCCAACCCTCTTCCCTTCCCACCGTCGCACTCCCTCATTCGACCACCACCTCACCAGCACGCTGCTACCGTCGTCACCCTCGCCTGCTGCTCCGCAGTCGTAGTCGCTGTCCAACCCGAAGTTGTCGTGGCCATCATCCACCTGTAAACACATACGAGAACGAAACCCTAAAAGCGTGAGTGTTCTTTTATATACAGTAAGTTTATAAATATGTTACTATATTATTCATATGTTAGTTTATATTATAAATATATATACAATACATTATATAGGTCAAGTTACTGTATATATATATAAAGTATATATAAACAGTATATGCACGCGCACACACACACATATAGGATTTAATTTAGAAAAGGTGGCACCTGATCTATTGTATCAGGTGCTTAGACACAAAAAAGGTGGGAAGTACAAGCCCCCACATGGGCTTGTACTCGTGGGGCCCCACCTTTTTGTGTCTTGCACTTGATCCAATGGATCAGGTGCCACCTGCTCTAAATTAATCCCATATATATATATATATATATATATATATATATATATATATATTAATGGAGTGGTGCTGTCAGCTGTGGAAATTCCGGTGCTGGAAGGGTTTTTTTTGCAAAAAAACGCGCTCAGGAAAAACACGGTCCGCTTCTTTGCATTTTTTGCGTTTTACCCCTTCTACCCCCGCATCAGATCCGACTTGATGTGGGGTCACGAGAGCAGGCTGTTCGCCACGAGAAATAAAAAAAACAACGGCGCTTCAATTTTACGACTTGGCCTCTAAAAAAATCAACGGAGCTTCAATCTCTAGGGGCCTACTCAACGGAGCAAACGGCAGCCTCGACAGCCTCGATGTCGTTCAGCAGCTTCGTCATCGTCGGCCTAAAGCATCGTCAGCGTCGGCAGACTCGAAATCGTCATCAGCATCGCCTCGTTTGCCCTAGCCGTCATCAGCATCGCCTCGCCTCGCCTCGCCATCCTTGTCTGGGGCCCAAGCTGTCGGAGTCACCATCACCGAAAGACATCATCTTCCACCATCATCGGACCTTGCAGCTCAAAAATTAAGGTAAAAAAATAATTTTTAGGGTTTGAGCTTTAATTTTACGACTTTCTTATATGTGATTCCCACTGGCATTTGGAAATGCACAATAACCTACCTTTCTCCCCTCTTCTGCCCTAAAACGACGCAAGGGTGATCGAATCAGTGCCGCAACACACGGAGATCGCCTCAACACACGGAGCTGGCCCATTTGTCTCGGAGGTTGTCTCGAGAGCAGCTGGCCTCTTCTTCCCCTCTTCTACCCTAAAACGCGAATCAAAAATTAAGGTACAAAATAATTTTTAGGGTTTGAGCTTCAATTTTACGACTTTCTTGTATGTGATTCCCACTGGCATTTGTTTACTGTCTTTCTTTGCTCTTTTGGACATTGGGAATATGATTTGTTTACTGTCCAGCAATAATTGAATAACAAAAGAGCTTCTTTACAATAATTGAAGATTAAAATTGTAAGCAAGGATTTGTTGAAAGACACTGGCATTTGAATCACAATTTCTTTACTGTAAACAAATGCCAGTGGGAATCCAAAAGAGCTTCAATTATTTTTCTGAATTTCGCTGATTGTTTATTGTCTTTAGCTGTCAATTTTTAATCTTCCATCTGGGTTCTTTGTTTTGTTTATCGGAGCTGCAGAGCCTGTAAAACATGTCCCCGATTTAGATAATTGATGGGGTTTTAAGCAATCTGTCATTAGTAAAATCCGTAGTATTTCTTGCTAGTGCATCTAGTCTACACCACAATCAAATATAAAATTTGTGAATGAAGTTAAATTTTCTTATTGCAGAATGGATGTTCACTCCCTCGATTCTCCTAATATTTATCATGATATTACTGATGAAATGACAGTTGAAATGGAGAAAGATGCAGTACATGTGGATGAAATGGGGATAGATCCATTACAGGTGGAAGAAACAAAGCCGTATGTTGGAATGAAATTCGGTAGCCACGAAAAAGCGTACGACTTTTATAATGCATATGTATTAGTAGTTGGGTTTGGTATCAGAAAAAGCACAACAAATTATGGCCGGGATTGGAAAGTACAAGATAAAAAATTTTTTTGCGATAAAGAAGGGAAAAAATCACTCAATGATAAGAGGGAAATGGGAAAGGTGGTTAATCGGAGACGAGATACAAAAGTAGGATGTATGCCTCGCATGAAGATCAAAGCATGTGTGGACAACGCATGGGTTGTTTCCGCTTTCGTTGAAGATCATATAAACCATGAGCTGACTAGTCCAAACAAGGCAAAAATGCATAGATCATAACAACAATTCCATAAAACAAAAAGGGTGAACAGTCTTATTGATAGTATGAATGGCAAAGGTGTCGCCCCATCGGTTATATCTCGTATCATAAATGCGACAAGTGGAAGTAATGAAGAAGCAGTTACATCGCAACAGTGTATTGACCATATGAGAACAAATAGAAAGAACAACATCGGTTATGAGTGTGTGGCTATAATTCAGCACTTCCTTAAGAAAGGATCCAATGACCTAGATTTTTATTTTGCAATGGAGGTCGATATCACAGGAAAATCGAGGAGTGTATTCTGGGCTGATGGGAGAGTACGAGCAGCTTATTTGAATTTTAATGATGTGGTTGTTTTGATGTGACTTATATGACAAATAAGTTCAACCTACCATTTGCTCCGTTTACCGGGGTTAACCATCACAGGCAATCCACGTTGTTTGGATGCGCATTACTGGCTGACGAGCAGGAAGAAACTTTTGTATGGTTGTTCCAAGAGTGGTTGAAGTGTATGCATGGAATAGAGCCTGGAGCCATAATAACTGATCAAGATCGTGCAATATGCAATGCCATTCATATTGTTCTTCCAAATACTCGACATCATTATTGCTATTGGCATCTATAAAAGAATATACCCGATCACTTGGCTTCCTTACGTTCGCGCTATGACGATGAATTTCATGAATACTACAACACATGGTATTATAGTGATAACATAGAGGAAAGCAACATAAAGTGGGTTGAGATGAAGGAAAAGTTTATGTTGGATGAGAATGAAGATGGTTGGTTGCACATGATGTACAAATATCGAGATCATTGGATCCCATGTTACTTAAAAGACACATTCTTTGCGGGGATGAGTTCAAGTCAAAGAAGTGAATCAATTAATGCTTTTTTTGATTCATTCGTTCATGCAAACATGCAGTTACCAGAGTTCGTATCATAATATGAGAAGGCCATAGACCATCGACGGATAAGCGAGGAACATGAGGACTTTATGACTCTAAATTCAAAACCACACATGCACCTATTTCACTTGATCGAGGAACAAGCCGGTGAGTGCTACACAAGAAGGATGTTTGATATTTTTCAACATCAATTGAAAAAATGTGGAAGCCTTTTTCGAGAGGAATTGAGACAGCCAGGAAATATTATATTGTATAAGGTGGGCAGGCGTTCAGTTGAGCGAAACAAGTGGAGATCAGTGACATATGATCCCAATGACCAAGCTTCATTTACTTGCAGTTGTAAAAGGTTTGAGACAAGTGGGATACTATGCAAGCATATATTGCATATCATGCAACATCTTCAGGTTGAGATCATACCTACTTATTACATCCTACATCGATCCATTCATGCACAACATCGTGAAATAGGAGTTGATAACGTCACATTGGGAAGTAATAATGAAGAGCGAGTTAATTTGTTGCAATCGATGGCCTTAAGAGCAAAGTGTAATAATGCACTTGAAAAGACATTAAAGTCGACTGCTTAGATGAGACGGTTGGATGTTGTGTTAGAGGAATATTTAAAGGATGATGAGGATGAAATGGACCCAATTGGAGTCCAAGGAATGGAAGCGGCCACTCAAGCTACCACTCAAGTAGGAAGCTCCCATATGTTTGATCATATTCCACAGATTTCCATCCGTGACCCAGAAGGACACATGAGGACTAAAGGTCGGCCACTGGGTGCAAGTAGATTCAAATCAAGTATGGAGGAAGCTCAGGAGAAACGGGATAGACAAAAGCGCATGTGTGGAAGATGCGGACAACTTGGGCATTACAGATCAACATGCACAAATCCACCGTCAACTATTAACAGTACCTGATCTATAATTGTTTTGCTCAATTTCATTTGCTATCACCCCATAGTTTCATTGTAAGTAGATTTTTCATCTCATACCTACATATACTATTCTTGTTTTGCTCAATTTCTTTTACTCTAACTCTGCACATCAATGTTTCAAATAATAGATGTCAAACATATTGTGTGTAGGAGATCAAATAATAGATGTCAAATAATAGATGTTTAACTTTATGTCCTGACTTTCACAAGCACACACATGTTTATCTGTGATATATGTTTATCTGGGATATTGGAGTGTGCCAGCATTTCACAAGCACACACATGTTTATCTGGGATATATGTTTATCTGGGATATTCAAGAATAGTTTGTCTAGAAATTGATTCAGAAATATTTCTATCATTGGATAATGTTTCTAATTATTGACAGTGTGCTTTCAGATTCATTTGAAAATTTTATTCTTTTTCCCAGTACAATATGTACAGAATGGTTCCTGATTTCTTTTACCATTAGTATGTAGATAACAGATGTAATTTGGAGAACTCCACTTGCTATTTTTTTCCTAAAAAAATTAACCGATTGCTTGGCACAGCTTACGGCTAAATGGTCTCGCTTACAAATGATAACTGCTCTCCTTGCCTCATGAACAAATAAATTTAGATTGAATAGTTTTTAAAGCCGTAAAGCACACTAGCCGACAAGCTGCATGGTCTGCCTCTATGGGACAATGTTTTCAGCACTTGAGTGCAAATCTGAAGCAATGTTTTGCCTTTTGCTCCATATTCCCCAGAGGCTACATCTTTAAGAAGGAAATGCAGTTGTATATGTGGATGTCACATGGTTACATCATTATGAAGAATTATTTGCTGTGTTTCTTGAGTTATATCTGTTGTTTGCTGGGAGTGATACTGGAATGTTGAAACTGGCATGAATGTTGAAACTGGAAGTGATACTTGATGCTTGAAACTGGAGTGATACTTGATACAGAGCAAACTTGATACATGGCTCGCATGAATGTTGAAACTGGAATGTTGAAACTGGAGTGCAAGTGAAATATGTAGTTAACAACATGGTTGAAACTGGAATGTTGAAACTGGGATGCAATTCATGTAAACTTGATGATGCTATTCTTTTTTTGGTCTATATGGTTTGGATTATTTGTAAACAAGATGGTTTGTAAACCTGTTGCTAGCATCCGTCGTAAATACCTGACAGTAGAGAATGTTGGCAGCTGAGAATGTTGTATACTGGCAGCCGAGAATGCTAAGATTGTAATGGAATTGACGGCTGAGAATGAATGTGATTGTTTGAAAAACATCTTTGTTTGTAAGCTTGTTTCTAATGTCTGTTGAAAATATCTGATAATGGCAGCAGCTGAAATGGGATTGTTGCCATGCATGTTAAAAAATCAGGGGTTGATCTGTCTAGCATAACTTGTGTTAGTCTGATGATATCTGATTGGGTGCATGATCGTGCCCCGGATACACGTCCCGGAGCGGCGACACTGTAGTCTTACCGCAAGCGCACGGTGTAGCGGCGAGCGGGTATCGAACACAGGGAGGCTTAATAACAGTGTCTTCTTCAATCACCTGGCTATAGGAAAAGTCGAGAAATGTTCGCAAATATGCGGTCACAGTCGTTCAAATGTATAAAAGAGATAACAAATTAATAAAGACGCTTAGGGGATAGGGAATCCCCGCTACTTGCCGTATCTCATCATTGTGATTCGTAGGTTTCACAATTGCTAGACTTGAAACTTGGATGAACTAGTTGCAACTAAATGTGGAACCAAGCTCACGCTCTCGCGCTATTGCCGGTCTATAGCCAACCTAGGGTAGGGTCCAATCTCTTGCAAACCCTAACCTAGGCAAACTAGCGTGAAGAACAACATCATCGTTCAATCGTATCTCGAGCCCACTCTCGTGCAAACTCGAGCTACGACCTAGGTTGGGATAGTTCCTACCCGTCCAATCTTTTGCAAACGGGTATTGGTATAGAAGTGCAGTCGAAAACCCTAGTTTCGGTCCAATCTCTTGCAAACCGATTCCGGAGAAATTCAATTGCAACCCAATTCGAATATCTAGGGCTTCCTATCGAATTGGGATCCAATCTCTTACAAATCCCAATCGATATGAATCCCTAGCTATTCGTATTATATCAATCCCAAACTAACCCCAATCAATCCTAGCAATAGTTTCACCAATTCATCACAAATTCGAAATTGGGCTCGTAGGGTTCATCCCTACGCCCTAAGACGATGAACTACTCACAATTCATAATCAAATTCAATAGAAATTCACAAGTAAAATTAATGGAATTCATAGCAATATTCAACAAATCAATAAAAATGGAGTTTTTGAGAGAAAGAGAGACAAACCAATGAAGAATCAAGATAGCATCCAACAAAATCTCACTTTTCTCTCCTCCCTAAAAGCTAAATCTAATCCGTAAAAAGTTAATCTAAAAAGGCTGCAAAAAGTTCTGAAAAAAGCTCCCTAAACTAGGTTAAAAACTGGGGTTAAATACCCCCCAAAATCGCCCAAAAAACCCTGACGAAAATGCCCCTGCGCAGCCTCAAAATCGCAGTTTACGCTACAGGCAGCACGGCTCACTCGGCCGAGTGACAAATGTCACTCGGCCGAGTGACGAACCCTGTACAAAAACAGAGAGTTGGGGGTCTCGGGGGTCGTCTCCTCGGAGGTCACTCGGGCGGACGGCCTTTAGTCACTCGGGCGGACGTTATTTGTCACTCGGGCGGACGTCGATTGTCACTCGGGCGGACCGCGACTCGAAAATTGACTGTATAAAAATAGTAAGTCTGGGATTTTTGCTGCCACCATCTTGACGCCACTCGGGCGAGTGGTTATCCGTGGTTCGGCCGAGTGACATGGCGATGCTCGGCTGAGTGCACGCTGATATAGCTCTGTTGCGTGTCCGATCTGGCTGGCCGAGCGGGCTTCCGATGGTCGGCCGAGTGACTCGTTCACTCGGCCGAGTGAAATGCTCAAAGTGCCCAAACTTCATATTTTCGCCTCCTCGTCGCTCATACGACGTTCTTTTCTCTTCCACTACTCTCCAATCGCAAAATACCCCTCAAGAGAGTTGTCGGTGACACTCCAGAGTGGGTGCATCTCAGAATCACTTCAAATCGCTCCAAATCTCTTGAAATACGACACAAACAACAAATCTTGAAAAGCATCGCAATATTGTCGAATAAACGTGAAAAACACGATTTGAGCGATCTAAATGGCATGCAAACATGCAGGAAAAAAGGTGTAATATACAGAGTGATCAAAATCCCCCAAGCTTACCTCTTACTCGTCCTTGAGGAAGATGAGTAAAAAGCGAACCCGGTGGATAAAGATAAAGAAAAAGGCGGAAAGGCGGAAAACGGAAAACGAAAAACAAAACGGAAAACGAAGAGGGGAGTTGCTAGATCATTTTCTCAGGACGTGAGTTTTGCTTACTCATATAGCATGCATCGAATATAAAACACATGTCAAGGACTTTTATTTTGATACCATAGTATACTGATGCATTTGAAATAGAAAACCCAAGAATATCAATATAGCATGAAAAATAGAATAATCCTAAGATTAACATCGTCTGAAGCATCTAAAGCGGTATACAATATCGTAGATCACACACGTTTCAATTGAATGCTTTCTATAAGGAGTATAAGAGATATCACACGATATAGTAGAAAGAATAGAAAGAGTGTGGTTTTCATGAAATGAATGCTAAGCGTAGATTTCTGGATTTCGTGAAACTTTAGCAATCTCACCGAGTATAAAATATTACTTAGCCTAGGTTGTCATGCACCGTCAGGTAGTCACTCTCTCACACATCATTGGATTCTCTCCCCCAAGCTTATCTATAAGCGTGGTGGCATATACAAAACAATATTTACATCCCCGTTTTTTATGAAGCTCCAAAAGTAAAAGAAAACAAAAATAAAAGCTAAAGAGGGAAGAAAGAGAGAAAGTGTATGAGATGGAATCGTTTTCGAACTACTTTTCTCTTTTCTTTTCTTATTCTCAAATCTTTTTCTTTTTTCTCTTTTTTTCTTTTTTTTTTTCAATAACATATATACACAATGATACCAAATCAAGAAGAAGGATATACAAGTATTTTTTTCTTTGGATTTTGGGGAATTTGGAGCATGTGATATAATAACGGGGGGATGCCAATAATAGAATTGCCAAGGGGAGATTCACCAATGAATATAAAATAGAGAAATCATGTTCAAGATATGTGGAGAAAGAAATAAAGGTATCTCTCAGTTCACTCTATAGGACATGCATGACAACTTCAACATGGTAATATAATCTACTCAGCTTAATCTCAAAAAGTAAACTAATCCAGATTTATCAAAGCTAGCAAACATTCAATCAACCCGAAGTGAAGCGCACAAATCATGCAAATAGAAGTGATGTGAGAAAGGAAATTAGTACTCCAGATATAAGCATCAATGCGTGAATCTTGGTGTGTTTTCTACGATAGCATACATATGAATCATCAGACATCAGCTAATAATAGAATTTCATCCATTTTCATACAGCAAAAGAGAGTGGGTTACTATTTCTAAATGCAAAGCAGAACATAGCATATGATATCAGAAATAAAAAGCTATGACATGACAAATATAGCATGCATATAGAGAAAAGCTAACACCACGTCATTATCAACACCGAAAAGTCATCTCTAGCAAAAGATGAAAGAAATAAAGATAAACGAAAATAAAAACTATTTACAATGCAGCACATAAGAAAAATAAGAAAAACATGATGCATGGTAAAAAAATGAAAAAGTGACGAAAAATGGGTGCAAAAGCGGAAAAACGTGAAAAAACTAAAAATAAAAGGTGATAAAAGCAAAAAGTGTGAGAACTCACTCCCCCAAGCTAAAGTGCACAGTGTCCTCAATGTGCGAAGTGTGGCACACCGAGAGACATGTAATGGAAGGGGGGTGGGTATGCATGATAAAAAGAAATAAAATAACAAAATGAAAAATATGATGCGAATGTGATGCATGCAAGGATAAGAGTGATGCAGATATGTGTGTGTCACCAAAAATACTCTCCCTCACTCCCAAAAAAGGATATAGAATGATATGAGCAAAATGTGGACAAAAATAGTGATGGGAGGAGGGGGTGGGCAAAAATCATCAGGACCAAGCAGAGAATGGGCAGCATAATCGACAAAAAATATCGATGGCATCAAGGGTGTGCCTAGGCTGGTGGTGCTGCGCCATCTCCGTCCTGAGGCGGAGGTGGGGGTGGTGGTGGCTGGGTGACAGTCTGCTGGGTGGGTGGTGGTGGGGGTGATGGCGGTGGAACAGTCTGCTGGGTGGGTGGTGGTCGTGGCAGTCACTCGAGGATCTGGGTCAGGTAAAAGTGAATGCTGGGAAGTAGCTCGAGGCGGTGCTGCATGGCGGTGACTGTGGAAGACAGAGCCCTAAAATCGCCCCGCAGTCCACTCATCGCCCCCTCAAGAGCGCGAACGCTCTGAACTAAGGCGTCAAGGGGTGGTGGAGCGGAGGGACGGACAGGTCTAGGCTGAGCAGGTCGGGGCTGTCTAATACGTGCAGTGTAGGTGATCGGGACAGCAGGCATGGGTCGAAAGGGTGCTGTGCTCACTAGGGGATGCCCAGCCTCAGTGCGAGGCTGGGACGCAGGCTGGTGTGAGGTGGAAGCAGCAGCAGTGGGAGTGGAAGACAAAATCGGTGACAAGGTGGCAAGAGAGGTCAGTGACACAGACGTGGGGACAGACGTCACGACACTCTCAGATAGAACAGCTACGGTGGAGACCGAAGGGTCGACCGCTGGGGAGGAAGTGTGTGGTCCAAAAGGTGAAACCCCAGCAGAGATCAAAGTGGATAGGGTCTCCACGACGGAAGTGAAGGAAGGCTCGCCGCTCTCAACTATAGAAGGTGGACGCTCGGGTAGCAGAGAGGTGAGTGGCTCAACCGACAGGGGCACATCAGTGGTGGTGGTGGTAGGCATGGTGGTCGGCTCAGCAAGTGTACTCCCGACACTGGCAGAAGTGGGGACAGAAGTGTCGGGAGTGGCAGAAAGTGCAGGCTCAGGCTGAGGAAACACAGGGTCTACAGGTGCAGGGGGTGCCTGCTCAGCCTCCTTGGCCTCAAGCACGTAGGCGGCAGGGATCAGGAGATCTATCGCCGGAAGCCAGTCCTCGTGTGCTGGTCCTATGTGTGTCCGAGCGGGGCTCGGAAGGATCATGTAGTCAGCACCGAATGGACCGTGCAACCATACCCAGTGCCGCTGGCCGTGTGGACGAAGCATCTTCATCCGGGCCATGACGTCTATCGAAAGTGAAGTGGGGCCCGAAGGTCGACGCAGGTCGGCCGGTAGGTCCTCGTCGGTCATCAGGGCTAGCGGGGTGATCAGGCCGTCGCAACATATCGGGGAGCGAGCGCCCACTGATACGATGATGCGGTCCAAAAACCAGCAGCGATGTCAATCTCAACGGCGGGGACCATCGTAACACCATCCCTATCAAGAACTCTGGGGCGAGTCATCGCGTAGAGCATATAGAGCTCAGGCGTCGACATCGTCCCAGGCTCTTACCTCGCTAGAAAGGTGGTCGCCATAAGGCACTGTGCTATGCGGAGGCAGGGGTGGACTATGGCCGAGGCCTTGGCCCTACTAGGGTCAAAGGCCTGTGGTAAACCTGTGATCCGGGCCTAAAAGGCGTGTGAATCGAAGGATGGGGGAGGGATGTGTGTGGGGGTGTAGGCTCGGTCGGGTGTGGGGACTGCGGGCCACTGAAAGAACGCTCGAAGCCTATCGAGAGTGATCTGACACTCTCGATCCATAAGTCTAAAGGAGCATCCCTCAGCGGTTCGGGCGATCGAGCTGAGTACCTCGAGTGTCGGGTGGACGTAGGTGTCCGCCGACACAGAAAGAAAATCTCGCCAACCCACGTTGTCGTACAACGTGAGCATACCCTCGAGTACCCCCAGGCGGTCTAGGTCTGCAAGGTGTGTGAACATGAAGGGCACTATCGAGCGCTGGGCGATACGCTCAAAAACGACGCGATGTGCATCGTCTCGGAACGTAATACCCAGCGGCCCGACGATAGGAGCCGGTGGTGGCTGTGGGTGGATGGGCTCGGCTGGAAGTGGCTGTGGGTGGACTGGATCGGCAGGCTGTGGCTGTGTGGGGTGAGGTGGTGTAGGAGGAGGAGAGTCTTCCATCTCGTGGGAGGGGCCGGGCTCATCCGGCCGCTTCCGCTTGGCGGAAGCTCTCCTAGTGCGTGGCCGTGTTCGGGGTGGCATGTGTGCCCCGAGTGATCACCCAACGAATGGAAAAAATGCGGCGTGCTAAAATAAATGGAACGAAGGTACCTGGACACGCCACGAGAGCAAAACAGCAGATGCGTGCGAAGACGCCGACTCCACAAGGCCAAAAAGTGCGCCCGGAAGCTCCCCTAAGCTCCCCAAGATAGCCTGCACATCAAACAACGATATCAGCGTGTAAAATTCAAAATACATGGGGGGTTAGGAGTATAATAGATAGATAATGAAATTAATTTGATTTAGGGGCTCAATTAGTGCACGGATCGTCAAAAATAGGAGAAAATGGAGAAATGGGGCGAAATCGGGTTACCGGAGGTCGGCCGGCGGCGAGGGAGTCGCCGGCGGTCGGTCGGAGCGGCGGTCGACGTCGGCCGGTGGTGGCTCGGCAGTCGGACCGGCGGGCGCATCGGTCGGGCGAGTGAGAGGTCGCAGCGGGCGAGCGAGGGTTGAAGAGGCGCGGGTTCGGGCGATCGAAAATTGTGTTGCTTCGAATTCTGTGCCGAGCCTGTGTCAGCTTATATAGGATTAGTTACGACTCGGCCGAGTGACTATGTCACTCGGCCGAGTGATCGTAACGAAATTATTTTTAAAAACTCCTCGCCGCTTACGACTCGGCCGAGTGGCTTTGCCACCCTTGGCCGAGTGGAAAAAGTCCATTCGGCCGAGTGGCACAAGCTACTCGGCAATTCTCGCCCTAGGAGCGTATCAGTTTCACTCAGCCGAGTGAAGATATATACTCGGCCGAATGGCAATTTATGCTGAAATCACAAAAAAAGAACAGAGAGTTGGGTGCAGCAGACTTCCCTCGTTGGTACGCCGCTCGGGCGGACGTCGTTGGTTGCTGGGCCGAGTGACTATGGTACTCGGCCGAGTAAGGCTCTGTTTTCTGCTGTGATGCTCCGTTTTAGCTCTAATCTCTGTTTTTCTTCATTCTCCTAAGCCTTGGGCGCGTCCATGGAGCGCTCCTCTTTGCCTTGGTCATCCTCCATATGATAGATATCCCGTTCCCCTCTCCTGTCAAAGAAAATAGGACCCGTTGTCACAATTTTTTGGGCAAACGACTAAAAAACACTAATAAAATCTAAAACAAAAATAAAAACTAAAATAGAAAAAATGCAATAACCGTCGGGTTGCCTCCCGACAAGTGCTCGTTTAAGGTCTTGAGCTCGACCCCTTTTGATTTTCAATTAACGTTTGATGTTGGGTGCATACGAGATGCACCCGTCGAACTTGCTTGGAAGACCACTCGGGTTTGGATCATGGTGGTGTGAGGTCTTCCTCAGTGCCCCTTCATCATGGGCAATGTTGGGGGGTGGCTCCCCCAAGCTAGAGCTTGTTCCGGGCTTCGACTTTGCCGGTGACACCGATCGTCGTATCGGTGGAGCTTTCTTCGGAGTCCTCAACTTCGAGAGCTTGCAGAGCTCCCGTATTCTTGCGACATTAGCGTCGCCATCATCAATTGCCATGGAGATATCGGGGGAGTGCTCCATCTTCCCTTCCTCGGCCAAATCTAGGCCTTCTTCGAAACTATCTTCGTGGGGTGCGCCAATGGAGTGGGGGATCGCTTCTTCGATGACCTCATCAAGGAGGTCTATGTAATCTAGCTCCTCATGATACGGCATGTGCTTCATTGCCTTCGGTATATGGAGCTCCACTTCGATGTTGCCGACGTTCAAGGTAAGGGTCCCCTCCCGCACATCGACGATGACACCGGCGGTGGCGAGGAATGTGCGTCCAAGTATGAGTGATGTATCGCCCTCCTCCTTGACGTCCATTATCACGAAATCGCATGGCAAACATATGCCCCCCCGGAACTTGGAGTGGGATGTCTTCCGCGATCCCAACTGGTCTTGTAATCCTCCCGTCCGCTAGTTGAATCCGCATGTCGGTAGGCTTCAAATCCGTGCCGGTATTCAACTTCCGGAACATGGAGAGAGGCATGAGGCTAACACTAGCCCCCAAATCTACCAATGCTTTTTGTACGGGGACGTCGCCTAGAGTGCAAGGAATCCGGAAACTTCCCGGATCTTTAAATTTGGCGGGCTCCTTCTCCCTCTTTGTGAACCAAGTCCCTTCCTCCGCGAGCATGATCTTCTCTTTCCTATTCTTTCCCGTGATCAAGTCCTTTACGAACTTGGCGTAAGATGGGACTTCCACTATAGCGTCGAGGAAGGGGATATTGAGGCTCACCCCTCTCAAATACTCGAGAAACTTGGCTAGCCGTTTCTCCATCTTGGCTCTAGCTAGCCGTTGAGGGAAGGGTACCGGTGGCATAAATCGGCGCTCATCAATAAGCTCTTCCTCTCTAGACTTCACTTCCTCTTGCGGCTCCTTCTCTTTCTCAACTTCAATTGTCGGCTCGCTCTCTTGTGGATTCTCCACCACGGGTTCCTTAATTTGAGTCGGGGGGGATCCTTCCCTCCTCTCGTTGTAACAGCAACGACCGCATTGATGTGGACGGTGTTGCCCCGTGGATTCGGCTCGGGTTAAGCCGGCAATTGTTGGTTGTTCCTATTGAGCAAAGCAAGTTGCTCCCCGATTTGAGCGATGACGGTGGCGAGAGAATCTTGTCCCGCCTTCAAAGTGGCGTTAATATTCCTTTGTTCCGCCATGAACTCATCCACTTTAGCTTCAAAATCCGAACGTTGTTGAGCTTGTGGAGGGTTGGGATTTATCCACCCTTGATTATACCCAGGTGGCCTATAAGGTCCCACTTGTTGCCTCGGTGGGAAATTTTGTTGCGTTGGCCCCCTTGGTGGATAATTCGGTTGTGGCGGTAGTGGAGCCCGAGCTTGAGGAGGTTGTTGTGGCGGGGGGTTCAATGCACCATCATTATTGGCATATGAGAAACCCGGATGGTTTCTAGCGGCCGGATTGGCCCAATATCCAGAATTCCCCGCGACATATTGAACTTGCTCCAAAACTCTTTCTCCTTGCTCTCCTCCTACATACATGGCTTGGGATTGGTCTTGCCAATCACTCATATGATTTTTCGTCGTGGGCGTAGAAGGGGCTCCTTGAGGCTCCGTAATGTATTTCTCCAATCTCTCCACAACCTTGTGGAGAGAATCAAATTTGTTGGCTAGCTCCGCGACGGCCTTGGCCTCATAAATGCTAGATGGCTTCAAGGAGGACGAAGAGTGTCCTCGCTCGTCGCCCCACTGTTGGTTGTTCGAGGCCATCTCCTCAAGCAAGGCCGTAGCTTCATCGGGAGTCTTCGACAAGATGGCTCCATTTGCGGTGGCATCAATAATCTGCTTCGTGCCCGGTTGGAATCCATTGTAGAAACTGTGGACAAGCTCCCAGTCCTCAATACTATGATGGTGGCATTGATGTTGCAAGTCCTTGAAGCACTCCCATGCTTCATAGAGAGTTTCTTGTGGTCCTTCCTTAAAGGACATGAGAGCACTCCTTATCTTCACCGTCTTGGAGGGCGGGTAAAATTTGTCGACGAAGGCACTCGCCAATTCATCCCAAGTGGTGAAGATTCCTTCAGCTTGCGTCCTCAACCAATATAATGCATTGTCCTTGAGTGTGAAAGGGAAGAGGCACAGTCTGATAGCATCTATGGAGACGCCCGACATCTGGAAGGTGGCACATTTTGATAGGAAGAGCTGGATGTGGTAATGAGGGTTTTCATGGGAGTTCCCATGAAAAGGGTCTTGTTGCATAAGGACCACCAATCCGGTCTTCAATTCGAAATTTTTGTCGGCCGCCAACTCCGGCATAGCTATGGGCGAGGTCGTAGAGGAAGTCTTAGGCCGAAGCCTATCTCTTATGGAAATGATCCTCGCCATTCGATCCGCCAAGCCTTCGGGTGTCTCAGGTTCGGTCATAAAATTCCCTTCCGTATCAAGTCTCCTATCCGCTTGGATCCTCCTCAATGTACGCTCGATCTCCGGATCGTATAGTATTTCTTCGGGGTTCACCGAGGATCTCATGTACATGCAAGGGAGAAAAGAGTTTCAAAGAAATAGTTAGCACAAAGGAAGGGTAAAATAAAAATAGAAATGATAAAAAAAGAAATAGCTAGGTAGAAAGAATCAAACACTATTGCGCTTCCCTGGCAACGGCGCCAAAAACTTGATCGCGCCCCGGATACACGTCCCGGAGCGACGACACTGTAGTCTTACCGCAAGCGCACGGTGTAGCGGTGAGCGGGTATCGAACACATGGATGCTTAATAACAGTGTCTTCTTCAATCACCTGGCTATAGGAAAAGTCGAGAAATGTTCGCAAATATGCGGTCACAGTCGTTCAAATGTATAAAAGAGATAACAAATTAATAAAGACGCTTAGGGGATAGGGAATCCCCGCTACTTGCCGTATCTCATCATTGTGATTCGTAGGTTTCACAATTGCTAGACTTGAAACTTGGGTGAACTAGTTGCAACTAAATGTGGAACCAAGCTCATGCTCTCGTGCTATTGCCGGTCTATAGCCAACCTAGGGTAGGGTCCAATCTCTTGCAAACCCTAACCTAGGCAAACTAGCGTGAAGAACAACATCATCGTTCAATCGTATCTCGAGCCCACTCTCGTGCAAACTCGAGCTACGACCTAGGTTGGGATAGTTCCTACCCGTCCAATCTTTGCAAACGGGTATTGGTATAGAATTGCAGTCGAAAACCCTAGTTTCGGTCCAATCTCTTGCAAACCGATTCCGGAGAAATTCAATTGCAACCCAATTCGAATATCTAGGGCTTCCTATCGAATTGGGATCCACTCTCTTGCAAATCCCAATCGATATGAATCCCTAGCTATTCGTATTATATCAATCCCAAACTAACCCTAATCAATCCTAGCAATAGTTTCACCAATTCATCACAAATTTGAAATTGGGCTCGTAGGGTTCATCCCTACGCCCTAAGACGATGAACTACTCACAATTCATAATCAAATTCAATAGAAATTCACAAGTAAAATGAATGGAATTCATAGCAATATTCAACAAATCAATAAAAATGGAGTTTTTGAGAGAAAGAGAGACAAACCAATGAAGAATCAAGATAGCATCCAACAAAATCTCACTTTTCTCTCCTCCCTAAAAGCTAAATTTAATCCCTAAAAAGTTAATCTAAAAAGGATGCAAAAAGTTCTGAAAAAAGCTCCCTAAACTAGGTTAAAAACTGGGGTTAAATACCCCCCAAAATCGCCCAAAAAACCCTGAAGAAAATGCCCCTGCGCAGCCTCAAAATCGTAGTTTACGCTACAGGCAGCGCGGCTCACTCGGCCGAGTGACAAATGTCACTCAGCCGAGTGACGAACCCTGTACAAAAACAGAGAGTTGGCGGTCTCGGGGGTCGTCTCCTCAGAGGTCACTCGGGCGGACGGCCTTTAGTCACTCGGGCGGACGTCGATTGTCACTCGGGCGGACCGCGACTCGGAAATTGACTGTATAAAAACAGTAAGTCTGGGATTTTTGTTGCCACCGTCTTGACGCCACTCGGGCGAGTGGTTATCCGTGGTTCGGCCGAGTGACATGGCCATGCTCGGCCGAGTGCATGCTGATATAGCTCTGTTGCGTGTCCGATCTGGCCGGCCGAGCGGGCTTCCGATGGTCGGCCGAGTGACTCCTTCACTCGGCCGAGTGAAATGCTCAAAGTGCCCAAACTTCATATTTTCGCCTCCTCGTCGCTCCTACGACGTTCTTTCCTCTTCCACTCCTCTCCAATCGTAAAATACCCCTCAAGAGAGTTGTCGGTGACACTCCGGAGTGGGTGCATCTCAGAATCACTCCAAATCGCTCCAAATCTCCTGAAATACGACAAAAACAACAAATCATGAAAAGCATCGCAATATTGTCGAATAAACGTGAGCAACACGATTTGAGAGATCTAAATGGCATGTAAACATGCAGAAAAAAGGTGTAAAATACGGAGTGATCAGTGCACAATCTTGTTGTTTTGAGCTCTTGATCCTTCTGCTTTCCCCCCACTCTTTTTTGGGTGCCATGATAACAAATACAACCATGATTTTGCTTGTGGTAGATCTTATCCAGAAACTGAACGGCAAAGGTAGGCAACTCGATGCTGTTAAATTTGTCTATGCCTTGGATATGGTGGAGAAATTCCCACTAGTTCCTCTTTTAAAAGCTTACATTGCTGAATGTAAGAAGATAGGCCAAGGTGCACGAAAGAAGGGTAACAATTCACTGCAAGCACAGGTTAGTGTTGGACTAAAGCTTGAATTCAGGTTATGCATCCTGATGCAACTCTCACATGATATGCATCATGAATTCAGGTATTTTTTCCCGGAAAATATCATCATGCTATGCATCATGATGAACTAAAGCTTGGAAAATTCAACATATTCAACATACCAACAAGCACTCCATTATCAGCATGCATATTGAAACCAGAATTCATAAACTTGTATCAGTGATGTCCCAAGGAGAAGAGAACCTGGAGCAGACGCATAATCATTTGCTTTGTCAAGGGGAAAGCAAATGTCTCAAAATTCTACAATCCAAAAGAAAGCACAGGTTTATGTAGGACTTCTTCAACAAAAAATGTCTCAAAAATTTGTAGGAGTCTTCAGTGCTCCAGCAATTTCATCCCTTGCAAAAGAAAGAAGAAACTACCGCGATGATTACAAAACTGTAAATCTGCAATTACAAAATTGAAGTACCTTCCATAATATTCTCCACTAAATAGATTCATGCTAACAAGGTACATAATAAAAATCATTAATCAGTAACAAGATACATGCTGACATTTTTCATTACATCATTAAACTTCAAGTTTCTCTCATAATTACATATTTTTACTTCCCTCTCATACACATCACTAACAAGGTGCATAATAAAAATCCTATCGCCATTACAGCTATTCGTATTGCAATTCCTATACAAATATCATTCTTCGTAGCTAATTTTGCTTTTGCTTCACGTCGTTCTATTTCATGTTCCAACAAGTGATTCGGCATCCCCTGAACTTGGTCAATAATATCATCTGCAAAATCTGTTTCCACCTTTCTTTCGAAATCGCTTGCCCACATAAAGAATTTACATCCTCTTGGCCAGTTGGGGCAAATTGAAGTATGAACGACCAGGATTTTTTTGGGAATGTGATATCTTTGCATATGTATCTAAGGGGCAATAACACTTTGGTCCATCACAACGTCGCCTACTACTACCTGCATAAGTATTCGACGTGAAACCATGCCTACCACCTACATTGCTTCCTTGAGAATATACATGAATTATCTTGCCTGCATTATAAAACAAACTGATTACGCATTATCACACTATTTTACAGAAGGCCAAGTTATCATCAACATGTGTACGTATGTATGTGAAAAATGGTACAATATACCATGTAAGCAAGTGTTAAACAGACCATTCTAATTATAATAAAATTGCTCGCATATAAGGTAATGTTTTATTTCTTATATATATAAAATATTATGCAAGCTTCATGATTTATTACTGGCAAACATAGAAGTTTATTTAGGTTATTACTCAAAAATGCAATTATTTTCGCTAATCTTCTGAAAATAACTCTTACTTCTATAAGTTTAAAAGTAAAAAATTCAAAATTGTGCAAAAATTCTGAAACTAACTCTTAGTTCTATAATCTTCTGAAGATAAGAAATGTACAAAAATTCAAAATTGTGCACACTGTAACCTGATGATTTGCCTCAATTTCTTAATATAAACACATAGAATTGAAATTTGTGGATATATAAGCTAAAATTTATAACTTACATAGTTGAAGGTAGTTTTGTGAAATTTAGTCAAAAAAACCATGTGATTGGAGCTAAAAAATCAACTTATAAATACTATTAACGTCATTAGGGAACCTGACTGGATGTACAGACAGTAACTAGTAAGCAAATCATAGAGGGGCCAAAAGCAGACAGATATAATTTGATATTGTGATTACAGAGTAAACAATTTTCATCAGATACAGGTGTTTTGTAAAAAAATTTCAAAACGGAGACTTACCCAGATGCGGCAAAGCTTTGATTGAAGAAGATGTGAACGAGATCAGCAGCTTGAGGGGAGATCGGTGGGTCGTTTTAGGGCAGAAGAGGGGAGAAAGGGGAAGAAGAGGGGAGCGACAGCAAGGAGAAGCTTAAATGAGGAGCTGCATCGAATCACCCCGCTCTCTCATTTTAGGGCAGAAGAGGAGAGCCCTAGCTGACAACAAGGAGAAGCTTGAGGGGATTGAGGGAGGAGAGCGCAAGGAGAAGCATGAGTGTGGAGCGCCGTGCGTTATCACCCTTCACTTTTTGGGATTCAGATCGTGCTTCTTTTCAATGGCCAGCCTGGAGACGAAGTTGCTTCTCTTCAAATTTCTTTTGATTAACGCCCCTGTTTCATTTTCGAGACGAAGGCAGCATTCGAGACGAAGACTTTGCGTACTTTTGGGATACTCGAGGAAATAACGCAGAAAGCACGTGGGCCAGCAGAAGTTTGCAAAAGTGGCGGAAATTTGCAGAAAACACCTCCCAGCACCGGAATTTCCACAGCTGACAGCACCACTCTATTAATCTCATATATATATATATATATATATATATATATATATATATATATATATATATATATATATATATTCAAATGAGAACATTTAGCACCGTGCGAAAATGTTTTTAATTTATTTTGAAATTTTTTTCACAAATTCTTTTTTCCACCATCATTATATGTTGGTATACCCCTCTCAAAAAATAATCGTTGAGAAATAATGTCATTTGGCCGTCAATCAAGGTATTTTATCAAATTCGCTCGTTTTGAGACCGTTAAATTTGTAACGGGTGGATGGATGTCTAATGCCCAACAGGTTCACCCATTATTTTCCCTGGGGCATATAATTGTATGGATTAAACATCAAAAAAAATTGGAACAAAAAATTTCAAAAAAATAAAAAAAACTTTTCGCACGGGTTTTCGCACCCGAAAATTCAAGATCATGAGAAATCAAAATAGCATCATGGCATCCTCATAATCCCAAATAAAGATTCACAAACCAAAGTTAGAATCCTACCTCAATGAATCCCCTTTTTCTTCCTCTCTTCTCTTCATGTTCTTCCCCTTCCTTTCTCCTTGAAAAGCTAGGGTTTCCTTGAAATTTTTTGAGGTAAGATTAGGGGTTTGGGAGCTTGGTTAAATGAAAAAGAGGGGGAGGGGGTTCGGCCAGCAATAGGGAGGAGAAGGGGGGGGTGGAGTATGAATGAAATTTAAAAAAGAAAGAAAGTTAAAGAATGTTAAAGAATGGTTTAGATCTTTCTTACAAAATATCTCCTACTAGAACTCTCTTTAGGATGCATAGA
Source organism: Scilla litardierei (assembly GCA_030789695.1). NCBI lineage: Eukaryota > Viridiplantae > Streptophyta > Magnoliopsida > Asparagales > Asparagaceae > Scilla > Scilla litardierei. Next base: position 72,154,865 of record CM061131.1, read on the forward strand.
TTAACATTACTTTAATACCCCTCCAAAACTACCCCCAAGTTCCAAGTATTTACAAGTTTGCCATTACTTTATGCACATACTCCTTTAGTATGTACGCACAGCAGTTTTAGTCAAAAAGACCGTTTGCCCCTGATTTTTCTAAAAATTTACTGGTGTGCCACTAAACACATCCCTTTTCATACTAGCCCCTCTCACACTAACCCACTCCTTCACAATTTACAAGTATGACACTACTTTACGCACCCACCTTCACTCTACACACACTTCCACCCATATGGCCAAATGACCAAAATGCCCCTACAGTCTTCACGAAATTACACGACTGCCACTAGCCATATACACGCCATATCACCTCTTACCAACTCCTCACATTCCCTCTATTTGTGTATAGGGGACTGCCGTATCAGTCGCCGTATAGGGCTAAACAGGCCATGACAACTGGCCATCAAGTTCTCTGATTTTCAAGTAGTTCATGTGTCCATCAAAGTTTTGCATTTCATATTGTTACCAGACATGGAATGTTAGTACATGAGTTCACATGGTGTAAAAACATGATACAATAGCAATATCAGCATTTCCGAGTTTAAACCATTAAATGCAATGATATTTAAAAACGTGTAAAATTGCATGTTTGCCTGATTTTGACGATTTTAGTGTCCATGTAATCGTATGAATGGTACGAATATTTCTGCGTCAAAGGATTTATGATATTAAGTTAAAAGTCTTTAACTCATTAAAATATTATCAGATCTAACTTATATTAATATTGTACCAACATATATATACTACCTTATATACACACACACACACACACACATATATATACTAGTTCCACGTTAATTATATATATATATATACTAAATTTTTTACGTTAATTTTTTGTTCCACGTTAATTTTCTGTTCCACGCAATTTTCATTCAGTGAATTTTGTCAAATTCACAATAGAAATTGGTTAAACATGCTGACTTTCTAGCTGTCCTTGCAATTTCAGCATGCTGGATTGTGTTGGGTGAAGTTGGAATTGTGTGATAATGTTAATTTTCCACTCCAAAATGCATGAATGATGTTGATGCATGTATGTAAGTTTGGTTATGCTATTTGTTACTAAAATTGATGGTGTGACACTTTTCATTTACATGGCGTCCGACATATGTTCGTTAAAAATGTCCAAATGAATGTGCAATTAAAGAAACTTGGAAAATAGCTATGGGAGTGTTGTGCCATGTAATTCATTATGAAATTGCAAATGATTATTGAAGATTATGACACACAATTTGTAATTGGGATGTCTCGATCTGCTCTAAGGCGGGTGAGCATCCTGGTATGGGGATGGGGGAAGTTTGGGTTTAACTTAACCATAAGGGGTTGGATTGAGAAGTTGGGGAAAGGGATATGTGATATGTGATATTTATTTCCCACTCGCCTTTACTGGGAGTGGAGGAGACATACGGAGGTTGAGTTATTATATGGAGAGCCTCACTCCTGCCAGGGATGGGGCAGCTGAGAGGCCTTGCGTACAGTGACCGTGTCCACTGCGTCGTGTGCTATGTTCACCCCAAACTTGGGGTGAGGTACATGCCCTTATCTTTAGGTGATACACAAGCCTCCAAAGAGTCACTAACATCTGCTAACCAATAATATTTATATGTGTTGTTGTTGGACGTTTGTGTGTTGCACTTTTCACTTTGGTTGCTTGTGATCTTATTGCCTTTACACTCATAACCCCTGAATGAGTTCTCCTACCCTGGTTAGTTTCCTACTAGGCACGTTTTGACATGCTCATTTTACTTTTCAGGTCCTGAGCATGTGACCCCAGAGCAGAATCTTCCTCAGGAGATTACCCATATGTGAGCTGACACCTTGATGACACTACTCTTTTGGGATGTGTCTTGTAGTATGAGTTGGGTCGTATAGTGAGCGTGTTGTCCTTGTAGCTGTGTTATATGTTGGTGGCTTGTAGCACTTCTCATGTATGTACTATAGGAGAATGATGCCCTCCAGGCTATTTATCTCTGTGTGAATAGCACAAACATCTTATTCGAAATAACAGTAAGCTGTTTGGTAATGATTTATCTAAGTTATATTATAATGTAGTTAACATTAGACATCAACTTAGGTAAAGTCCTGAGACTTTATGCAAGGTCAAACAGGTATCGAGATGAGTATCTCGATCATGGAGAAATGTTTGACCGTCTGTAACATAAGTCTAAAATAGTTCGTGGTCGTAGATGTTTCGAGACAAGGAAATCGAAACATCGGATAGACCATTGTGTCCTAGTCTTCACCGTTAGTGGTGGCGATGATCTCATGATCGTTCGACTTGGTGAAGTCAGAGACAAGACACAGGTGCTCATTAGAGAATGAGTTCACTGAACGATCCACAAGAGTTATCATATGGTTACATTGACCAATCTGTCAATGATAACTCTTAGTGATGATAGGCTAGTTGGTCTTTTGACTTGAGGTCATTTGACGAACCTGTGCATGAACAATGCCACTTAGATCACTGACCTAACTTCGAGGCTAGGCCTGTCGAAAGGTCTTTGGTTGGGTGTCACTTGAAGCATACGAGGAGAGTAGTGGCCAAGAGAGGATTTGTCTCTCCCGGTCAATGGGAGTTAATGTCGTAGAGTTAGTTCGGTCTTTAGTAAAATCCCTGTGCAGATCATGTTGGAAGAAGTCCAACATAAGTTGACTAAAGATCGATAGAAACTAACCGGAGTCAAGTTATTGGGGTTGACAGTTTGACCGTACCCTAGACTTGGTCGACACGACATAGTTAAGAAGAAAAGACTATAACTGTGGAATTCATCACGGACATAGTCAGGGTGGTCCCGAAAATACTCATGTCGATGAGTCAACCACATAATGATGATTCCTGAAGCAGGGACGGCAACCACTGCTCTGGTCACTGCCGTATAGGGCTTCGAGCCCAACCTGTTGTAAGGGTCAGGCTGTAGGGTCTCACACAGAGTGCGACCTTCATCTAGTAATAGGTAGAAATTAGTTAGGGAGAATAATTTGCATTTGATGCAAAAGAAGAGAAAATTGCATTTTGATGCAAATGATATTTAAGCCTAGATTGGGGACTAATTTGCATTTGATGCAAAAGAGATTAAATGTGTTTTAAATTGTTTAAAACAATACTTAATAAAATAAACGCAAGGAAAAGTTCACGAGTAAGACGGGAATGTCCCGGCCTACGCCCAGGTTCGAACGGTGTCCAGATCGGACACCAAATGCTCAAGTTAGAGACAAAACAGCCAAAAGAAGCCCAAATGGGTCAGCCCAACCTTTTGGGCTGAACCCTGCCTGGAAACGGGCGCGGGTGCCCGCTAGGAGTGGGCATAGGCCCGCGCCCGCTTCAGCAGAAGCGGGCCCCCGCTGGAGAGCGGGTGCAGGCCCGCGCCCTCTCCAGCGGGCGCGGGTGCCCGCCAGAAACGGGCGCCGACCCGCGCCCGCTTTCCAGCGGGCGCGGGCGCCTGAGCGCCCGGTGGGCGCATGCACCGCACGTGCCTGCGTTCCATGCACGTGCCTCGAGGCACGTGCGATGCATGCGCCTGGTGCATTGCAGCGCGCATGCAGCCCTAGGGCTGCGTGCTTTTGTTGACGGCTGGATTGTGCGTTTTGGTGGGTTTTGGCTGATCTTTGGACATCCAATTGAGGGGTCAAACGGACTCGGATTGACGAGCCGTTTTTTCCTATGCGTTCACTGTTGAACACCATTCGAATTAATAGGTTGTATCAATCATGAAGCTCAACGGTGAGTGGGTTAAAATTCACGGAAGTTTGCACTTTGTGAAGTGCAAACTAACTTGATTTTAATTAACTCAAATTAATAGTCCCACATCGGATTTTGAGTAAAGGGGAGCAGTCACCCGCATATATAAATAGGGGTCTGCTCTCCTCCTAAAAACTCGTCCTAAGCTCTAGATCTGAGCGGTTCTCGTAAATATTGGAGCACGCTCGGATCTAGGCTTAAATTAATATTTCTCCTCTCCCTAATATTTCTGCCTTACTCCCGAGGGCTCTGGAAAAGCCGCAAAGGAGTTCGGATTCAGATCCGAAATCTTGGCGAAGGTTTCACTCACGTGAAACTTTCTTCGGCGCGTGGTTGGCTCGGCGACACGGGATTGATCGCCTCGGGATGTGGAGCGGTTCGAGGAGCGGTTCGGGGAGCGGTTCAAGGAGTGGCTCGGCGTGAGACGGGGATCGGCTCGGAAGACGGTGCGGAACATCTCGCCTGCTCCAGGGTTGAGATTCCGGGTATGTGTTTAAGCATTAGTTTAATTTAATTGCAGTAGGCTAGATCTTTCTTGAGATGGTCAGATCCATCCCAAGTTGGCATAGATTTTGGCTAAGGGTTTTGTACCTAAGGGCTAAGTTAAAATTGTTTTAACTGCATGTTAATTAGATTAACTAGATTTTTCTTCCGCTGCAAATTCTTTTTATGTCTATGTTCCGTCCGACTTAGGACGGCAATAGATTTTTGTGCCCTAAGGGTCCCAGAAAACCCTACAGTGGTATCAGAGCCAGGTTTGCGTAACGTTCTAGCCTGCGATTATTATTAAACTTTGAAATGCTTTTCAAAATACTTTTAATAATGTTTTAAAGTTATGAGATAATTTTAAAATATTTTAGATGCCTGTTAAAATATTTAAAATTTATGCGATATTTTTTAAAGATGATTTTAAAATGATTTTAGATGTTTAAATATTTTATATAATAAAATTTTAAACATGGAAATTTTAAAATGGTGTTTTAAATTTATGTGATAATTTTAAAATTGATTTTAAGTTTTTTTTAAATTTATGCGATAAGTTTAAAATTTTTTAAATGTTTAAAAATTGTATAAGGTAAATTTTTGAACATGGAAATTTTTTAAAATGATGTTTTAAATTTATAAGATATTTTTAAAACTGATTTTAAAAGTCTAAAATTGTTTATGCGATAAACTTTAGTCTATTTAATTGTTAAATAGTTGTACACTTTCATTTTATGCGATAAAATTAGTGTAGCTTTATTTTAATGGCTAGTTCATCTTGTCCCTTATTTGATAACACACGACAACCTTTTAGGTTAGCCATTAAGAAATGATTAAAATTTATTAATTGAATTTTAATGACATGCTATGTTTTAGTAAAACATTAACAATGCTTCAAGACCTAATTCCTGATTAGGGTAGTCCTTTTAATGAATTTTTAATTCTAAATTGTTATAATTAATTCTCATTAAAGGACTTCGCTTTTGGCGTTGGTTAATAAATTTATTAAAATCCTAATAACGATTAGGATAGCACGTGAACCTTATAGTTGATAAGGACTTAATAAAAGTTATTAAACAGATCCTAAAATTTTGAATTTAAGGATGCAACTAGTTGATAGGATTAATTAGTTGTTAATAAAAACTGTTTAGTCTATGGCACGCATATAAAAAATGACAAGCTTCATTCAATGGACCATGATCCAGTCAATGTGCTTGGCTAATTTTGCTGGATCACCCTTTGAGGGATAATGATTCTGGCTTAGTCAATTCCCTGGCTGTGTTCCGCTGGATCGCAATGTCGCGAATCATGATTGTATGACACCCTAGACTATATCTAAGTCAAATACGTTAATGATTTTTTTCAAGATTAGCCGTAGCCCTCCTTGTTTTAGGGGTTAGCAACTATAGGACCCGTGTTATAGTTGTTGAGCTACACTCAAGCTGTAACATGGCAACCTTATAGAATCCAACTCCTTTAATACATAAGATGAAATCTTGACTAGACCCAAACCGTCGTATTACCAAGCGTCGGCGTAAGTTGTGTCAATGATGTAGTCTGGCTAGATGTAGTCTAAGACCTGATCCAAACCGACGTGTCGTGAATACACCGAGCAGTGGGGCAAGTCAGGCTAGACACGAAAACAAGGGTCCGACTAGACTAGACATTGTGATTTGGATGAGCACACTCATGATCACAAATGGCTAGGGGTAAAAACCGATAAGAGGGTCATATCTGATATGATTGATGAAGAGTCATCTTCCGATCGCAGAGTCAAGCAACTTGTTGAGCTACACTCAAGGATGTTAGGCTCAAGGTGATTGTACATCTTACCCATTAATTTTAATTCGATTAAATCATTCGTTATTAAGCTTTGAAACGATCGTAAAAATAGTGTGAGGATATAGATAGATAAAAGCCATTCTACCTATATTTAATATTGAACATATGCTAAACTAGGGCAAGACTATGTTTACCGAAGGAATCAATATGTAATATTTTAATGGAAAAAGTTAACTGGTCGAAAAAAGTTGATTAATTAAATATCAAGTTAAATTCTAATTGATAGAATTAAAACTATATTCTCGTTGACATTAAAATGACCTTCAAAAGAACAGACTTAATAAATATGATTTCATTAAGTTCTGGGTCCAACAAATAAATTCACGCTACATGTCACTCGTCTCTATATAATGCAGCTTGAACATATAGGATATTCGAAGTATGTTTCTCCCTACAACTTGTCGAGCTACCCTCACGATTGTATGGATAAACAATTTTGATCCACAAAGTTCGAGAATTCGATCAAACCGTTTGAGTCGAATACGAGTGCATGAGCGGTGCAAGTCTATGTATCCCAACCGGATCTTGAGACAAGCAACTTCTTGAGTTACACTCAAGATTGCAACTCTCAGGCATTTAGATACATGAGATGCTTGTATAGCTATTTATTTATGTTGGGCTATTTAATATCTAAATGTGATTTAGAAAAGGAAAAAGGCACTACGGAAAGTCAATTGAGAAATTTAGTTTAATTTATCATTAGTAAAGGCATAAGGAGGAGGAAATGAAAATGTGACATATTCTGAAGTCACGATTTCATAATTATTGTTATACAAAAGGTTAACACATTTTGACGAATGTCGTCACATTGCTTCTGAAGCAATGAGTAATATGTATAACGATAATATATATATTAAATGTTAATATATAACTACACAAGATAGTAGCAAACTTATATGACAAAATAGACTAGGTCGTATCGAGAGACTAAGCTTCACAAGTCACATAAAGAGGGGTCTGACCTCTAGTATTATGAAGTCTGCGGACACTTGTGAGTCTTACCCTCTCAGATATAATGGCCGAAACCCATCTGTGAGACAGTGTGAGAATGAGTTGTCGAACTCAGTCTCGTACATACTGATGTACCCGAGTCTAGATTAACCAAAATAAGTTATTCGTATATTTTATTAAGACAAGTGTTCTTGATGAAACATAAGCCTGATAAAATAAAGAATGAAATGACAAAAGTATTTAAACTGATTCGATTATATCGGATGGTCAAATACTTAGCTATATTAAATCTTGCGTAATTAAAAGAAAATATGATTTTCTCTCAAGTCAAGTCTGTTAACACATCCGTGTGTTAACGGTATGAATCACACTAAGTTAGACTTGGTGTGATCCATAGCAAGTGACTCTGAGTTAAGTCCTCCCTCTGGGTTAAGTCCCAGATAGTAATGCCTAGGTTTTGATAATGTTCTATGAGGACATTATCAATAAGATATTCATTAAATCAACCGTAAGGAAGTTGTAAAATTACTCGAATCTCGTTAGACAAATTGTCGAGTTAGACATCATAACTGATGATGACTTAGTCAACTTTCGGGATGAAATTCGGAGTAGTAACTCCGATTTAAAACTTGATGCAATCAGAATAGGTCCATGTGCATAAATAAATTTGAGAATTTAGTTTATGTGCCCAAGGAAAATGTTTCCTCACTTTCTGCAAGTAAATATTTAAGTTGAAAGATTGGTGCAGAAAAGAAAATAGTGAAGTGCAATCATGTTGGTCGAGAACGGTTTTCATCCTAATTCCTGTAAACGGATTATGTTGAAACCGTCTCGCCAGCATATGTGTACAAATCTACTCGGACCAAGCTCGATGTAAACGCTCATGTTGACCATGAAAATTTGAGCATTCACTTATAAGTTCGTTTTTCTAAATACGATTTAGACGAACCAACTTATATGAATTAGCCAGAAAGTTTTCAAGGTCAGTGGGAGCGTATAAATTACATGCGAGGCATCAAAGAGATGGAACATATATTTTGACAAAGTTATCAAAAGGTTTGACACTTTATCAGAAATAGAAATGAGCCATTTGAAATGACCATTAACAAATTTAAATGATTATCGTAAGGTACGATGAACTGGATAAGATCCAAGTAAATAAAAATATTATGGATTCCGAAAGACCAAGTGGATTATTTAAATGAGATTCAAATGGTTGGTCTAACATGAACATAGAAACCCCTTAAGCCTATAGTGTAGACGGTTTTAGCAGATCCACTCACGAAGGCTCTACCACATGAAGTCGGGAAAACTTATGTGTAAAAACGGTATAAGATATCGAGATAAATGGGCCTGAGTGCAAGTGGGAGATATAGGAGAATGATGCCCTCCAGGCTATTTATCTCTGTGTGAATAGCACAAACGTCTTGTTCGAAATAACAGTAAGCTGTTTGGTAATGATTTATCTAAGTTATATTATAATGTAGTTAACATTAGACATTAACTTAGGTAAAGTCCTGAGACTTTATGAAAGGTCAAACAGGTATCAAGATGAGTATCTCGATCATGGAGAAATGTTTGACCGTCTGTAACATAAGTCTAAAATGGTTCATGGTCGTAGATGTTTCGAGACAAGGAAATCGAAACATCGGATAGACCATTGTGTCCTAATCTTCACCGTTAGTGGTGGCGATGATCTCATAATCGTTCGAATTGGTGAAGTCGGAGACAAGACACATGTGCTCATTAGAGAATGAGTTCACTGAACGATCCACAAGAGTTATCATATGGTTACATTGGCCAATCTGTCAATGATAACTCTTAGTGATGATATGCTAGTTGGTCTTTTAACTTGAGGTCATTTGACGAACCTGTGCGTGAACGGTGCCACTTAGATCACTGACCTAACTTCGAGGCTAGGCCTGTCGAAAGGTCTTTGGTTGGGTGTCACTTGAAGCGTACGAGGAGAGTAGTGGCCAAGAGAGGATTCGTCTCTCCCGGTCAATGGGAGTTAATGTCGTAGAGTTAGTTCGGTCTTTAGTAAAATCTCTGTGCAGAGTCTGTTGGAAGAAGTCCAACATAAGTTGACTAAAGATCGATAGAAACTAACCGGAGTCAAGTTATTGGGGTTGACAGTTTGACCGTACCCTAGACTTGATCGACACGACATAGTTAAGAAGAAAAGACTATAACTGCGGAATTCATCACGGACACAGTCAGGGTGGTCCCGAAAATACTCATGTCGATGAGTCAACCACATAATGATGATTCCTGAAGCAGGGACGGCAACCACTGCTCATGGTCACTGCCGTATAGGGCTTCGAGCCCAACCTGTTGTAAGGGTCAGGCTGTAGGGTCTCACACAGAGTGTGACCTTCATCTAGTAATAGGTAGAAATTAGTTAGGGAGAATAATTTGCATTTGATGCAAAAGAAGAGAAAATTGCATTTTGATGCAAATGATATTTAAGCCTAGATAGGGGACTAATTTGCATTTGATGCAAAAGAGATTAAATATGTTTTAAATTGTTTAAAACAATATTTAATAAAATAAACGTAAGGAAAAGTTCACGGGTAAGACGGGAATGTCCTGGCCTACGCCCAGGTTTGAACGGCGACCAGATCAGACACCAAATGCTCAAGTTAGAGCCAAAACAGCCAAAAGAAGCCCAAATGGGTCAGCCCAACCTGTTGGGCTGAAACCTGCCAGGAAATGGGCGCGGGCGCCCGCTAGGAGTGGGCGCAGGCCCGTGCCCGCTTCAGCAGAAGCGGGCGCCCACTGGAGAGCGGGCGCAGGCCCACGCCCGCTCCAGCCGGCGCGGGCGCCCGCCAGAAATGGGCGCCGACCCGCGCTCGCTTTCCAGTGGGCGCGGGCGCCTGAGCGCCCGCTGGGCACGTGCGGCGCACGCGCCCTGCGCTTACCCCATCTTAAAATGTTAAGATTTATCGAAATTTGACTTTTTATGCCCAGCACCATTTTGCCATTGTTCCAGCACCATTTTGCCATTGTTACTAGTGGCCAATTACCCAATCCAACAGTTACACTTGATTTGCGGCACATTCAAATAAACATGCATTTATCTGTATTTAGATGTGGATACAGTATGTTAATTAAGAGAGAGAGAGAGAGAGAAGATTGGGAAAGAGAGGAGGCGCTGGGCGCGTGGGCTGCACACGCCCAAGCAGGCGCGTGCCGCGCACGCGCCTCGAGGCACGTGCGCTGCACGCGCCTGGCGCATTGCAGTGCGCACGCAGCCCTAGGGCTGCGTGCTTTTATTGACGGCTGGATTGTGCGTTTTGGTGGGTTTTGGCTGATCGTTGGACATCCAATTGAGGGGTCAAATGGACTCGGATTGACGAGCCGTTTTTTCCTATGCGTTCACCGTTGAACACCCTTCGAATTGATAGGTTGTATCAATCATGAAGCTCAACGGTGAGTGAGTTAAAATTCACGGAAGTTTGCACTTTGTGAAGTGCAAACTAACTTGATTTTAATGAACTCAAATAAATAGTCCCACATCGGATTTTGAGTAAAGGGGAGCAGTCAGCCGCATATATATATATGGATATGCTCTCCTCCTAAAAATTCATCCCAAGCTCTAGATCTGAGCGGCTCTCGTAAATGTTGGAGCACGCTCGGATCTAGGCTTAAATTAATATTTCTCCTCTCCCTAATATTTCTGCCTTACTCCTGAGGACTCTGGAAAAGCCGCAAAGGAGTTCGGATTCAGATCCGAAATCTTGGCGAAGGTTTCACTCGCGTGAAACTTTCTTCGGTGCGTGGTTGGCTCGGTGACACGGGATTGATCGCCTCGGGATGCGGAGTGGTTCGAGGAGCGGTTTGGGGAGCGGTTCAAGGGGTGGCTCGGTGTGGGACGGGGAGCGGCTCGGAAGATGGTGCGGAACATCTCGCCTGCTCCAGGGTTGAGATTGTGGGTAAGTGTTTAAGCATTAGTTTAATTTAATCGCAGTAGGCTAGATCCTTCTTGGGATGGTCAGATCCATCCCAAGTTGGCATAGATCTTGGCTAAGGGTTTTGTACCTAAGGGCTAAGTTAAAATTGTTTTAACTGCATGTTAATTAGATTAACTAGATTTTTCTTCCGCTGCAAATTCTTTTTACGTCTATGTTCTGTCCGACTTAGGACGGGAATAGATTTTTGTGCCCTGAGGGTCCCAGAAAACCCTACATGTACTTGAGTCAGTTCACTTTGTACTTGATGGTGTGTGTGGTACGCTCTTTGGTTATGTGGTTCTGTGGATATGTACACTCTGTGATGGCAGTATGTGTTTCTTCTTTCTTTTATATATCTGTGATGTATGGTCCCAGCATTCGCAGTGGCCTGCTTATTGTGTTTCTCTATTCAAGCTTGGTATAATACCGCGGCTTGTCAAGCTCCATCCTCACTTTCCATGGGTTGTGTAGCCTTATAAAGTATTTGTGGGAATGGGGCATGACAGGTTTAGTGGTCGACCATGCAGGTCTCCTCACACTGCGAAATGCGAAAGGATGATACATCCAACACACTTTAATGCCATCACATATGGTACTGATTCCTCTTGTGCTGTCCTTCCTCTGCAGAATGGATAGTGGAAACGGGATATCTTCGTCAGAGATGGAGCACGCTGAGCCCTCTTTGATGGAGAAGATTTTGCTGGGTTTTCAGGCCAGTTTGGGTTAGCAGGCTGAGATGCTCGCCAAGATGCAGGGTCAGAAGACCCCAGGCTTCAAACAGTTCAGGGCAATGAAGCCGAAGACTTTTTCTGGCAAGAAGACAGCTATGGAGGTTGATGAGTGGTTACGGCGCACAGAGGATGACCTCACAGCTGTTGGATTTTCACCGGAGAGTTGGGTTGATACAACAAAAAGGTAGTTGACCTATCAAGCTAGAGATTGGTGGGATGCCCAGGAGCGGCATCTGAAAGGTCCAATTTCTTGGAAGACTTTCAAGGAGCGTTTTGAGTCCAAGTTCCTTTTAGAAACTACAAAGGATGAGCTCAGACAGTGCTTTGAGCATTTGACCCATGGCCGGCGGAGTGTGGATGAGTATGATGCTGAGTTTTCCTTGTTGAGCAAGTTTACCCGGAGCTTGTTGTGACTGATGCCACCTGAGCTCGACGCTTCCGTATGGGACTAGATCCGGAGTATAGAGGGGCGATGTCTACACAGAAACTGGCCACACAAGAGGATGTGCTCGAGGCAGCAAGACTATTTGAGATCCATTTGCAGAGCATAGGAAAAATACCTACAGGCGACAGACGACCTCAGGATCACAGAAGGCATTATCTCGGCCAGTGCAGACGGCCCAGTTCAAGAGGCCAGGAGCCCCTGCAGTGACACAGAGACGTCTGACATGTCAATTCTGTGGGAAGCCAGGTCATGAGCAGAAGGAGTGTAGGACTTGGGCTAGACAGTGCTTTGCTTGTGGTGGCCGAGGACACATTAGCAGGTTTTGCCTGCAGCAGGGTGCCTACCCGGCCCTAGTAGCACCTGTGACTTCTAGACCGATGCAGCAGCGCTGATCCGCAGCGGATTTCCCTTCCAGCGCCAGCTGGACTAGGCACACTAGCCCCTAGAGGACCTTCCTTGCCTCCTCAGCGGCAGGCCTACAAGAAGACAAACTCTGCTCCAAAGTCCCAGGCTTTCACAATGACATCGGTAGAGGTAGAAAACTCAGGCCAGTTTATCACTGGTATGGTTCTAGCCCTCTCCTTACTTTATATTACATCACTTGTTGCTTAATTATGATAGACGTTGGTTTGATTTCTTTATTGGCTTCTAGATATGGTTAAAGTAGCATCTTTTCCTGCCTTGGCACTTTTTGATTCTGGGGCTTCACACTGTTTTCTGTCCCAACAATTTGTGGACAAAAATGCAATACCAGTTGACTCCTTCACTGTTAGTTGGAATATTCACACAGGAAATGGTGTGATCAGGAGTACTTCAGGACACCGTTGTTGTCCAGTGGAAATTTGTGGTCGGGAGTTATATGCTGACTTCCTTGTGATTGAGATGTTGGACGAAATGATCTAGGAACTTTAGTTTGATGATGACAAACGTGTGCGAACTATTTATCGTGTGTGTTGAGTGTTTCAGGAACGGCGAACGTATGATTAACTCACGAAGGGAATTGGTCAATGTGCAAAGGAGAACAGGGAAGTACCAAGTTTTATTATATACTTATATAAGTACTTATATATGCTTGGTCATTGTTCAAGGTCAGCCAATTTTTTTTAATAAGCAAATCACAAAAGCATCCTTTAAAATGGCTTTTAGAAATCCCAAAATAAGTGCTGCAACATCCCATTGAATTAGGCAAATACAGGACATGTCGAAACTTTTTGATTTACTCTTTTAAAAAGAACAGCTCGGCCCACTTGCTTCACCAATGAAAACAAGGGCAACGAAAAAAATAATAATACAATATAGCACCTTCATTTTATTTGAGCCGCCGAGTACTTCAACAAAAAAAAATTAATTCTCTCTGCCTAATACTTGATTTGTGTTGACAGGCTTTTTTTTCTTTGGGCTTGGCAATTCTTCAAGGCTGCTGCCGATTTTTGTTTTTTCAATTCAAGTGCTCTTTGCAAAAAATCCCATGTATAAAAATCCCCAAGAGCCGGCTATATGAAATCATCGTCTAGGGTTTGAGAAATTTTCACAGAGCTGCCATGTTTTTAATCCCCCAAGAGTCGACCTAAGCAAAACCTAAAAGGGAAGGCCGAAAAAAAAATCTGAGAGACATCCTTGGAGATCTCGAAGCTCAGAGATGCACCGTCACCTTAATCCCCTAGAGCCTAAGCTTACTGCCGAATTTTTTTTTGATGAGCTCTTCTTTAATACTTGTATTTTGATGTTGCATGTTAAATCAAAAAAAGGGGGGTCACGCATAAGGGAAACAGATTTTTTAAGGGATCATCAAATCTCCCTGAGCCGCATAGAAAAATTCCAATCAAAAGGAGCCTGTAGCATACCCCTTTGTTTTGACAAGCTGCCATTACAACTTCATCAATAATCAAGTCGAAACATTGGCCTCTTTTGTTTTTGCATCTTCATCCAAAAGAAAAGGGGGATAATCCTAAGAGAGCTGAATTTGTTTTTGGATGCTCTTTTGTTTTACAGGCACAAGATTTAGAGTTGCCGCGCAAAGGAGAACGAGAAGCCAGGAAACAAAACAAACATTATTTATTCAAGTCATCAAAGGACAAGTGCACAGTTCATTTTAAAAGATATCATTTACTTGCCAATACCCAACACGTGAGAAGTTCTGAGGTTTTTATTTCCTTTTTGACCTTTTAACTTGTCTTATTTGTGTTTTGCAAGGACCCCACAAATTGCTACTTCTTGATGCTGAAACGAGAGAGTCCAAGACATCATCCATGCTATCTTGACCCTTTGATGCCGAGCAACATTCATTACGCAACTTGCAAAGCCAAAGGCCGGTTCATCTGAAGAGGGGTCAAGCCGCAATCATCTAGGAAGAGTCAAAGCCACAACTTGAGTTGCCGACGACGAGACGACGACATCTTGTCAGATTCAGATCTGACCCGTGCTTATTGGCAGAGATGACTACACAGACACGATCTGAGCAACCCTAAACTCTATACTTTATATCTGTGTTATTCGTGTAGCGATCTCTGTAGGGGAAACTTTACCTTTTGTGTTACTCTTTGGGGACCTGACGACTTTGGGAGTCGTCACGGAGGGAGAACATCTGACTAGTTTGAGAGTGTAGAGCACGTGGTATGCGTACGAGCTAGGTGAGAGTAGATTTGGGATCTTGACTCATTGTAGCTGTACATGATTACACATCTATCTAGTATTTACTTTCGGGGGCTGGAGTAGGTCGTGGGGACGACCGAACCAGGGTATATCTGTGCGTATTCTGTGATTGCTATTTTATTGCCCTGTCTGTGCTTATAATTGCGTGGGATTGTTCGTTGGTTGCACGAATATTTTTAATAGCATATTCACCCCCCTCTAGGCTATGATCCAGATCCAAGTGGTATCAGAGCCAGTTTAGAGGATCTAGCCTAGATTTTTAGATGACCATGAATATATCTGATTGTGCTTTTGCTGAAGGTCAGTCTATAGCCCGTCCTCCTAAGTTTAACGGTGTAGACTTTGCATATTGGAAGGCTAGGATGAAAATCTATCTAGTGTCTGTAGATTATGATGTGTGGGATATTGTTGAAAATGGTTATAGTCTACCCACTATTAAAATTGAAGACACTGTTATGATTAAGCCTAAAGACAAGTGGGATTTAGTTGATAAGAAACTTTATACTCTTAATGGTAAAGCTATGAATGCGCTTATATGCTCTCTTGATAAATCTGAGTTTAACCGTATCTCACATTGTCTAACTGCACAGGAAATCTGGCATACTCTGGAGGTGACACACGAGGGAACATCGCAAGTGAAGGAATCCAGACTTGCGTTGCTGAGCACTGAATATGAGAGCTTCCGCATGCTACCAACAGAATCAGTTAAAGACATGTTTGCGAGGTTCACAGACATCGTTTACAAATCCAGTTCCCTCGATAAGCCATACTCTAGCCATGAACATGTACGAAATATCTTAAGGGCGCTACCAAGCTCGTTTAGGCCTAAAGTCACCGCTGTTCAAGAAGCTAAGGACTTATCAACAATGAAAGTGGAGGACTTGATAGGCAACCTGATGTCTCACGAGCTTGAGTTGCTGAGTATAGAAGCCAGAGAGAAACCTGAAGAGAAGACCAAAGCTTCCACACCATTATCTCTTCAAGCTAACGACGACGATCTTGATGAAGAGCAAGCCCTAATGGTCAGAAACTTCATGAGATACATTCAAAATGATCAAGGAAGAGCTGAGATGGGAAAAAGGTTCATTCGTTCTAATAATTCTAATTTTGGTAGAAATTCCTATGATCAGAAAGCTATTAATAGAAGTGAATGTTTTAAATGCAGGAAGAAAGGGCACCACATAAAAGATTGCCCACAACAACACACAGCTCAAGTTGTAAAAGGAAAAACGAAAGTGCTGACGTGGGACATGGATAGCGAAACTGAGTAGGAGGATGAGGAACATGAAGCCCACTCATGCATGGCATTGATGGCCAAACACAATGAGGTAGAATCTCCCACTAAAGCTGAATTCTTAGAAATCTGTAAAGGAATGCAACATAGAATTGATGAGCTAGAAGCTGATGTGGAAAGCTATAGGAATGATAATTTTGATATGCAACAAACTGAGTATGACATGTCTATAGAAATGAAAAATATTAAACAAGAGCTTGTTGCATGCAAATCTACCATTACTATGTTAGAAAAAGAGAAAGCTAGCTTGCCTGAAAAAACTGATTGTCTTTCATGTCCCTCTTTTTTAAAGGATATTAGCATGTATAAGCTAGATAAGACAAAGCTTGAAGTTGAAAATGAATTGCTTTCTGAAAAGATTAACATGCTAAATCTTGAACTTAAAGAAAAAATGAGGGATTTTGAAAAGAAAGAAGAGGAAAACAAGCAAGCTTTCATTAGTAAATGCACTTTGCTTGTGGATGAAAACGATATCTTGAAATCCAAAGTCACCACCCTAGAATTGTCATTAAAGAGATTTTCCATTGGAAAACAAAATTTGGACATTATTCTTGGAAATCAAATTTTTGGCAATAATAGGCGAGGACTAGGATATGGTCTTAAAAATGTTGAAAAATCAAAATATAGAAAAGTTCACATTGAATCAACAAAGGTTGGAAATTTTCATGCTAAGTGCTTTACATGTGGATGCATTGGTCATACTTCATATCATTGCAAATATAGGAACAAAAATATTAAGTTCAAACAAATATGGGTTCCTAAATATTTGATGACTAACGTGAGTGGACCTTGTTGGATTCCAAGGTCACACACGACACCTTTTTTGTAGGTGGATGGAAATTTGACGAGGAGTGATAAATTGAATGTCTCATTACTTTTTAGCTCCTTAGTCAAACGACGACGCGAAGGTATATCTCATTCTTTGAACTTAATGATATCTTCATAGTTTTTTTGTGTGCGTGACTTTTCTTTGTTTGTGTGCTAGTAGTTGCATTGCTATGTGTGCATGATTTTTTTTGTTTGTGTGGTTGCATCTCATGTTTGCTTTAGTACTTCATGCATTTAAAACAAAAAAAAACAAAAAAACTGAAAAACTAAAAAAAAATGGTGCTTAAATGTGTATCTTTTCTCTTTGATTCATTATTGAAGTCATTCATGAATGATTTTCATATCTATGTAGAAATTGATGTATTATTTCTTTTGCCACATGCGCATGTTCATCTTTCTAAATATTCATGGCATGTTCAATGACTAAAAACAACTTGATTTCTACATCGCCTACTTCACTTCCACATGTATTATTATTGTTGCACATTTGGAGATATCGTTTATGAAGTATGGAAAGTGAATGTAGGAGGAAAACTTAACTGAAAATCTAAGGGATATGATATACCTTGCCATGGATAAAAATTGAGCAAAAGAAATGGTTGTTATAATTAATTTTTTTTAAAAAAAATTGTGAAAACAAAAGTTAATTGCTCCGTATGAAAAATGGATACAATCCTTGGCAACGGTATTACCCATGAGTATCCAACATAAGCTTTATGGGTAAACTTTAGCGTTGGTGTATTTACTCGTCAAGCAATGCCCCCCCACATCTAAGAGTCCTTATAGGCTATGTTTTGGGGTGTGGTACCTTGAACTCATTTTTAATGAGGTGGGAAAAATCAATCCTATGTGATAGAATGTTATTTGGAAAATGTGGATTGGTTCCGGTTGACTTTCTTAATGATTCTCCCTATGTGCTTCAATTTTAATCATCACACTTTACACGTTGGTGTTGAAATCTTAGTTGTTTCATTTCATTGGATTTTGACTTGATTATTCTATGATAAGTTTGCATGCAATCGTTGGTAATGGTTAATAATACTCTCTTTTTGCATGGTATATGTTTTTGACTTCGTGTTTCCACTTTTGATGATGACAAAGGGGGAGAAAAGGAGATTTGTTGTGTGGTATTATTGGGCTCAAAATACGGTATTATTGATTGAAGGGGGAGCATTGAAAATACATGAATATGGGGAGCTTGGAAAAAGGGGGGAGCATGCTAATTTATATTGTTATATTGTGCATGCTAGTAATGTTTGATCTCATCTCATTGAATATATCATATTGCATTACATCCTTGGTCATACGTCACACACGCACACTTATTTATACAAATCCTTTATAGGTTTGTCATCATCAAAAGGGGGAGATTGTTGGACGCAACGATCTAGGAACTTTAGTTTGATCATGACAAATGTGTGCGAACTATTTATCGTGTGTGTTGAGTGTTTCAGGAACGACGAACGTATGATTAACTCATGAAGGGAATTGGTCAATGTGCAAAGGAGAACAGGGAAGTACCAAGTTTTATTATATACTTATATAAGTACTTATATATGCTTGGTCATTGTTCAAGGTCAGCCAATTTTTTTTAATAAGCAAATCACAAAAGCATCCTTTTAAAATGGCTTTTAGAAATCCCAAAATAAGTGCTGCAACATCCCATTGAATTAGGCAAATACAGGACATGCCGAAACTTTTTGATTTACTCTCTTAAAAAGAACAGCTCGGCCCACTTGCTTCACCAATGAAAACAAGGGCAACAGAAAAAATAATAATACAATATAGCACCTTCATTTTATTTGAGCCACCGAGTACTTCAACAAAAAAAATTAATTCTCTCTGCCTAATACTTGATTTGTGTTGACAGGCTTTTTTTCTTTGGGCTTGGCAATTCTTCAAGGCTGCTGCCGATTTTTGTTGTTTCAATTCAAGTGCTCTTTGTAAAAAATCACATGTATAAAAATCCCCAAGAGCCGGCTATATGAAATCATCGTCTAGGGTTTGAGAAATTTTCACAGAGCCGCCCTGTTTTTAATCCCCCAAGAGTCGGCCTAAGCAAAACCTAAAAGGGAAGGCCGAAAAAAAATCTGAGAGACATCCTTGGAGATCTCGAAGCTCAGAGAGGCACCGTCACCTTAATTCCCTAGAGCCTAAGCTTACTGCCGAATTTTTTTTGATGAGCTCTTCTTTAATACTTGTATTTTGATGTTGTAGGTTAAATCAAAAAAAGGGGGTCACGCATAAGGGAAACAGATTTTTTTAGGGATCATCAAATCTCCCTGAACCACATAGAAAAATTCCAATCAAAAGGAGCCTTAGCATACCCCTTTGTTTTTGACAAGCTGCCATTACAACTTCATCAATAATTAAGCCGAAACATTGGCCTCTTTTGTTTTTGCATCTTCATCCAAAAGAAAAGGGGGATAATCCTAAGAGAGCTGAATTTGTTTTTGGTTGCTCTTTTGTTTTACAGGCACAAGATTTAGAGGAGCTGCGCAAAGGAGAACGCGAAGCCAGGAAACAAAACAAACATTATTTATTCAATTCATCAAAGGACAAGTGCACAGTTCATTTTAAAAGATCTCATTTACTTGCCAATACCCAACACGTGAGAAGTTCTGAGGTTTTTATTTCCTTTTTGACCTTTTAACTTGTCTTCTTTGTTTTTTGCAAGGACCCCACAAATTGCTACTTCTTGATGCTGAAACGAGAGAGTCCAAGACATCATCCATGCTGTCTTGACCCTTTGATGCCGAGCAACATTCATTACGCAACTTGCAAAGCCAAAGGCCGGTTCATCTGAAGAGGGGACAAGCCGCAATCATCTAGGAAGAGTCAAAGCCACAACTTGAGTTGCCGACGATGAGACGACGACATCTTGTCAGATTCAGATCTGACCCGTGCTTTTTGGCAGAGACGACTACACAGAAACGATCTGAGCATCCCTAAACTCTATACTTTATATCTGTGTTATTCGTGCAGCGATCTCTGTAGGGGAAACTTTACCTTTTGTGTTACTTTTTGGGGACCTGACGACTTTGGGAGTCGTCACGGAGGGAGAGCATCTGACTAGTTTGAGAGTGTAGAGCACGTGGTGCGCGTACGAGCTAGGTGAGAGTAGATTTGGGATCTTGACTCATTGTAGCTGTACAGGATTACACATCTATCTAGTATTTGCTTTCGGGGGCTGGAGTAGGTCGTGGGGACGACTGAACCAGGGTATATCTGTGCGTATTATGTGATTGCTATTTTATTGCCCTGTCTGTGCTTATAACTGCGTGGGATTGTTCAAGGGTTGCACGAATATTTTTAATAGACTATTCACCCCCCTCTAGGCTACGATCCAGATCCAACATGAGATGCCCACCTTTGAAGTTGTATTTGGGATGGACTTGTTGGGGATGTTTTGTGTCACTATTGATTGCAAATTAAGGAGGGTAGTCTTCCAGATTCCCGATCACCCAGAATTCGAATTCAGGAGCGGTAGTTGCACATTAGAACATGTAAGATTCAGATCAACACCAATAGAAGAAGAAGTGTTGGTGATGGCCATGGAGGCGGAGCCAGTCTTACCCAGTGTGGTGCGAGACTTTCCTGATGTCTTTCCCGATGACATTTATGGACTTCCTCCTGATTGATCATTGGAGTTCACCATTGATTTGATACCAGGCATGCAACCCATTGCGAAGGCTCCTTATCGGATGGCACCACCTGAGTTAGCTGAGCTTCGTATTCAGTTAAAATACTTATCAGACTGAGGGCTGATACAGCCAAGCGTGTCACCTTGGGGAGCACCGGTACTTTTGGTGAATAAGAAAGATGGATCCCGGAGGATGTGTATTGACTATAGGGAATTGAACAAGGTGACAATAAAGGACAAGTACCCACTTCCTTGCATCGATGACCTCTTTGATCAGCTTGGTGGATCCCGAGTTTACTCAAAGTTGGATTTGCAGAGAGGTTATCATCAGATTAAGGTTCGGGGGTCTGATGTTCTGAAGACAGCTTTTTGAACCCGTTATGGACATTATGAGTTCCTGGTGATGCCCTTCGGTGTGACGAATGCTCCAGCTACTTTCATGAGATTAATGAATCAGGTATTCTTTGACTATTTGGACAAGTTCGTGGTGGTCTTTATTGATGATATCCTGATATATTCCAAGGATGAGGAAGAACATGCAGAACATCTGAGGATTGTTTAGAGACTTTGAGGCAGCATCAGTTATATGCCAAAAATAGTAAGTGCCAGTTTCGGTTGTCTAAAGTGGCTTTTTTGGGGCACATAGTTTCGGGAGATGGCATATCAGTTGACCCAGAAAAGGTGGCTGCAGTGGAAAAGTGGCCTGCTCCCAGGTCGGTTTTAGAGAATCGGAGCTTCTTGGGATTGACTGGCTATTACAGGAAGTTCATCAAGGATTTCTCCAAGATTGCGACACCACTTACTCACTTAACTAAGAAGGATGTTGCTTATGTCTGGTCTGACGAGTGTCAGCATGCATTTGAGGAGTTGAAGAGAAGGTTGACTACTGTAACAGTTCTGACGATTCCAGATTGTTCTAGAGAATTTGAGATCTTTTGTGATGCTTCTGGCAAAGGGCTTGGATGTGTCCTACATCAGCATGGTCGTGTTATAGCTTATGCCTCTAGACTTTTGAAGGTGCATAAGCTAAACTACTCGACACATGACTTGGGGTTGGCAGCCGTGATTTTTGCCTTAAAGCTATGGAGACACTTTCTGCTAGGGGAGCATATTAAGATGTATACTGACCATAAGAGTTTGAAGTATGTATTTACTCAGAAGGAGCTCAACATGAGACAACGTCGATGGCTTGAGCTGATGGCTGAATTCGGTTCATGGTCCAGAAAAAGAATCATAGAACTTGATGGCTGGTTTGGCTGATTTTGGCTTGTGGTCCAGAAAAGTATCACAAATCATGATGGCCGGTTTGGCTGATTCTGGCTCGTGGTCCATGTTACGACCTAAAGATCGTAGGAGCCCGACTCCCGCCCGGATCTGCTAACATACCCCATTAACTCACCATTTCACAAAAGGGCCGCCGCCCCGAAAATCCGGGGCATCATGGAGACAGGCGCGCCTTGCAGCGCTCCCCGAACCGGCCGAGGCGAACAACCGCAGCCGCCCGACCCACCGGGGTAGCGCACTTGGGGACGCTTGGGTAGCTAGGCCAGGCCTATTGACGGGCGCGGACGTATCCTTCCGTACCGGCGGGCCATACCCCATGATCGATCGGGGGGCGCGGCCGGGCTGGACAACCCCCGATCGGAACGGCCCGCCCGATTCCCGTGAACCGCGGCACCTAGAGTGACACAGCCAGACCTTTAGTTCGTCGCTAACGACAAACAGCCTAGGATAAGGACACGACTGACACATACGTCACCCGACCGCCTGACAAAGCACCCCCAGGCGGCTGACCCGTCCGACGGTTAGTGCTTTCGGCCCTGACATCCCGACAAAAGCACCCCTTGGCCGTTGCGCCGCCTGACAGAAGCAGGTCAGAAACTCCTGTTCCCGATGTCCTTGTCCGAAGCTTCCGCTGACACCCGAGCCAGCTCAGCACGCCTAGTCATCACCCGTCAGGTATAAATACCCCCTCTCCTCTTACGGAGAGGGGGTTGGAGAATTCTCTCTCATTTTCTATTATTCACACACGAGAGCAAAGGTCTTCCATATCTTTGCTCTCCCACCTATAGCTCGTTACGCACGACGGACACACAGATAGTCCGACCGGCGTGTCCAGCCCCCCATTTTAAGCCCTGTTACTGACTTAGGCATCGGAGGGGCTAAGGGTTGAATCCCAACCCTGCCCTTCTGACGAGTTGTTCGTGCTACAGGAAAGCTCGCCCCTTGACCGGAGTCAGCTTCAGCCCCCCGTCGTCCAACCTCCCTCAGCTGCATCCGGTGAGATTCGACCCCGTGAGCATCACCGGCAACGGTTCCGACTTCTTCACCCCACTAATCACCTGTAAAACAGCCTACCTGAACCCTCATTTCCATATAACCATCGTGCCCTTGGTTCCCCATAATATAAATTCATTATACGCGAGTTCCACCTCGTAACAATTGGCGCCGTCTGTGGGAACGAAGGGTCACACCCATGTTAGACTCCATGCCAATCCCGCGGAACCCTGACCACGGCAAAGATCCCGTGGGTCAGGAACCGCTCTCTCTGCTAATCACCCCGGCGTCCGACCCCCTTCTGGGGATGGGCACCGAAACTGAACACACTTCAGTCCCCGCCGTCCTGAAGAGCTTCGAGGTCGTCACTCAGGCCAGGGGAGGCTATCAGACGGTGGGAACGGAGCCTCCGCCCGGCCCCTCAGAGCCCCAGAACGTGAGGCAGAACGTCCACCCTCAGTTCGAGGAGGAGAGGGAGAACAGGGGGCTCGCTGAGGAGATTGCGGCCCAGCAAAGGCTCCTGGAAGAGGAGATGGAAGTCGTACGGCGGTGGAGGCGCCTGGGGGAGGCAGCCGCCGTGCAAAGGCGTTTGGACGAAGCCGCCGAGACCGCCCGAAGGGCCTACCAGGACGAAGAGGCCGCTCGCCGCCAACTCCGCCTCATCGTCGCAGAGCGCGAGAGGCTAAGGAGAGAAAACAGGAGCGACCGAGAAATCCTTGACGAGACGGCGACGGGCCAGCGGCTCGGGGACGGGCGGGACCCGTTGCTGAACAGGTCCCCCCCCGGAGGAGGCAGCCCGCATCGCCTGCACCACCCCTCCGATTCCCTGCGTGAGGAAGCCGTTTGTCGAAAACTACGCTTCCTCACCACCGAGCGCGAGAGACTCCTTCGGGAGAATCAAGAACGGATGGAGGCCCGAGGAGAGCTGGCCGGGAGGCACTGGCGCTGGGAGAACCGTAGCCCGCAACCCGTTGAGTCTTCGACCCGGGGAAGGAGCCCAGCCGGACGACAGTCGGGCTACTCCCCGGGGACGGAGGACCGTCGACGGCCGAGGGGCGACCGAAGCCAGACCCCCGAATGGTGGAGAGGGGTATGGGCCGAGCTGCGTACTCGCTCCCCCCCAGGAAGACCTCCGGGGCAAGTTCACTGAGCTTGGCCACCCAAACCGGAGCGCCATATGCGGGGTAGGCGACGGCCCAATACCTGTCCGACTATAGAGGCTGCGGGGAGGCGACGGCCCAATACCCGCCCTCTCAAAGACTCCGGGGCAGGACCAATCCTCGCCACCCAAACCGGAGAGGGGCACGGGCCGAGCTGCGCACTCGCTCCCCCCCAGGAAGACCTCCGGGGCAAGTTCACTGAGCTTGGCCACCCAAACCAGAGCGCCATATGCGGGGTAGGCGACGGCCCAATACCCGTCCGACTATAGAGGCTTCGGGGAGGCGACGGCCCAATACCTGCCCTCTCAAAGACTCCGGGGCAGGACCAATCCTCGCCACCCAAACCGGAGAGGGGCACGGGCCGAGCTACGTACTCGCTCCCCCCAAGGAAGACCTCCGGGGCAAGTTCACTGAGCTTGGCCACCCAAACCGGAGCGCCATATGCGGGGTAGGCGACGGCCCAATACCCGTCCGACTATAGAGGCTGCGGGGAGGCGACGGCCCAATACCCGCCCTCTCAAAGACTCCGGGGCAGGACCAATCCTCACCACCCAAACCGGAGAGGGGCACAGGCCGAGCTGCGTAATCGCTCCCCCCAGGAAGACCTCCGGGGCAAGTTCACTGAGCTTGGCCACCCAAACCGGAGCGCCATATGCGGGGTAGGCGACGGCCCAATACCCGTCCGACTATAGAGGCTGCGGGGAGGCGACGGCCCAATACCCGCCCTCTCAAAGACTCCGGGGCAGGACCAATCCTCGCCACCCAAACCGGAGAGGGGCACGGGCCGAGCTGCGCACTCGCTCCCTCCCAGGAAGACCTCTGGGGCAAGTTCACTGAGCTTGGCCACCCAAACCGGAGCGCCATATGCGGGGTAGGCGGCGGCCCAATACCCGTCCGACTATAGAGGCTGTGGGGAGGCGACGGCCCAATACCCGCCCTCTCAAAGACTCCGGGGCAGGACCAATCCTCGCCACCCAAACCGGAGAGGGGCACGGGCCGAGCTGCGTACTCGCTCCCCCCCAGGAAGACCTCCGGGGCAAGTTCACTGAACTTGGCCACCCAAACCGGAGCGCCATATGCGGGGTAGACGACGGCCCAATACCCGTCCGACTATAGAGGCTGCGGGGAGGCGACGACCCAATACCCGCCCTCTCAAAGACTTCGGGGCAGGACCAATCCTCGCCACCCAAACCGGAGAGGGTCACGGGCCGAACTGCGTACTCGCTCCCCCCAGGAAGACCTCCGGGGCAAGTTCACTGAGCTTGGCCACCCAAACCGGAGCGCCATATGCTGGGTAGGCGACAGCCCAATACCCGTCCGACTATAGAGGCTGCGGGGAGGCGACGGCCCAATACCCGCCCTCTCAAAGACTCCGGGGCAGGACCAATCCTCGCCACCCAAACCGGAGAGGGGCACAGGCCGAGCTGCGTAATTGCTCCCCCCAGGAAGACCTCCGGGGTAAGTTCACTGAGCTTGGCCACCCAAACCGGAGCGCCATATGCGGGGTAGGCGACGGCCCAATACCCGTCCGACTATAGAGGCTGCGGGGAGGCGACGGCCCAATACCCGCCCTCTCAAAGACTCCGGGGCAGGACCAATCCTCGCCACCCAAACCGGAGAGGGGCACGGGCCGAGCTGCGCACTCGCTCCCTCCCAGGAAGACCTCTGGGGCAAGTTCACTGAGCTTGGCCACCCAAACCGGAGCGCCATATGCGGGGTAGGCGGCGGCCCAATACCCGTCCGACTATAGAGGCTGTAGGGAGGCGACGGCCCAATACCCGCCCTCTCAAAGACTCCGGGGCAGGACCAATCCTCGCCACCCAAACCGGAGAGGGGCACGGGCCGAGCTGCGTACTCGCTCCCCCCCAGGAAGACCTCCGGGGCAAGTTCACTGAGCTTGGCCACCCAAACCGGAGCGCCATATGCGGGGTAGACGACGGCCCAATACCCGTCCGACTATAGAGGCTGCGGGGAGGCGACGACCCAATACCCGCCCTCTCAAAGACTCCGGGGCAGGACCAATCCTCGCCACCCAAACCGGAGAGGGTCACGGGCCGAACTGCGTACTCGCTCCCCCCCAGGAAGACCTCCGTGGCAAGTTCACTGAGCTTGGCCACCCAAACCGGAGCGCCATATGCTGGGTAGGCGACAGCCCAATACCCGTCCGACTATAGAGGCTGCGGGGAGGTGACGGTCCAATACCCGCCCTCTCAAAGACTCCGGGGCAGGACCAATCCTCGCCACCCAAACCGGAGAGGGGCACGGGCCGAGCTGCGCACTCGCTCCCTCCCAAGAAGACCTCTGGGGCAAGTTCACTGAGCTTGGCCACCCAAACCGGAGCGCCATATGCGGGGTAGGCGGCGGCCCAATTCCCGTCCGACTATAGAGGCTGTGGGGAGGCGACGGCCCAATACCCGCCCTCTCAAAGACTCCGGGGCAGGACCAATCCTCGCCACCCAAACCGGAGAGGGGCACGGGCCGAGCTGCGTACTCGCTCCCCCCCAGGAAGACCTCCGGGGCAAGTTCACTGAGCTTGGCCACCCAAACCGGAGCGCCATATGCGGGGTAGACGACGGCCCAATACCCGTCCGACTATAGAGGCTGCGGGGAGGCGACGACCTAATACCCGCCCTCTCAAAGACTCCGGGGCAGGACCAATCCTCGCCACCCAAACCGGAGAGGGTCACGGGCCGAACTGCGTACTCGCTCCCCCCCAGGAAGACCTCCGGGGCAAGTTCACTGAGCTTGGCCACCCAAACCGGAGCGCCATATGCTGGGTAGGCGACAGCCCAATACCCGTCCGACTATAGAGGCTGCGGGGAGGCGACGGCCCAATACCCACCCTCTCAAAGACTCCGGGGCAGGACCAATCCTCGCCACCCAAACCGGAGAGGGGCACGGGCCGAGCTGCGTACTCGCTCCCCCCAGGAAGACCTCCGGGGCAAGTTCACTGAGCTTGGCCACCCAAACCGGAGCGCCATATGCGGGGTAGGCGACGGCCCAATACCCGTCCGACTATAGAGGCTGCGGGGAGGCGACAGCCCAATACCCGCCCTCTCAAAGACTTCGGGGCAGGACCAATCCTCGCCACCCAAACCGGAGAGGGGCACGGGCCGAGCTGCGCACTCGCTCCCCCCCAGGAAGACCTCCGGGGCAAGTTCACTGAGCTTGGCCACCCAAACCGGAGCGCCATATGCTGGGTAGGCGACGGCCCAATACCCGTCCGACTATAGAGGCTGCGGGGAGGCGACGGCCCAATACCCGCCCTCTCAAAGACTCCGGGGCAGGACCAATCCTCGCCACCCAAACCGGAGAGGGGCACAGGCCGAGCTGCGTACTCGCTCCCCCCCAGGAAGACCTCCGGGGCAAGTTCACTGAGCTTGGCCACCCAAACCGGAGTGCCATATGCGGGGTAGGCGACGGCCCAATACCCATCCGACTATAGAGGCTGCGGGGAGGCGACGGCCCAATACCCGCCCTCTCAAAGACTCCGGGGCAGGACCAATCCTCGCCACCCAAACCGGAGAGGGGCACGGGCCGAGCTGCGCACTCGCTCCCCCCAAGAAGACCTCCGGGGCAAGTTCACTGAGCTTGGCCACCCAAACCGGAGCGCCTTAGGCGGGGTACCCGACGGACCAATACCCTCCCTCCCCCGAAAGGGCCTGTCACCCCTCTGCTCAAACCTCTGGAAACTACTCAAGGTCCGCGAATCAAGGCAACCCCTACGCAGAGCCATCCCTGAGGAGTAACGCCTGACCCCCATAAAGCCGACGCCCGAAATGACTTGTCCAACCCAAAAGGACACTCGGGACGAACGCCACTGACAAGTGTCATGCATGCCTGAGGGGTCACCCGTCACCCATCGGGAACGCCCCCCTAAGAACGAAATTCCAAGACGGCCCCGACTCTCAATGAAGAGTAAATAAGGGCAGAAATTCACCATTATAAATCCCCCCCCAGCTTCCTTGAGGGGGGGGGGGGAGGAAGGCGAGAGGAAGGATGTGCAGAAAGACTAGTCGTTTTGCCACCCTCTCTCCCTCAAAATGCGCGGAAAATGCGAGCTTCACCGACCGCCAAAATAAACGATCCCCCAACAGGATATTCCCCTTACACGACGGTTGCCCAGCCTGCTGCTCCCCTCCTTCCTTTAGACACAACTTAAGGCAGGGGAACTGGAGCTCCACTGGCACGCCATGCCTCTCCACGGACGCCCCGCGTACGCAGGCGCGGCTGGCAGACAACCCGATGGATGGGACAGACCTGCCAAATCACCTCACCGGACACCCCGGCAGCCGCCCGCGTCGCCCCAACCGAGGGGAACTTGTCCCCGAGCGCCGACGTGCCCCAACAGGCTACTCCGCTTACACCAGTAGTACCCCCTTCCACTCATCGACCTTCCCCGGACCGTTTATGCCAGGAGGCCGCACAGGGGGGCTGCGGCCCGCGTCCCTTCGCGCCTACCACGCGGAGACCCCAGTCGAGGGGAGCAACGGGGCCCCGTGGGATAGAATAACCACCAAGGACTCCCTCTCCCCCCAATTCTGGGAACGAGGGCCAAAGCCACTACCTGGCTCCGACGCGACCATCCACCCCTACGCCGAGGGGGAACCCTCTGAATCCACTCCACGCCCCTTGTCAGGGGCATGACACCAGAGAAAGGCGGATCAACTGCGATGAGAACATCAACCTACCTAGAGCGACACACGGTTACGCCTACGGGCCGATTCAATGTTACGCCTACGGGGCGACCCTGTTTTATTAAACTATCAATAATAGCCGATGAAAAGACCAAAGACTAATCCCGGTTGACCACTAGTTATAGCTCGGGTACACCTAGACCCGAGCAACCTGCGAAAAGGGGGGCCAACCCGCTGTAAAATCTCTCGGACGCGCTACGAGAAATAAAGGGAGCTAACACGATTCCCCCAACGCTAGGATCGAAATAGCCGCACCAAGGCGTAACCCTAAAAAGGGAATTTATGCACACACACAAGCAGAAAATCGCAGAAAAATGCAGATACCAACCCCGCGAATCGTCACTTTCTTTCGTTTTTATAAAAAAAGAGAGAGAGAAAGGGGGGAGCCTATACAAAACTACTTGGCGCTTCCGCCAGTCACGACGCCCTCTCCCTCAAGGGAATCTCCCACCGCCCCGCCGGCCTCCGGCTCGTCACCCTCCCCTCCGTCTCCATCCCCCTCCTCGTCGTCGCTGCATGCGACGAGCCCGTCGAGGTCGATCTCTACCGGCGGGACCAGGCCCGCCACCTTCTCCTTCATCCTAGCCAAGTAGGCTTCCCATCCCTCCGTGTGGCCCTTCTCCATGCCCTCGGACATCGACTTTGCGATGGCGGGGACGACGGTTCTCTCCTGGTACGTCCGAAATTCCTCGACCCTACGGGCCAGCTCCTCCTCGGCGGCCTTGGCACGCCCCGCTAGGTCCTCCGCACGGGACTACTCCCTTCTAAGGGCCTCCTCCAGCTCCTTCGCTCTCCCTCCAGCCTCGGCCGCCCGCTGCTCATGATCGGACACGACCATCTTCAGGCGCTCTACCTCGGCCTCATATCGGCCGCCCCGCTCCCTCTCCTTCTCCAGGTCCTCTCCAGCGCTCTTACGAACGGCAGCGAGCTCGGCGACCATTCTAGCCACGGCACCCTCGGCCTTATGTATGGCCGGCACGTGCCGCATCATCCCGAGCATCAAGTTGAGGATCTGCGTAAAGAAACGTCGAAAAGTAAACCCATTTAGGGCGTTCAATAAAACCCGCTGAAAAACGTCGCCCATCTTACAGAACATACCTGGACGCTATGCATCACCACGGTCCCGCACAGACCCTCAGGCTCCACCGCTTCCAGCGCCAACCTATCGCGGGGCAGGAAAATGTTCTCCGCCAGCCTCGCCGCCACACCTCCATCCTCAAACACGGACTCATCACTCGCCACTTTGTACGGCGCCCGATGAAGCGCGCCGTCGGGATAGCCCTCGACATCGGTCCTCTTGGCCTTAAACTTAGCCAATGCGGCCTCACAGCGGGGGTCGGTTGGCGCCCTCTCGAGACCGAACATGGGACAACCATAAGGCCAAGGGTCCCATCCTCTGGACCCGGTCGGGCCACTCGACGCTTCGGCCCTATGCGACTGACCGCTAGCTTCCGCCCCCTCCCCCCTGCAGGTGCCATGGGGCTAGGCGGCCTCGTTCGGGGTAGTTCCACCCCTCCCCCTGTCGACCCTTCGTCCCCGCCCTCCAAGTCGATGATGGGATTTGCCACCCCCTCCCCGGCTCCGACTTCCGTCGGACCGGTTCCCCCTGGCGCGTCAGGCTCGGACGACTTCGTCGGCCTCTTCCTCCTCTTCGTGGATGCTGGCACCCCAGTCGAGCTCCCCGCCCCTCCTTCTGCTCACGACCTCTTGGGGCCGCCTCTTGTCGACGATCGCCCCGCCTGCTCCGAGGCCCGCCGCATCATTTCCTCGAGGGACAGACTCATTGTGCCACCTGCCAAAGAGAGAAAGTTCAGCGTAAGCACATCAGAAGCATGAACACCAAAATCTCTCGTACCTTCGGGCCAGATGTGCGCCGTTATCATCTCAGCCCGAGCGAGCATCCGATAATCTCGTCCCTCCGCTGGTATGGCCATCAAAATCTGGGCCACCACTTTCTCCTCATCCCCCAATTTCACCCCCTCTCTCGCCTTGGGATTCAGCTCCGCCCAATCAGACCTTATCAGCACATCCTCCGGCACCTCCACAAACACATACTGCTGGCGCCAAAACTTAATTTTCCCAGGCAAACCCCTAATGAGCGGATGTGTCCTCTTCGCGGAGAGATAGTAGCATGACCCCAACCTCTTGACCGAGAAGAAGTGGTGAAATAAGGACAGAGATGGGCAAACCTGGTTGCTCACGCACAGCACTAGGAACCCCACAATGGCACTGATGGCATTGGGCATCAGGCGATAGAGGGGCAGTTCCAGGAAGTTCAACACTTCCAGCAAGAACGGATGGGGGGAAGCGCAAACCTTGCTCAAACGAAGATACATATACTCCCACCTCCCGGTCGCCCGCAAAACACACCCTTTCTTGCGGCTCCGGTTCACGAACAGAATACGGCGGCCTGACGTACATCGTGAAGATCTCCGCAACGGATTTCTTCAGCTCCGAATTCACGCCCGCAATCTCGATGGGCACCCTTCATGTCTCCGCGGTGGAGCTTCCTTCCCTAACTACCCCCGAACCCTGACCCCAAGACGGAGACATCGAAGAAGACATTTCTAAAACGGGCGTCTTACCTAACGGGTGCCAACGACTCGGGCGCTTGCGCTACTCCACTGACCGCTCCCACGAGGTCGACTCTGGCAAGGTCACTGAAATCTCATACGAGCCCTAGCTGCTTGCCAAAAAAATTTCGCCCGACAATCAGCTTTGCTCCCCTCCCCCCTTACGATCTCTTTAAAGCGACTGCATAAAGCATCGCGACCGTCGAGCCCAAGACACGCGTCACCAATCCAGGCCCTGTCCACCACCCACGTGTTCTGACGCTTTGCGTACTGTCAAAACCGTCAATTCCGCCACGCGTCAACACTTCAGTGGTCGGGCCGCCTCGATTCTCGCCCGCCGTCGAATCGCCAGGCTGATGTAAAGTCATGCGACCGCCAAAAATTCCCGCCCAAATCCCGGCGAAATGATTACCCCGATTCGAAATCACTCCATGCGCCGCTCGATCCATGGTTGAGTCCGGCCTCCGTCAGGGCGGCCACCGCAAGGAGGCGGCACTCGCTCCATGGTTGAGTCCGGCCTCCGTCAGGTCGGCCACCACAAGGCGGCGGCGCTCGGTCCATGATCAAGTCCGGTCACAACAAGGAGGCGGGGCTCGATCCCAGATTGAGTCCGACCCCCGCCAGGGCGGCCATACAAGAAGGCGGAACACGATCCATGATTGAGTCCGAGCTCCGGCAGTACGGCCAAAACACGAACGTCTCCCTCGCACCAATAAGGGTCCGATCTCCGTCGGTTCGGCCGTAACAGGAACCTGCCCCACAACTTATCGGATTCTCGGTTCCAACCCTTGGCAAACTTCTGTATGAACCAAGCAAATCCGACCTGCCACGGCACCTCCGGGCCCCGTACTGGGCATCGGAGCATCACGACCACCGGAGAACACGACTACTCTCAACTCCCCTCTCCCGAAGACTTCGGCAGAGCGAAGTTGGGGGCATTTACGTCCCTCACAGAGCAGACATTCTACGAGCAAACCAAGTAGGAATACAGTTCGACACAAGACAATAACAATGTATTTACCCAGAAACCACACCATACATTGGACTTTCCACACACAACAACAACACATTGTTTATAACCCTCTCACAAGAAGGTACGGCCCTCCCCAAACCCACGATTCTAGCGGCGCCGCCTCTCAACCGACCGATCTCGCATATCCTTAACCACTTGCCGAATCGCAGCCTCCTAAGCTTCTTGCAGCATCGGCACAACATGCTCGTCATGATAGCGACGGATAGCGGCTTCGATCTGTTTGCCCTCAGCGTCCCATTTTTCCTCCAATCGCCGCAACGCTAGACCCTTCTCCCTCTTCTCGGTCTTTAGGGCGACCTCCAGGTCCTCTATTTGCCGCCTCTGTAACCCGATCACTGCTTCCTTGCTTACCACTTCCGAGGTATGCTTCGCCCGGATATCATCCCTCTCTCGCATTACTTCATGGAGCTGCTTCTCGACCATTGCTTTGGACGAATCGAAATACGCGGCCCGCCCCTTCTCCACCCCGTAGGCTGCCATAACCCTCTCCAGCTCCGCCTCCGTGTCCTTCAACTTCGCCTTGACCTCGCCAAGGTTCGCCTTCGCCACGTCCAGTGACGCCCTGGTGACGGCCGCGGAGGTACGGCCCCGCAGGGCTAACACGTTGGCGATCATCTACATAAACCTCGAATCAGCGAAACACGAACAAATAAAGTCTGCGGGCGGGGAACGAAAGCCGGCGTACCTGCACGACGTGCCATATGGCCGAGCCGCCCAACCGTTCCGCCCCTACACGAGTCAAAGACTCACGATCGCGTGGTAACACGCAATACTCGGCGAGGCACGCCGCCACTCCCGCGTCCTCGAATACCGACTCGTTGCCGCTGACTCGGAAAGGAAACTTGTGGAGCCGGTCATCGGGGTATGCCTCGACCTCTTCTCGGGTCCTCTTAAAACGAATAAGGGCGCTCTCGCAAGCTGGACTCGACGACACCCCCATTTCCCACGAAGGGATCCCGTATGGCCACCTTTGAACCACGGGCGCTCGGCGAGGCGCGGCCGTCGCTGGTACCCGCGGAGGGACGGAGGGTC
The DNA here is from genome assembly GCA_030789695.1 of Scilla litardierei. Taxonomy (NCBI): domain Eukaryota; kingdom Viridiplantae; phylum Streptophyta; class Magnoliopsida; order Asparagales; family Asparagaceae; genus Scilla; species Scilla litardierei. Next base: position 72,188,240 of record CM061131.1, read on the forward strand.
TGGCCCCCCGCACGGGCGCGTCATCATGAAGATCCTCGGCGGGCCCACCGACAGAGATACCTTGCCCGGCTGCCCCCCGTCCCAGGTGCGACCTCTCCCCATGGAGGGCCCCGCCCCCACGTTCCCGGGATCCCGCCTCGCTAGCCACCCCCTTGCCTTTCCCGCGGGGATCAGAATCCTCCGAGATCGGGGCCCCGGCCGAACCTGACACCTCCTCCGGCTCCCTCATCGTGTCTTCACCTGCAAAAGGAAAAGAGAGACAATCAGGGCGAGCCTAGCCCAGAGTTTACAAAACTTCAAAGATACCTAGGGTCCAAAAGTCCTGGGCGAGCCGACTGCTCAACGTTAGACTCACCCAATGACGGCACGCCTCGGGCAGCTCCCTCAAAATCTGAGCTTTGGCAATATCCTCCCCGGTCAGCTCCACCCCTTCATTTACAGAGGGATTCCGCGCCCCCCAATTCGACATCAGCGCCACGTCACTTGGCACCGTCACGAAGACAAACTCCCTCATCCAATCGCCGACATCGTCAGGCACCTCGAGGATGAGTTCTCGCCCTCTCCTGGCGCAAACGCGATGATACATCCCCCACTTCCGAACCACGAAGAAATGCTGGAACTGAAGGATCCTGCCAAAACAGAGTTAGGATCGATAAATAAAGTTGAGACTTACGCTTGCGTATGCGGCCCGGTAGTCTCGGAACTTTGCCTTCGGATTCGCCACGACGGATCAAGTCTTCTCACGAACGGAGTAAGGCTACTAAATCCACAATCTAAATCTCTACTTTAGATTAAGAACTTGGATAAAGAGAGAGGAAGGATTTCGGCAGAGCTTTGCTAGAATGAAATGCATGCAAGAAAATGCCATGCAAAAGTGTAAGAAATGGCTTACCCTTGGGTCTTATTTATAGCCCCCAAGGTAGTTATTTTAGGGTAAATTGTTCCTTTGGAACAATTTAACTAAGGTGTACCATGATACATGGCACATTATAAGCTTAAGTTGTACCATATGCATGGTACAACATAAGCTTAAGATATTCCCCCTTTATTAGCCATATGTCGCATGCACTTATGCATATATAATGCGACTTTCCTACTCATCCAGAGATCCTCTCCGCAAGGGAACAGATTCTCTTTGCACACGACTTCATGTACGCGACGTTCGAGGTCCGTATTCCCTCGTACATCCCCCACAAGGGTGTACAAACGTCTTCCATATCCAACATCTCCCACTCACACTTGAGGGGATTGTAAGAGAACGTCTTTCTCTTAGTTCTTTCATCTATCATACCGAGAAATAGACCGTGCGACCGTCATGCACGTAGAGTCTATTGTTGTGCACTTGTTAGAGATACACAACGACCTCGAAGGTGCAAAGTTGAGTAGTTCAACGCATGCTTTACCTTAGATTATTTCTTCACATTTCTTATACTTTATATTCAACAATTGAATCCCATCTGGATTACAATTGGCTGGCCAGCTTTGAATCATTAAAGTCCAAATGCGAATATGAAATCAATCTTCCTCTTCTTGCGAACCTTCTGATCTTGACTTGATTCGCTTTTCTAACGTGCCCCGCCGAGCCGAATTATCATAGCCCATTAGCAACACGCTAAGATAGCGATCATCTCGTCAAATCTAAAGGAACCAATTGGAGTCCTTGAGGGTAAGAGTTAAGACCCGTATGGCCTTTGAGTCTCACATAATAGCAAACACTATTGCTACTAACTCAGTGGTCGAAATGCATACATGGTATGAACACGTATTACAACATCACTCCTTTCCCAGGGAGAGTATGTCTCAATGATGTTGTACGGATGAAAGATCAGACACCACAGTGCCTATCTTTTTGAGTCCCCTTACTACTCGTGAAATATTCACGGACTCTCATCCTGCATAAGACAGATAGGATTAAAAAAATCCTATGAGATCTCTTTCAAATATCCTTGTGATACAGATCTCAGATCTTTTGTAAGCATCCATATGATGCAGATCTTTTATTCGACTATCTTGTTTAAGTCATGACTCTAAATCATTTGTCCAATGATTTTGACTTTAAACTAGTCTCATCTCTATCTTATCCATCTGATAAGATAAGGCGGTTGCTCATGTGAGAGAGCCAACCTTAATCTGTCCGACATACACACAATAAAATAGCTGAGACTCAAACACAAATGTATAAAATCATTTGTAAGAAACTTATATGCAATATATAAAAGAACTTCTTTCTTTTATTAAACTTTGATCTTCTATAGACATGGGAAATATTACAAGATACAGCTCAGCACCTACGCATTCCCATAGATGATAAGTGTTTGTAGAACACATCTCTGGGGATCGCCTTAGTAAGGGGATCCCTATCATCTCATGCGTGGATATGTATCCTATGTCTACTTCCTTCCGTTTGTCATAGTCCTTCGCAAACTTGAATCGAATGTCAATGTGTTTGGTCTTACAATGAAATTTAGGATCTTTGACGTAGGCAATCGAAGCTTGACTATCATTGTATATAGGAACAGTGCTTGAGTCAGTGGCATTCGTCAGCCTGTCTAAGAATTTTCTAAGCCAAACAGCTTCTTTGACCGCCATGCTGAATGCTACGAATTCGGCTTCCATGGTTGATAGAGCGATGCAGGTTTGTTTCTTGCTGCTCCAGGATAATGCACCATTCCCGAGCAAGAAAACAAAGCCTGAGGTAGATCTTCGCTCGTCGAGATCACCTGCCCAATCAGCATCGGTATAGCCTTCGAGTCTCAAGGTATTGCCTTGATAGCATAACGCATAGTCCGCAGTCCCTTTGAGGTACCTTAATATCCTCTTCACCGCTTTCCAGTGTGCCTGTCCTGGGTTAGATTGGTAACGGCTTACCATACCAACACCATAGCAAATGTCCGGTCTAGTACACATCATAGCGTACATCAGACTCCCGACAGCACTGGAGTATGGAACCTTTTCCATAGCTTTCTTTTCTTTTGGATCTTTGGGACACATTTCCAAACATAGACCCTTGCCTTTGCTTATTGGAGTATCAATTGGCTTGCAGTCCTGCATATTAAATCGTTCTAAAAATTTCTTTATATATGTCTCTTGAGAGAGAGAAAGAAGTTTCTTGGAACGATTCCTTGAGATCTTAACCCCAAGGATATATGCAGCTTCACCCATGTCTTTCATCTCAAAGACGGATGAAAGCCAAGCTTTGATATCCAAGATAAGACGCTTATCATTTCCGGCTATAAGTATGTCATCTACATAAAGAGACATAATTACATACTTGTTTTTAATCCTCTTAATATATACGCAGTTGTCTTCGTCGAGCATGGAGAAACCATACGACAAAACGACTTCTTGAAAGCGCATATACCACTGCCTTGGGGATTGTTTAAGACCATATATGGATTTACGAAGTTTACAAACCTTATGTTTGTTTTCTTCTTGTACAAACCCATTTGGTTGTTCCATGTAGATCTCCTCATCTAGTTCTCCGTTAAGAAAAGCAGTCTTTACATCCATCTGATGTAACTCGAGGTCCAAACAAGCCACCATTGCCAGAATTAAGCGAATGGAGGTAAAACGCACGACAGGAGAGAAAGTCTCTTCGTAGTCTATTCCTTCCTGTTGCGTGAAACCTTTCGCAACAAGGCGAGCTTTATATTTCTCGATGGAGCCATCAGCCTTATGCTTGATTTTGAGAACCCACTTGTTCCTAATGGCTCTACGTCCCTTAGGTAAATCAACCAAGTCCCAGACTTGATTTGTTTTCATGGATTGAAGTTCTTCTTCCATTGCCGCTATCCATTTATCTTTAGCAGGGCATGTGACGGCCTGTTTGAAATTTGCAGGTTCGTCATCATCTTGTAGTAATGTCATGAATGTTTGAGGAAATTCATCCTCAAATCTCAGAGGTGTTAGCCTCGTTCGATTACTACGTCTTGTTTGAGTTTGATCACTCCCACTTGGAATGACATCACTCCCACTTGGAATAACATCACTCCCACTCGGAATAGGATTGGTATCGTTCGTATCATTCATTGGTGAAGTTTGAAACGTATTTTCTTCTTCACCAAGAATTCTCCCACTCGAACGTTCCGATCCTTCTTGATCCCAAGTCTCAAACAAGGATAAGTCTTGACTTATCTCACCCTGTCTTGGAAACTCGTTTTCCAAGAAGACAACATCCCTCGATTCGAATTCTATAAGACCTCCATTGTCCTCTTGACCGACGAAAACATATCCTTTGGAGTTTTCAGCGTATCAGATGAAGATACACTTCCTCCCACGTGGCCCAAGTTTGCCATATTTGTGAGAGGATAAATGTGCATAAGAGGCACAACCCCAAGGTTTTAGAATGCTTAAGTCTGGAGTTCTATTGTTCCACAACTCATAAGGAGTAGAACTTACCGACTTCGAGGGTACACGGTTTAAGATGAACGCTGCCGTCAATAATGCATCACCCCAAAAGGTGATAGGCAAATTTGCCTGAGACATCATTGATCGGACCATTTCCATCAATGTCCTATTTCTTCTTTCCGCAACACCGTTTTGTTGCGGAGTCTAAGGCATAGTTATTTGATGAACTATGCCTTTTTCATCACAGAGTTCCCTAAAACTCGTTGATTGATATTCTCCACCCCGATCGGTTCGCAAGACCTTTATCTTGCTATCCAGTTGATTTTCCACTAAACTCATATAGTTTTTTAAGCAAGTTAAAGCTTCATGTTTGTGGGAAATCAAATAAATGTGACCGAAACGGGTGAAGTCATCAATGAATGTGATGAAATAGGACTTCCCGCGTCTTGTCTTAACATTCATTGGACCGCAAATGTCCGAATGGATAAGCTGTAATGGAACTTCGGCCCTTGTGCCAGTTCCAAACGGCTTGCGACAAGTTTTCCCTACAAGACAATGTTCGCAAGCTGACATTTCAACTTTTGAAACATTAGATAGCAAGCCACTTTTGGCAAGTCTATCCATTCTAGTTGGTCCAATATGACCAAGTCTTGCATGCCAACAAATGATCTCAGATTCAGAGTTAGAAGCATTTGTCAAATGGAAACTTTCATTAATGGAAGAAGAATCATCATACATTGTGTTTAAAACAATTAATCCATTACAAACATTACCAGACCCAATTAAAGAACTATTACAAACAAGGTCAACCTTTTGTTTATAGAACCTCCATTCATAATCTAAAGACATTAACATGACCACGGATACGATATTCCTTCTAATATCTGGAGCAAAGAGGACGTCGTGCAATAATAAAGTCAGGCCGTTGTCGAGAACTAGCTTGCATGTTCCGACGCCTTTGACTTCAACACGAGTGTTGTTGCCGACGTATATCCACTTTGTTCCTTGAGTTATCTTTCGATACACTACGAAGAACCTTCTGTCCTTCGCTACGTGGTCTGTGGCCCCTGAATCAATCAACCAAAAATAGTTAGATTCAGCAAGAAACACGAAACTAGAAACACATATGTAACTAGCCCTACAAGTTACCTTATCACTTCCATCCGTACATGTACGTGCGAAGTGACCGTACTTGTTGCACTTAAAGCACTTGATCTTCTTCAAGTTTTTCTTCTTTGAGTGCACATTCTTTTGCCACTTTTTGTTTTTAGTCTTCTTTGAGGTTTCTGGTTCTTGCTTTCGTTCGTTCACAAACCTTAAGTGTTTATTCTTCCGCTTATTTCCTCCATGTGAGGAACCAACGGCCATGTGCACTTCTGCACTTGGTTTTGCGGCTTGAATCCGCTCTTCCTCGAGTTCGAGGTGTTTCGATGCATCGCTTAAAGTTTTAATGCACTCATTATGAGTGAGGTGCATTTTCATGTTATCCCAGCTATCTGGGAGTGAACGAATTACTGCTTGGATCTGCTGTTCGTCAGACATCGTAACACGCGCATCCTTCAATTCAGATATGAGATTCGCCATGTGGCGGAGATGCTTTTTCATAGAATGATCTCGCCGCATCTTGTACGAATCAAATTGAATATTTAAGGAGCGGAGTTTGGTAACCGAAGTTCCACCAAACTTTATTTCTAGCTCAGACCATATGTCTTTGGCTAGGTCGAATTCCCGAAATAGACGCATTATGTCATTGTCCATTGCGGACAGTAACGTAATACGTGCTATTTTGTTCTTTCGAGTCCAAGTATCATAAGCTTCCTGGTCCCTCTTGTGTTGGGCCGTATTGCCCAACTCAGGTTCTTCCATTATGTTTTGGAGTGTTTCAAGCACATCTTGCTCCTCCAAAACATATTGGATTTTAATTGACCAAAGTTTATAATTGTCGCCGTTGAGCTTTTCACCTTTGTTAAGCTCTGCGACAATGTTCTTAGAAGCGGTAGACATATTCGATTCAAAAAACTGCAAAGAAAATGAAAAACACGATCAAAATTCTATGCATAAAGTTTCGATTCTTTAAACACTTGATAAGTTCCTTGGATGCGTTGAAATGTTACTCTAGAATCGAGAAGTTCACCACGTTCCCAACTACCATCTAGAAGTAACTTTCAAAGTATCCCTCTTACTTATCTCAAGTAAAAAGAAATCAGAAATGATACCCGTATGGTACCAGCAGTGGAAAAATACTTTTGAAAAACATATCTTTCAAAATAGAATAGGTGAGAGTTTGCGCAAAGAATTTTAGCGCAACAATTGCCAAGCCACGAGACCTGTTCTACACACCCATGGGTTAGATAACCATGGCCTGAGCGTGGTAGGACTTGGAATTCTAAATTGCGCTATCCCGATTAAGGACGGGACATAACCTATTTGAAAATACCTTTTTCAAAAAAAATTTGAAAACACATTGGCTAATCTCCGTAGAGTAGAGCACAACGTTATAAGTTCATTGGCTAATCTCCGTAGAGTAGAGCACAATGACATGGCTAATCTCGCATGAAGTAGAGCATTACGGCTAATCTTCAAGGAGTAGAGCACTTCAGCTAATCTCGCATGAAGTAGAGCACTATGGCTACTCTTCAAGGAGTAGAGCACTATGGACACCCCGTATGGGCTAGTCGTCACGTTCAAATTCGACCAAGGCCTTCTGCCGGATTGGTCGACCAAAACAACAAAATTGGTCGACCAATAATTTGGTCTTCAACTTCTCTCGGCCAGGGCCTCTGCCCTGGCCGAGGCTTGGCCAATGGCTGGCCAGGGCCTCTGCCCTGGCCGGCCAGGGGGGCCCTGGCCCCTCGGCCAGGGCCTCTGCCCTGGCCGAGGCCGGCCAGGGCCGGCCATGCCCTGGCTGAGGCCAGGGCATTGGCCCTGGCCTCTGCTAGGGCTAGCCAGCCCGGCCCTGGCCTATGCCAAGGCCGGCCAGGCCCTGGCCGAGGCCAGGGCGCCGGCCCTGGCCACTGCCAGGGCCGGCCAGGCCGGCAGGCCGTGGCCGAGGCCGGCCATGGCCCCTTTGGCCATGGCCGGCCACCCCCTTTGAATGGGGTTGCCGCACACACTCCTCCCCCTTGATGGGGTGGTCGCCGGTGGTTATTGGCCGTAGCCAACCCCCTCCGCTTGGGGAGGGGGGTGCATGGCCTTCATAGCCCATTTGGCCATGGTGCACATGCACCAAGTTTCATCTTCCCCGATGGAAATAACTACCACCTTCTTCCTCGATGAAGCACCCGTTCGTCGATGAAGCACCCGTTCGTCGAGAAATTAGTTATTTCCTAATGGCCGTGTGCCAAAAATGAATAACATACTACGTGAACGGTCGGTTCTTCCCGTCACGGAGAGTTCCTACCATATCCGTAATGATAGGAGACCCTAACGTGAAAAGAACAACCGCTGCGTTCTCTCCGTCACGAAGCGTTCCTACCATATCCGTAATGGTAGGATACCCATTCGTGAAAAAGACAACGACTCGTTCATAGTTTCGACGGGGTGGTGGTTTGACCGGGGCGAACCCGTATGGCTCTGATACCAATGAAGGATCCTGCCAAAACAGAGTTAGGATCGATAAATAAAGTTGAGACTTACGCTTGCGTATGCGGCCCGGTAGTCTCGGAACTTTGCCTTCGGATTCGCCACGACGGATCGAGTCTTCTCACGAACGGAGTAAGGCTACTAAATCCACAATCTAAATCTCTACTTTAGATTAAGAACTTGGATAAAGAGAGAGGAAGGATTTCGGCAGAGCTTTGCTAGAATGAAATGCATGCAAGAAAATGCCATGCAAAAGTGTAAGAAATGGCTTACCCTTGGGTCTTATTTATAGCCCCCAAGGTAGTTATTTTAGGGTAAATTGTTCCTTTGGAACAATTTAACTAAGGTGTACCATGATACATGGCACATTATAAGCTTAAGTTGTACCATATGCATGGTACAACATAAGCTAAAGATATTCCCCCTTTATTAGCCATATGTCGCATGCACTTATGCATATATAATGTGACTTTCCTACTCATCCAGAGATCCTCTCCGCAAGGGAACAGATTCCCTTTGCACACGACTTCGTGTACGTGACGTTCGAGGTCCGTATTCCCTCGTACATCCCCCACAAGGGTGTACAAACGTCTTCCATATCCAACAGGAACAACACCAAGGAGGGACTCAAGGAGCAAGCAAGGCACAAGACGACAAACCCCACTAACAAGCCCCAAGAATGGGGCGCTAAGGCAAATATCAGCAGCTCCAGGAAATTCAACAAGTGAAACAAATACGGGTGGATCGGAAAGCGGAGCCCCAACTCAAAGGACCGGACATAGACCCCGACCTCATTATCCCCCGGTGAACTCACCGCTTCCTCCGACCCGGGAACCCGCACCTCATAGGGTTGTCGCACAAACCGCACGCGAATCTCCCTGATGTTGATCCTATCCAACCTACATCGGGGGGACTTAATGTCTCTCGGTACAACGGATCGCCATGACCGTCTTTCCCTGGGCTGCCGCACCCCCGGCTGCGACGCCCCCTCGCCCGCCAACTCCTCCTCCCCCACCCGGCTACTTCCTCCAATCTCGAATCGAGAAGCCATTGATCGGAAAGGAAGGAAATTAATTGTTGTTACCTGTTGATCCCTTGAACCTGGAAGGCGATCGGAAGAAGATGGCCGGCGACGGAAGTGACAGATTAGCCAGCAAGCTCCAAACAGAAATATCGAGCGCCGGAGGAGAATCGGAGAAAGACAAAAACTCCCGCCGACCGCCTCCCCAGACCCTTTTAGCGGTAAAGGTGGCCCCAGGGCCATCTCGGTCGTCAAACTTTCGCCACGCGGCGCCCATCGAGACGCCTCCGACGCCTCGACTGGCGTAAGGGTCACCTCATCCACGTGTCGCAAACTCAATCGCAGAGACGCTTCGATTTCCTCTGCCCCCTTTCAAATCATAATAATGACAACTAAGGCGGGAGTTCCGAAGCCGCCGCCATCACTACCCGATGGGTCCCAAGGCCCATATCGATGGTCCGGAGTGTTGGATATGGTTCGCCCTCCGAGCTGAGCCGGGCTGCCGCCTCAGACTCGAAGGCCAGGGGCAATTGTTACGACCTAAAGATCGTAGGAGCCCGACTCCCGCCCGGATCCGCTAACATACCCCATTAACTCACCATTTCACAAAAGGGCCGCCGCCCCGAAAATCCGGGGCATCATGGAGACAGGCGCGCCTTGCAGCGCTCCCCGAACCGGCCGAGGCAAACAACCGCAGCCGCCCGACCCACCGGGGTAGTGCGCTTGGGGACGCTTGGGTAGCTAGGCCAGGCCTATTGACGGGCGCGGACGTATCCTTCCGTACCGGCGGGCCATACCCCATGATCGATCGGGGGGCGCGGCCGGGCCAGACAACCCCCGATTGGAACGGCCCGCCCGATTCCCGCGAACCGCGGCGCCTAGAGTGACACAGCCAGACCTTTAGTTCGTCGATAACGACAAACAGCCTAGGATAAGGACACGACTGACACATACGTCACCCGACCGACTGACAAAGCACCCCCAGGCGGCTGACCCGTCCAACAGTTAGTGCTTTCGGCCCTGACATCCCGACAAAAGCACCCCTTGGCCGTTGCGCCGCCTAACAGAAGCAGGTCAGAAACTCCTGTTCCTGATGTCCTTGTCCGAAGCTTCCGCTGACACCCGAGCCAGCTCAGTACGCCTAGTCATCACCCGTCAGGTATAAATACCCACTCTCCTCTTACGGAGAGGGGGTTGGAGAATTCTCTCTCATTTTCTATTATTCACACACGAGCGCAAAGGTCTTCCATATCTTTGCTCTCCCACCTATAGCTCGTCACGCGCGGCGGACACACAGATAGTCCGACCGGCGTGTCCAGCCCCCCATTTTAAGCCCTGTTACCGACTTAGGCATCGGAGGGGCTAAGGGTTGAACCCCAACCCTGCCCTCCTGACGAGTTGTTCGTGCTGCAGGAAAGCTCGCCCCTTGACTGGAGTCAGCTTCAGCCCCCCGCCGTCCAACCTCCCTCAGCTGCATCCGGTGAGATTCGACCCCGTGAGCATCACCGGCAACGGGTCTGACTTCTTCACCCCACTAATCACCTGTAAAACAGCCTACCTGAACCCTCATTTCCATATAACCATCGTGCCCTTGGTTCCCCATAATATAAATTCATTGTACGCGAGTTCCACCTCGTAACAGTCCATAAAAGTATACGGGGTGGGGTTGGATTCGCGGGCACTAATCGGAAGTAAAATGGTAACCTTCGAGGGCACGAGAAGGTAGATTCACTTGCTATCCGCCTAACGGCGTGAACCTTAGTCACTAGTTAAATACACTCAAGAATATCTTGAAAACTGACATCTTAAAATATATGACATGTAAAACTGTTACTGCTTTCACTTATACTACAACTGCCATGCTAAAGTTATTTTTGTTCAAACTGCTTAGAAATTGTAATTGTTTCATTATTCATATTATTTTAACTGCCATGTTAAATATTTGAAAACCTTGCCGAGGGTCCCACCCATACTTTTGCTTACCAAGGACCCTTGTTGACATATATTTCTTTGTTGTTTGAAATGTATGTCAGGTCACGAGACCAGTTATCTAGAGAACGAACTTGAGGAGACTGATCCACTGGACCAGGAGTATCCTGGACCAGGAGTTCTCCCTACTGAAGACTGGTTGCGGAGCTTCACCTGCTGCTGCTTAGCATATTTCTTTTACTGCACTTTTGTAGGGTGTGTAACCAGATTTGTAGAACTTTGTTATTTGTTTGGCCATGCTGGGCCTTGTTAATTTTGTGTAACTCTTTCTGGATGTTGAATTTAAATTCATAGTTATTCTGTTGTTCTGAAAAGCATGCAAGTTCCTGCGTATCGTTTTATTCACAAACGCTTATTGGGTTTGAGCTTCACCACTTCAGCCCATGTGGACCGCTCGCGTCCTCGCTTCCAAGTATAATAGGAAGAAGAGTGTGATAGGTTTTATGGTGGCCCATGCAGGTCGTGCAATATGCAAAACTTTAGAACAATAAAAATACTATCATTAGCGAAAACGTCTAGATTTATCTCGTACACAAAATTTACCCGAGTTCCTTATCTCAGCATGGCAGAGAGACCCAACACCAGGATTGTATGAAGATTTAGTTAGACACACATGCTTGTTAGTTAGACACCCATGCTAAGATTTAGTTATTATCATCTTAGGTGTCATCTTAGTGGCTTCTGACCTAGCTCTTACCTTATTTGATTCCGGAGCCTCATTGTGTATCTTATCCTAGAAATTCGTGGTCAAACACTCGATTCCCACATACCCACTTTCCAAAAGATGGAATATCACTATTGAGAGTGGCGTGGTGAGTGTTTCCTTGGGATGCAAATCATTTCCTTTAGTGATTTACAGACATGAGCTATACGCAGACTTCATGGTCCTGAACACGCCCAACTTTGATGCTATTCTCCGCATGGATTGATAGGAACCTCTTATGCTACTATCGATTGTCACAAGAAGAAAGTAGTATTTGAGATCACCGACCATCCGGTGTTCGAATTCATCAGTGGAATTCGTTCGCTCGGACCTATCAAATTTCGTGCCTAACCTAACGAAGAGATCGTCGCATCTATGCAAGTGAACCGGAGAAGCCTGCAGTGATTCGAGACTTCGAAGATGTATTTTTGGAGGATATTTCTGGATTACCGCATGACCGAGCTCTGGAATTCAGCATCGACCTTATGCCGAATACTCACCCAATCTCGAAGGCACCTTACCATATGGCTCCAGCAGAACTTGAAGAGCTAAGTAAGTAATTGGACGACCTACTGTAGAAAGGATTTATCCATCCCAGTGTATCTCCCTGGGGTGCATCTGTTCTGTTGGTCAAGAAGAAGGATGGATCGAGAAGGATGTACGTGGATTATCGGGAGCTGAAAAAATTCACTGTGAAGAATAAGTACCTGTTACCTCTCATCGATGAAATCTTCGATCAACTCGGGGATCACGAATTTTCTCGAAGTTGGATCTCAGGAGTGAATACCATCAGGTGAAGGTCAAGAATGAAGACATCTACAAGACGGCCTTCTGGGCCAAGTATGGACACTACGAGTTCATTGTCATGCCGTTCGGTGTGACCAACGCTCCTGCAGTATTCATAAATATCATGAATATCATATTCTACGAGTTTCTGGATAAATTCGTAGTGATATTCATTGATGGTATATTGGTCTATTCGAAGAGCAAAGAGGAGCAAGTCGAGCATCTGTGGATTGTTTTGGAGACGCTTCGCCGTCATCAGTTATATGCCAAGTACAACAAAGTGCAAGTTTCGGCTGGACCGAATTGCATTTCTTGGACAAGTGGTATCGGGCGACGATATCTCTGTCGACCCAGAGAAGGTCGCATCAGTCAGTAATTGGCCTACCCCTCAATCGGTGTAACGACCCGCTCTCAGGGGGCCATTACTTATTTGATTACATTAGCAGGTCTGCAGATCACTGGTGAAAACAATATAGCTACAATACAGAGATGTACCAATACTCAAAACAGCGTACATTATTACAGTCCATAATTGAAAATACAACACATAATAGCACACTCACATTGAATATATGAAAGGAAATGCGGAAAGGAAATACATAATAGCATACAATACGCACACCAACTCAATTATCTCTAGAAAGCAGTCTCTGGGTCAAACTCTGGCTCCTCAATCTCAGGGGCCTCTTCTTCCATATGTTCGTCGTCTGTCGGTGCCATAAAATGGAACCGTATGTAAGTTACAACTATTGGATATGACATGTAGTTGGATACAACGATCGATGACTTCATTTTTGATGATAACAAACATGTGTGAACGATTTAATGTGTGTGCTAAGTGTTTTCAGGAATGGCACTCTCGCAAATATGCAAATGGAAATTAAGTAAAAGTTAAGGAGAATGTGCCATGCATTAGCCAAGTGGACTAAGTCAAAGATGGAGAATATGACTACAAAAATTGGACTAAGTCAAAGATGGAAAGATAAAGAGGAAATAAATTCAAATCCATATTTGAATTGATTCAAATCAATTGGCGCAACATTCAAATCCTAATGCCATGCAAATTGAAGACTTGGTCAAAGATGGAGAGATATGGAGAATCTCATGCAAATGAAAGGTGATTAAATGAGATCCAATTCAAATCCTATAGCCATTCAAATTCAATTCCATAGCCATTCATATTCAAACTCCATATCCAAAGAGATTCATTCAAATCCTAATCAATTTAGGATTCCTTCCAATCTCCATCAATTATGAGATTCTAATTGATCCTATTATATACCATCATCTCCTATATAAACACATATTCAAAGAGAGAGATTTTTGATAGAGAGGGCAACCAAAACACCAAGCAAAATTCTGCCATACCCCATCCCTAGCGTAACCAAGCTTCAAGCCATCTCCCTTTACATATTACGCAAGTTGCTAGGAAGGGTTCATGTTGTTCAAAGCTTCAACCTCCAATCTCCATGGCCGAACCCTAATGTCATCTTCTCCATAGCCAAGCTCCCTTGACAAAGCTTCAACCCATACTACTCAAGGCCCAATACAAAGCTAGGGATCCAAACTTCCTCTCCTTGCGCAAGTTAGCAAGAGTCCTCTCCATTGCAACCTCCATTGCCTCATCTCCTTGCACAAAGCTCCATTGCATATCTTCTCCATTGCAAGAAAACTCCATAGCATCACAAAGGCCGTAATATCATTGAGGGGTTGTTGTTGAAGGCCGCAAGTTTTCTTCATCCAAGAGTTCTTCACCTAGCCGCATGTTTCATATGAGAAGCCTTCATCAAATTGCGCAACACATCAAAGGGGAGTTCAACATATTACACAACACTTCAAGGGGGGCCGCAACTTTCAGAGAGCCACATCATCAAAGGAGGGAGCTGCATCATTGAGTTGCTGAGGACGTGGTGTGTTCATATTTTCTACTATTTTCATATCATTATTCCATTGCATCTCATGCCATTTTCGCATCCAAACCCCTCATTTTACTGCGATATTGCATTTCTGACTATATTTTCGAGTTTTGTAGTGTTTTGTAAGTTTTCAGGGATTTTGGAGCGATTTGGGATCCCACTTGGGTATGGACACATCCGACGTGTTCATGAGCTCATTAGCGAGGCTCTGGAGGATTTCCACACACTTCTGGAGCCATTAGAGGAGAAGAGAGAGATCAGAGAGAGAGACAGCCCCCTAAGAGCCCCAGGAGCCCTCTGCTGATTTTCCCAGAAAATAATCGGTCCGAGCGGCTCAGCTGCTCGACCGAACCATTTCAGTTTGAGAATAGAGCTGATACGGGCTGACTCGGACCGAGCAGCTCATCTGCTCGGTCGAGTAGCCTCAATTTCCTCAAGCCGAAGCAAGCCACGACGCGGCCCGAGCAGCCGACCGAGTCGACCCCTACTCGGACCGAGTCGACCCCTACTCGGACCGAGTAGAGCTTACTCGGTCCGGGTAGGCTGAGCAGCAACTTTGATTTTCCATAGTGCTCGGTCGATTAGCTTCTCTACTCGGACCGAGCGACAGAACGAGCAGCCTATTGCTCGACCGAGTCACCTACTCGGTAGGCAACTCCAGGGTCATTTTTGGAATGTTTTGAAAAGTTGCGATGCGTGCGATTTTGGGCGATTGAAGCAAGGAGCTTTGCGGGGACTGAGAGAACTTTCATTAGGAATTTTTGAACAGTTTTTGAAGGGAGCTTGGCGATTTTTGTAGGGGATTCTTAGACGAATTTTTGTACGAAGATTTTTTGAATCGAATACTGGGAGATTATTGCATTTGTTCTGGATTATTCTTGTTTGGAATCTGAAATTATTTCTGGATCTGCAATTTCTATTGAATTCTCGCTGTAAGTATTTTAGCCCCAATCTTTTGATTGCTATAATGTTTTCTTCCTTGGAATTGATGTTTTTGTCTGTCACTATTGCGATGTGTGAGTAGATTTATTCTAGGGTTGATGGGTTAGCCCTAGGACACTAGGGGAAGATGTAGATTTGGATCCCTACGTTGAATTGATGATTTAAGGTTGTATTTCGGTAGATCCTACCAAATCCATAGATAGCCCGTACTGAGATTATGCCCACGGTCTGTGGAATTGATGTGCTTAAGGGGTATCTAGGGATTCAAATAGGGAAATCGATGGATCCAACCAAGGCATGTGACCATGCCCGGCTCGTGCCTTGAGGGGATCCATCGACGAACTATACCGCTACATTGACGGCTACCGCCATTGCATCAACGAGAGCCACCGAAATACCCCGTAATTCTTACCCACGAGAGTGGTACGAATCGGGGGATTAATTCCCTAACCTTAATGCAATGTAAGGATCCTATCCCAACATCAACCTCCAACGATCCTAGTGGTGATCCCTAACGCCCTAGTCCCTTTTATTGATATTACAACAACAACACCCAAACCAAATCCTTTACCCTGATAGCTATCCCACTTCAAGATTTAGAGATAAACTAAGAACCAATTGAAACTATCACCATCATTGTGGGATTCGACATCTTATATACTATAACTCGACACCGTCCGCTTGCGGATTGAGCCCGAGATTGAAGCCTAGGGGCCATACCACGCCTGACGATCATGACACCGCCAGGTGGAACCTAGGTGTAGGTTTTGGGTGCGTCAAGTTGTTGGCGCCGTTGCTGGGGACGGCAATAGTGTTCTATCTCAGTTTGTTTTTATTTTTGTGAAGTTTGCTAGCATTCTGATCATTTCTCACCTTTCCACCATTTTCATTCTCTTTCTATTTTCTCTGCCTTGCTACTAACGTCTTCCTCCGCTTAGCGATTATTGCCTTACCAAACATGCATAATGGAGATGGTAATGAAAGTGCAGTGGACCTGTGAGTCTGATAGCGACTCAGAGGAGTTCAGTCTCTCTCCTTATCATTTAAACGGCTTCCAAGACTCGCGCATGGACGAGCCCATGGTTGAATGCGCAGCTAGAGAACTGATCGATGCAGTTCGATTTATTAGCTCAGGAACCTATGTTGCAGGTAACGCAAATCAGCAACTAGTCATGGATTATTTAATGAACCAGGTTTCTGATGCAGGTACCATTGAAGATGATATTCGAATAAGCTTTGAAGAGAACGTGATGCTCCTTCAAACCATTGAGGCCCCACCTGTTGATGCATATTGGGGAGAGGCTCATCAATTGGAGTCACTACACATTTCTTAGATGCTTGAGATATTAGAGAGCGTGGTAGCTGATGTATGGGCCCATGGCCCAGTTGAATTCCCCACAGACGACCCAGCTATGCAAGAGCTCTCGGTTTTCATCGCAACCTCTTTCCATAATGCCGACGCCCTAGATGGTGTCGCCGTAGCTGATGGAATCTATGTGCGGCACGAGGGAGATACATTACGCTTCTATAATGACAGCCTTCTGCAGGTTTCAGCATACTAAGAACATGCCTATGAGGAGTACACAGACTCATCATCATCACAAAACCATATCAACCAGGGAAGTACTCCAGATTTTATGTTTGATATCGAACGCATACCTGAAAACCTTACTTCTGTTGACAGGTGCGCTGCAAGAATGGAACCTGCGGGCGTCTGCCTCGACGCACCATCATCTCCATGCTCCTCCTATGATTCTGCGAATGAAGAGTTCTCACCTTCTGAACCCGAGATCAAGGATTCATCATTCTCACAGGCAAGAGATGACGGGGGTACAGAGCCCCCTCAGGTAGAACTAAAACCCCTCCCCGCCAATTTGAAATATGCTTTTCTGGGGAAAAACTCCTCTTACCCTGTTATTGAGAATGCGGCCCTCACCGAACCCCAGCTAGAGAGTCTCCTGAAAATCCTTAGGTCTCACATAAAAGTGATAGGGTACAATATCTCTGACCTGAAAGGTATCAGCAAGACCATATGCACGCATATGATTCACTTAGAGGATAAGGACGCCACTTCCATTGAGCCTCAAAGGCGATTGAACCCCAACATGATGGAGGTGGTGAAGAAGGAGGTCCTGAAGCTTTTAGAGGCTGACATCATTTATCCCATTTCTGATAGCAATTGGGTTAGTCCCGTGCAGGTTGTCCCTAAAAAGGGGGCATAACGGTCGTAAAAAATGAAAAAGATGAATTAATCTCCACTAGGACTGTCACCGGGTGGCGCATGTGTATCGATTATAGAAAACTGAATAAAGCCACCAGGAAGGACCATTACCCTCTGCCCTTCATAGACCAAATGCTCGAGTGCTTAGCTAAGCACAACTACTTCTGATACTTAGACGGATATTCCGGATTTTTCCAAATCCCGTTGCATCGGGGAGACCAAGAGAAAACGACGTTCACATGCCCTTACGGCACCTTCGCTTATCGAAGAATGCCGTTTGGGCTATGTAACGCACCTGCCACATTTCAAAGGTGTATGATGTCTATTTTCTCGGATTTCATTGAGAATATCATGAAGGTCTTCATGGACGACTTTTCCGTCTATGGCACTGAGTTTGATACTTGCTTAGCTAATTTGTCCAAGGTCTTAGAACGGTGCCAAGACAATAATCTTACTTTGAATTGGGAAAAATGCCATTTCATGGTGATAGAAGGAGTTGTTCTTGGGCATGTTATCACCTCTAAAGGAATTGAGGTTGATAAGGCCAAAGTAGAGGTTATCAAAATTTTACCGCCGCCCACCAACCTCAAGGGTATCCGTGGTTTTCTAGGGCATGCCGGTTTTTACCGACGTTTTATAAAAGATTTTTCCAATATTGCTCACCCGCTCATGGAGCTCCTAGCCAAGATGCTCCTTTTGTGTTTACTGATGCATGTTTGCTAGCTTTTAACATGTTAAAGGAAGCTCTCATCTCGGCTCCGATTATACAGCCACCAGACTGGAATCTGCCATTTGAGCTTATGTGTGATGCTAGTGATCAGGCGGTGGGAGTTGTGCTTGGTCAAAGAAAGGAGGGGAAGCTCCATGCTATATACTATGCTAGCAAAACCTTGGATGACGCTCAAAAGAACTACACCACCACGGAGAAAGAGCTGCTAGCCGTAGTCTATTCTATCGAGAAGTTCAGATCTTACCTTTTGGGGTCCAAGGTGATCATCCATACGGACCACGCAGCATTGAAATATTTGCTAAGCAAGAAGGATGCTAAATCACGTCTAATACGGTGGATCCTTCTGCTCTAAGAATTTGACATCGATATCAAAGACAAGAAGGGAGCAGAAAACATGGTAGCAGACCACTTGTCGCGGCTAATTCAGAGGCATGGGGACAACAGCTTACCGATTGACGATTCTTTCACTGGTGAACAATTATTTGTGGCGAATTCCTCTGAAGCCCCCTGGTACGCCGATATAATGAATTATTTGGTAAGTGGCATAGTCCCACACGGGTTGGCGACCTATTCAAGGAGGAAATTCCTGCATGATGCCAAGAGTTATTTCTGGGACGATCTGTATCTGTTCAGGACGTGCGGCGATGGGATCATCAGACGATGTATCTTAAAATAAGAATCAAATTCCATCATTTCGCATTACCACGATCAACCATGTGGCAGGCACGCAGCGGTCACCAAAACCACGACGAAAATTCTCCAGAGTGGCTTCTACTGGCCCACTATATTCAGGGATGCAAATGAATACATAAGGAAGTGCGACAGATGCCAGAGGACGGGAAACATCATGAATAAGAATGAAACACCTCTCCGTGGCATCCAAGAGATAGAGCTATTCGATTGTTGGGGCGTCGATTTCATGGGACCCTTCTTGTCAAGTAACGGCAACAAGTACATCTTGGTTGCCGTTGATTATGTCTCGAAATGGGTGGAAGCCATAGCCACCTCGACAAATGACGCGAGGATAGTAGCCAAGTTTTTCAAGAATACTATCTTCCCTGGCTTTGGACTCCCCCAGATGATCATAAGTGACGGAGGGAGTCATTTCATCGAGAGAAAGTTCGAGGCAATGCTGAAGAAATATGGAGTTTATCACAAGGTCGCGCTCACCTACCACCCTCAGACTAGCGGCCAAGTTGAAGTATCTAATAGAGAAATAAAAAGTATCATGGAAAAAAACAGTTAGCGCCTCTAGGAAGGATTGGTCGCACAAGTTGGGTGACGCCCTTTGGGCGTACCGCACTGCCTTCAAAACCTCCATCAGCACAACCCCATACAGACTAGTGTATGGAAAAGCTTGCCACCTTCCGGTGGAATTGGAGCATAGAGCATATTGGGCGATAAAGAAAATGAATTTTGATTACCAAAGCGTCGCCACCGAACGAGCCCTTCACATCAATGAGTTGGACAAGATTCGGCGTCATGCTTATGAAAACGCGAAGATATACAAAGAGAGGAGCAAAGCCTATCATGATAAAAATATCACGGTTGTTCGCCATGATGTCGGTGACCAGGTACTTCTGTATAACTCAAGACTACGCCTCTTCCTGGAAAGCTAAAATCGAGGTGGTCCGGCCCCTACAAGTAGTGAGCTTATCCCCAAGGGGTGCGGTTGAGCTCGAAGGAAGGAACGGAAACTTTAAGGTTAACTGTCAAAGAATTAAACCTTACAGAGCTAGAGAACCTTTAGACCGGAGGAGACGTACTTCCTCAAGGGATTCTCCAACAACAACTGATAAATTAAGGGGAGTCGAGCTCGTGACTAAAAACGAGCGCTTATTGGGAGGCAACCCAATTTCCTGGATTCCGGATCTTCTTTTTCGGTTTCTTACTCTTATTATATATATTTTAGAAATAAAATTTTGAAAACTGCACAAAAATTGATGAATTCCTACTTTGTGCAGGTTAGATATGAGGGCAGATCACTAGGAGGAAGATGGAGTACAGCAGGAGATAGCCCGGGAATTTGGGCAGAAAAGGCACATGCGACTCGACCGAGCAACTTTACTGCTCGGTCAAGCAATACATCCACGAAAAATTGAATGAGAGAGTGCAGATGCTGCTCGGCCCAAGCAGCAATTTGCTCGGCCCGAGTAAAGATCGACTCGGTCCGAGCAGCCATCTACTCGGTCGAGTATTACAGGCTCTAGAATTTGAGGAGAAAACGTCACTCTGCCAACTTGGACAGATTATTTTCGGCTCAGCCCGAGCAGTTGGCGACTTGACCGAGTAGCCTTCTACTCGGTCGAGTATTACAGGCTTTTGAATTTGAGGAGGAAACATCACTCTGCCAACCCGGACGATAATTATTGGCTCGGCCCGAGTAAGAGACGACTCGACCGAGCAGCTCCCTGCTCGACCAAGCAAGCAGAAGCGTATCCCACACTTTTTTCGTAGTTTACTGGACCGAGCACTCAGATTGCTCGGTCCGAGTCATTCCCATCTCCAACTTACTCGACCGAGCAACTGTGTTGCTAGGTCCGAGTCATGTTTCGCTGCTTCGGGTCGCTGCGCCTCTCAACCGACCCAGTTTCGCCCTTTTCAACACCGTAACCTAATTGAAATCCCTGCCTCCGCTCGACCAAATCTCCTTTCTTTCCACACAGCCGACGCCACTTCTCCTGAAGCCGTTCCTTCTCTCCACAAGGCCGCTACCCCTCGTTTGATATTCAACCGAGCACCATTTGTAATTGAATTTGCTTATTTGTGCTTAAATATACTGACATCCTCCTGTTCCCTATTTCAGGTTTGAATTGCCAACGTCAGAAGACACTTCTTTGAACAGCTTGGGGGATATTCCGATTCAACGGTAGTCTCGACACCGAATACAACGCCATATCATTCTAGTCGGTAAATTCGTTCTCCTATTTGTTTTACATAGTACATCATTATTCTCCTTCACTTGCACAATGCCTCCACACCGTGCTAGACCTGCCAACACCGGCATATCGAACCCTAGGCCTACCCGGCGTACACGCCGCACACGCTCACCCACTCGAGCCAACACCATCACCGAATCATCCACCACCACCCCTGCACCACCCACCGCCCCACACCCCTCTGACCCCCTTTACATAGGCGACGTCGAATACGAGGTTACATTCCGTGACGATGGCCAAGCTGACCGGTTCGCCGCCATGATCCTACGAGCAGGATATGGTGGTGCGATGACTCAACAGTCGGTCGAGCGTGACCTGCCCTTCCTTCAGAGCCTCATGCGCCACATTCAAACTGACCCACCCCATGATTTCCAGCCGGACCTGTTGGGAGTTTTGGCGGACCCTCAGAGCTCGGATCTGTGTCCGTCCTAAGTCGGATGGACCACAGGGGCGTAAAACGCAGCGGAAAATCAAAAACAAAACTTTTTAAGTTAGCTAAACAATTTAGCTAGGCTCTGAGGGAGACAGAACCTAGCCCGATCAATGCCAACTTGGGGTGGATCTGACCACCCCAAGAGGGATCTACTCTAAAGCGACAGAATTAAATCTACACTAAAATTACTTAACCACATACCTGGTGTCACGCCCCGCTTCCCAAAAATATGGAGGCGAAGCACGAGAAGGTCCGCTCAGACTTGAAGCTGCAAAGCTGCAAGTCCGATAAGCGTCAATCAAATTTAAAACTGCAGGTCCTTGCAACGCGAACGAAACAAGATAATAATAATGAAATGAGACAAAAGGGATATCTCAGAATATCCATAAAATAAGTTTCAACATCACAGAAAAAGCCACCAGGCTGAAATAAAAGAGAGTCTAAAGGCCCAAACATGGCCAACAAAAGTACATCGTACAAAACAAAGGTGACACGTACCAACAACTAACAACAAACCTAAAACAAAAGAAAGCTCAGCAAAGTCACCAAGAAAGATCACTGACGTCCACAAAACTCCTCCTAGGCAGACATGGACTCAGGCTCAGCGTCAGCAACACATCACATACACAGCAACGATCTCTGGCTTAGGGTCTAACATGTGACACCCAAAAGAGCAAGGGGCACATGTCAGCAAGTCTACAAGAGACTTGTGCAAGGAAACTGAAAGTATGCAAAAGTAAAGCAACCTAGCAGTTCTAGCATGAATGCGATGACATGGCAGTTAAAGTATGAGTGCAACAGGTAAAGTAAAGTACGAGCATGGCATTTAAACATGGCATGGATGACAAGTATTACATGAATCATTCACAAGACAAGTACAAGACAAGGAAAGTAAGCACCTCATGCACAGAGATTCCGTCTTCTGGCTAGAGTGGCTGATCGGGCCACTCCTAAGCTCAGTTGACCGTTTATCCCTACCCCTCCACGTGTATCGAGCCAGGGCCTTACCCCCGAACATGGAATGCTCGCTTCTGGATCACGAGCCAGGAAGTGTTTTTAACAAGTATGGCATAGGGGTGCACCTAGCCGGACCAGGAAACCGGGCATTGGCTTTTGACCAACACATGAGGCCCGTTTCCCCGGAAGTAGTATTCAAGGAGTACAAGTATTGTAGCGTGTGCTACGAATGCAACAATCAACTGGGATGACATGTAAGATGCAATGCATGGCAGTTAAAAGTGCGTACAGATAAGAAAAGTAAATGTGGCAGTTTAGTATGCATGAACAACAAGTTTAAAGGGTTGGATCTAGCTTCGTTGTCAAGCCAGATCAATTAGTTGACGGATCTAGTTTCGTTGTCAAACTAGATCAAGTAGGCGTCTAGCCAGCTATCATTTCACTAACTAGTCTCTTTTACGCTGAAAACAAGTAAGTGGCCTAAAAACATGGCCCTACACAAGAGTTGGCAAGTTTCACTTGCCTGCAAGTACAACGTCTGAGCACACCGTCCAATGAGTCCAAAAATCACAATTATCCTACGTGCACAAGTCCACCGGCCTAAAGTCCATATTATTAATCTTGATTAGTGAATTTAAAACATTTAAAATACTTTTAAAAATACTGATTTTAGTCTTGATTAGCATGCAATTGGGTTGGGGGTCCTAGGGGTGCAAAGCGTTACCTCAACACGACGCGAAAGCTACACCGGCGTCGGGTAGTGACGCCGGGGGTTGGAATAAGAGAACGCGCTCCAAGTCCTGATTCCAATATAGGTTCCTCGCTGGAAAGTTCAGAGCATCAACCGGAGCAACGGTTCCAGATTCCAAAGCTAGCACGTGCGACGACGGGCTACGACGTGTCGCAACGTCGTACGCGGCAAACCCTCGAAGAGCAAGCACCTAGGTGGGGCCCACCGTAGTCCTAGGGACCTATGGGGGACCCACAATACCTCTGGAGAACTTGGGGGGCCCATGGTGGCAAGTGGTGCGAGAGTTGCGACGTTGCGACGAATGTCGCTCGGTCGGACACAGCCAAATGCGGGGAGCTCTCTCGGTCGGACTCATGGGAACGTGCTGTGCAGCAGCGGGGGTCGGTCGCGATGGCGGGTGCGGAGAAGTCCATCGGTCGTTGCGGTAGAGCGGGCCGGTCGGGCGCTGGCGGGTGTGTTGCAACTTTGCAACTTTGCAACGTGCGACGATGCGGGCGTGAGCAAGCAAGTGGGGGCTTCGGTCAGACACGGGGAAAAGCGGGGTGCGGAGCGGGCTTGTGAGCGGTGCGGGGCGATGCGGATGAGCGGAGCGGGCGACCGGTCTGACCGAGGGGATCTCTCAGTCGGAGCGGGCGAACGGGGCGGCTGCGATAGTAGCGGGTCAGTGCGAGGCTTGGTGCGGCGGTGGCCTCGGTCAGACCGAGGGAACTGGGCGGAATTCTTCGGTCGTGCACATGCGACGACTGCAACGTTGCGACGAATCGTCGCAAGTGGGTTTTTGGGTTGTGGAAGCGGCTAGGGTTATTTTCTTGTGAAAATAGGTCTTCATAGGGGTTGTTTATATAGTGTAGATGGGTTGACTAGGTCTAGGGCTAATCCTAATGAGATTAGGAGTTTAAAATAATTTAAAATTCGTATCTCGCCCTCTCCAACTCGCACAAGGATTTGCTGCGATCCAAATGAGCTGGAATTCGGCTCAAAAATTATTTAAAACGTTTAAAACTCAAATAAATTTTATTTGGCCGAAATTAATTTAAAACGTAATTATTAAAAATATTATAAAACTTGCTAAAAATATAAAAGTGGTCAAATAAACTCCAAAAATTATAAAATAAATATCGGGGTGATCGTGGTAGCGAAAGTGAGCTAACTAAGAAGACGGATCTCAATTTCGACGTCGGACGACGAAACTAAAAATAGAATCGTCTCCCGTCAAAAGTGAGAATCGCAACGTCTCATCGAATAAGATTAAATTGTGGGAAAACGACTCGAGAAACGTCGTTCCAATTTAGTGCCACTATTTAATATTCTCAGAGACGTTCACAACAGCATATCACACGAAAGTGTTCACAAACAACCAAAGTCTAAAATAAACACGTGCATGGTCAAAAGCACGTGCACGAACAACGTACAACGAAAAGTGGTCGTTACATCCTCCCCACCTTAGAATAAAGTCCGTCCTCGGACTTTCTAATATAGCTAGTCGCTCTAGTAACTACCCCAATCAAGTAATAATAATTCAAACCAGGTATAGTCATTACAGGTGCTCATATACGCACTAGGTAGTCAAACGTAACACTACCAACACGTATATATATATTCACGTACGTCATTCACTTATACCTATTATAGTCAGTCAATTTCATACATGTATTTCAATTATATATATAAGCATACATCCCTTATATAACTACTACTTACTTAATCGCAAAACAATATTTCAGATACTCATATAAGTATGGTCTCACACTTAGCAAATACAATCATTGCTCTACGTATAGATAGCTACCTATGCACAAACAACATGTGTATACTACCCTCTAATACTTCCTAGTACACATCCAATACCAAACACATCAACTCATGTAGTCACACCATACCATTATTAATCAAGTTTCACTATATCTATTATACATTCACCACTACTATAATTTCACCATATATAGTCATTCAAATGCATGCAATTATTTCACCATACATTCACATACGGTCCTATAACTGTATTTACGACATGCCACATATATCATAGTCACCAATAACTATAACTAAGCACATACTTACCCGTGCATGGTGCACACCCATGCACGCTAACATTTCATTCATTTATTTACCAATCGTACTACTATATTCTTAGCACATCTACACACCTAGTTTAGCTAGTACACATACGTTCACACAAGCAAGTCCTTAGTAATTAACTATACCACAAGACCAACACCTATAACTATATACTGGTGTAGCGACCCACAATCATGTGTGTAACACAACCAGGCACAAACACTCCTATCACTATACATACATCAAACATTGCTATGTTCAAACTACAAACATACATTCAATATACTTAGAGTATACCCACTCAAGCTTGAGTGAGACTCAATACACATATCAGAATATTGTACATACGTAACATGGCATTCATACATATACCAATACCACCCCAATATTTATACGTCTACCAATACTACCATATACATACCATAGGTCAATCACACTTAATATTTAGTCAGATAACACCCACATAGTTAAATCAATTTATATACCATAATAATAGTAATACAGACATCATCACACATATACTTATAATACCCTCCCTAGTACAAACATTCACCGTATAGCCACACATAAGTAATGTATATATTCACACCATAGCCTACTACCTATAATTATTATACTAACACATCTATACATACATGGTTAAGATGTGCAATAGTCGTGTATACCTCACGGTATGCACGCATGCAACATCCCGCAAAAGCAAGCAATACCAATCAAAATTATAATCCTACTACCATATGTATATCACATTTATACTCGGGCAACAAAACATAACTACTTACGTCTAAACACTATATATATCTACCTACGAGTACATACTCACACGTACTAGTATATAGGTCATATAATAGGCCTACCCTCTTAACCATACGTACACCTATTATTATCACTCCTAACATACACATAGCTTTACCAATCATTTATTTCAACCATTACAAGTATCTCTTACTACATACACAACTTAGATATTTCAACGCTAACTCTTATATACACAGGCATCCCTAGTATAGTATAGCTATCCACTCACAAATCTATAAATAATAACACCCAAACAAACCCATAATATTACGAATAAATCCGAGTATATATATCACACCATAGGCAAGCATCAATATACTATGTGGGGTATACTCATTCAAGCCCACGTACACAACTTAGGTACGTGCACACCGACACCTCACAAAGGTCCAAGGGCCTACTGACAACTTAGAGTTGACACGGACATTGGCGGGCACTAAAGTCTAAGCAACAAAGGGAGGTCGTGGTCGAAGGCGTGACGAGGGAAGGATCGATAAGCACGAGTTCAGATAGGACGAATACAAGGAGACAACTTGGTTAGACGAAACATTGACTCAAAGGTGATGTTTAGGTTGAGGGAAAAGGGAGATGTAGTGATGCTTATATAGGAGGGAGAAAAAGAAATAGTATAAGCTAAAATACGTGGAGTTTGAAAACTGTCGTTCTTCAAAAGTTAAAATCCTCGCCTGTAAAGAAATATTTGGAGATCGATAAAACGAGTCGTTCAAAATAAGTTTGAGTCGAATATTCATAATAAGAGAAAATGTTTTATTGGCTTATCGAAAATCATTAAGAAAAGGAAGTAAAATCATTTACACGAATATTAAGGACATGGTTTAGAAAATTTTATACGTCAGTAATTTAATATAATGTTGTCAGAAGTTTTTGAAAGTCAAAGAATGAAATCAAGTAACGGAAGAATGTAAACTCATGTTAAATGCTTTCAAAACTTTAGGCTATGGAAAATTTAAAATGATCAATTTGAAACTACTTTTAGAGAACCAGGGTTTGCCAAAAATGAGAAACTGATTTACACAAGGTTCTTAATATACGAGCACAACAAGTCTGGTACGGATATAAAAATAATTGAAAGTATGTATGGTGCACGGAAAAATAATATTAACTTAGTAGTAGAATTATCGAAATTGATAGCAAAGCTTTAAAATCAAATCATGGAGGGTCTAAATCAGGAAGTGGTTATGAAAATAGTAATTTTGCAAAAATCTGAAGTAGCGAAAACGACGAGCAAAAACCAACTTGCTGAAAGCTGAAATTCCATGTGTCTTGAAAGTATATTAAAGTAAACACGACGTATCATTTGTATAACACAAACAAGAAGGAAAATTATAAATCGAGTTGGGCAAAGCAAAAGTACGGTTCAGAATAAAATTAATATATGAAAGGAAATATGTATTTTCATAGGTACAAAAGTGTAGGCTGAAAAAGTATTAATAACTATTATCCAAAAATTTCGACAAAAGTTTAAAAAGAATTAAATCAACGAGGGGTACAAAGATAAGTATATTTATATAAAAATTTTGAACAAATTTAAACTTAGGGAAAGAGGAAATCGAAAAATACTTTCAGAGGATTCAAGGTTTGTAATGGAGAGGTTCGAAAATTGACGACGATCGTCATGAGGTGATCTCGTGAATCGAGGCAAGGAAAATGGTCGGGTGATCAAAATACACATAAGCCTAGGATATGAATCAGGAGAATCTACGGGGAAATTCCTACGGTCGACCAACTAAAGATTAAGAACTAAGCGCTAAGACTTTCTAAGGAGCTAGACGGTAATGAAATGCGTTCAGCTTGGTCTGAAATCGATGAACCCAAGCGAACGACCAAAGGAAATTCTAGAAGTCTAATATGGTCAGAGTTAGACAAGAACCACCAAGGTAACTCCTACGACGATTAAATCAATTGCTGACAGGGAGTCTAACTAACAATCAGAGGCCTCTAACTAGTAAGCACAGACGTCTAACTAAGTCTTCTTATCACCTAGTGTCCTAAAAAACGACTAGACTCAGGGCTTATGACTCGGATGTTGCAATTTATTTAGTGGACATTCCGTTATTATCGTTGTTTCGTTAATTCGCAATTGCAAGACCGGACCTGCATGGGCCACCAACAAAACCTGTCATGCCCCGCTTCCCAAAAATATGGAGGCGAAGCGCGAGAAGGTCCGCTCAGACTTGAAGCTGCAAAGCTGCAAGTCCGATAAGCGTCAATCAAATTTAAAACTGCAGGTCTTTGCAACGCGAACGAAACAAGATAATAATAATGAAATGAGACAAAAGGGATATCTCAGAATATCCATAAAATAAGTTTCAACATCACAGAAAACGCCACCAGGCTGAAATAAAAGAGAGTCTAAAGGCCCAAACATGGCCAACAAAAGTACATCGTACAAAACAAAGGTGACACGCACCAACAACTAACAACAAACCTAAAACAAAAGAAAGCTCAGCAAAGTCACCAAGAAAGATCACTGACGTCCACAAAACTCCTCCTAGGCAGACATGGACTCAGGCTCAGCATCAGCAACACATCACGTACACAGCAACGATCTCTGGCTCAGGGTCTAACATGTGACACCTAAAAGAGCAAGGGGCACATGTCAGCAAGTCTACAAGAGACTTGTGCAAGGAAACTGAAAGTATGCAAAAGTAAAGCAACCTAGCAGTTCTAGCATGAATGCGATGACATGGCAGTTAAAGTATGAGTGCAACAGGTAAAGTAAAGTAACGTAAAGTAAAGTACGAGCATGGCATTTAAACATGGCTTGTATGACAAGTATTACATGAATCATTCACAAGACAAGTACAAGACAAGGAAAGTAAGCACCTCGTGCACAGAGATTCCGTCTTCTGGCTAGAGTGGCTGATCGGGCCACTCCTAAGCTCAGTTGACCGTTTATCCCTACCCCTCCACGTGTATCGAGCCAGGGCCTTACCCCCGAACATGGAATGCTCGCTTCTGGATCACGAGCCAGGAAGTGTTTTTAACAAGTATGGCATAGGGGTACACCTAGCCGGACCAGGAAACCGGGCATTGGCTTTTGACCAACACATGAGGCCCGTTTCCCCGGAAGTAGTATTCAAGGAGTACAAGTATTGTAGCGTGTGCTACGAATGCAACAATCAACTGGGATGACATGTAAGATGCAATGCATGGCAGTTAAAAGTGCGTACAGATAAGAAAAGTAAACGTGGCAGTTTAGTATGCATGAACAACAAGTTTAAAGGGTTGGATCTAGCTTCGTTGTCAAGCCAGATCAATTAGGTGACGGATCTAGTTTCGTTGTCAAACTAGATCAAGTAGGCGTCTAGCCAGCTATCATTTCACTGACTAGTCTCTTTTACGCTGAAAACAAGTAAGTGGCCTAAAAACTTGGCCCTACACAAGAGTTGGCAAGTTTCACTTGCCTGCAAGTACAACGTCTGAGCACACCGTCCAATGAGTCCAAAAATCACAATTATCCTACGTGCACAAGTCCACCGGCCTAAAGTCCATATTATTAATCTTGATTAGTGAATTTAAAACATTTAAAATACTTTTAAAAATACTGATTTTAGTCTTGATTAGCATGCAATTGGGTTGGGGGTCCTAGGGGTGTAAAGCGTTACCTCAACACGACGCGAAAGCTACATCGGCGTCGGGTAGCGACGCCGGGGGTTGGAATAAGAGAACGCGCTCCAAGTCCTGATTCCAATATAGGTTCCTCGCTGGAAAGTTCAGAGCATCAACCGGAGCAACGGTTCCAGATTCCAAAGCTAGCACGTGCGATGACGGGCTACGACGTGTCGCAACGTCGTACGCGGCAAACCCTCGAAGAGCAAGCACCTAGGTGGGGCCCACCGTAGTCCTAGGGACCTATGGGGGACCCACAATACCTCTGGAGAGCTTGGGGGCCCATGTTGGCAAGTGGTGCGAGAGTTGTGACGTTGCGACGAATGTCGCTCGGTCGGACACAGCCAAATGCGGTGAGCTCTCTCGGTCGGACTCATGGGAACGGGCTGTGCAGCAGCGGGGGTCGGTCGCGATGGCGGGTGCGGAGAAGTCCATCGGTCGGTGCGATAGAGCGGGCCGGTCGGGCGCTGGCGGGTGCGTTTCAACGTTGCAACGTTTCAACGTGCGACGATGCGGGCGTGAGCGGGCGGGGGCTTCGGTCAGACACGGGGAAAAGCGGGGTGCGGATCGGGCTTGCGAGCGGTGCGGGGCGATGCGGATGAGCGGAGCGGGCGACCGGTCTGACCGAGGGGATCTCTCAGTCGGAGCGGGCAAACGGGGCGGCTGCGACAGCAGCGGGTCGGTGCGAGGCTTGGTGCGGCGGTGGCCTCGGTCAGACCGAGGGAACGGGGCGGAATTCTTCGGTCGTGCACAGTCGACGGCTGCAACGTTGCGACGAATCGTCGCAAGTGGGTTTTTGGGTTTTGGAAGCGGCTAGGGTTATTTTCTTGCGAAAATAGGTCTTCATAGGGGTTGTTTATATAGTGTAGATGGGTTGACTAGGTCTAGGGCTAATCCTAATGGGATTTGGAGTTTAAAATAATTTAAAATTCGTATCTCGCCTTCTCCAACTCGCACAAGGAATTGCTGCGATCCAAATGAGCTGGAATTCGGCTCAAAAATTATTTAAAACGTTTAAAACTCAAATAAATTTTATTTGGCCGAAATTAATTTAAAACGTAATTATTAAAAATATAAAAGTGGTCAAATAAACTCCAAAAATTATAAAATAAATATCGGGGTGATCGTGGCAGCGAAAGTGAGCTAACTAAGAAGACGAATCTCAATTTCGATGTCGGACGACGAAACTAAAAATAGAATCGTCTCCCGCCAAAAGTGAGAATCGCAACGTCTCATCGAATAAGATTAAATTGTGGGAAAACGACTCGAGAAACGTCGTTCCAATTTAGTGCCACTATTTAATATTCTCAGATACGTTCACAACAGCATATCACACGAAAGTGTTCACAAACAACCAAAGTCTAAAATAAACACGTGCACGGTCAAAAGCACGTGCACGAACAACGTACAACGAAAAGTGGTCGTTACACCTGGAATCTTGGCCTTGGAGCAGGCAAGATGTACCGCACCGTCTTCTGAAGATCCTCGTAGCCGAGCCGCCTTGACTCGATCCACCTGAGCCACCTCGCACCCTCGAACCGATCCGCCCAAACCGACTTTCGCCTCCGAGCCGATCACACGCGGTAGAAAGTTTCACTTGAGTAGAACCCGCGTCTTAGACATCTGGATCCAAATCCAAACCCCCTTCGTAGTTGTTTCAGAGTGTTTTCTCACTACAAAGCGTTGACCGTGGAGAACCCGGTCAACGTGGTCAAGGGGCCCGCTTTGGGTCCCTCAGGGGCTTCAAATCGGTGCTGAAGGGGCGAGGGGTAGCCTCAGCCCTGGTTGAGACGCTCGGCCTCGGACAGGTGTGCTCGGCCTCGGCTGGAAGGGGGACGCGGGGTAGCCTCAGTCGCCCGGGTAGATGCACGGCCGACGGGTGGCGAGGGTGAGTCTCGGACCCGACTAAGACGCTCGGCCTCGGAAGGGCATGCTCGGCCTCGGCAGGCTGACGATGAGGGGAAGCCTCACTACCCAGTCGATCGAGTGGTCGGAGAGGGGCGAGGGGTAGCCTCGGCCCGTTGATCTGTTGTCCACCTGCGCAGACGAGAACGCTCGTCAGGGGGCCGGACCTTGGTTCCGGCCAAATCCCCTCCGATGCCTAAGTCAGATAGAGATCTGAGAAAGGAGGCCCGGCGGAGACGGTTCGACTCGTGAGGAGATCGTAACGGCGTCTCTCGGCGCGAGCGGGGGAGGAAGGAGATGAATTGGGGGAACGAGGTCGTTGATGGAGTACCTTCGGTTTTGTTACCTGAGATGCGGTCCCTTTCTTCGTCGTCTTCCTGGCCCTTTTGTAGAGCTCCCGCATGATTGCCTCTGACCCACGTCCCACGTCCGCCATTGATCGTGCCCCATCAGTCCCCCCTCGCCGCCGCTCTCTCCGCCATGCCAGCACCTCCCCATTATCGCTATTTAGTGGTCGCGCGTCCGGGGGAGTGGTTTTCGCAGGAGTGGGCGAGCGACCAACAGGTTATTGGGGCTCTGGTGGGATCGACGTTCGAGGAGGTCCCTTGTAGGGCCTTTGTGGAATGGGCTTTGAGGACGCAGATGGGCTTTTGACCAGTAGTCGGGCTCCTGGGCTCGTGCTTTACGGGTCTCGGTCAAATAGGCGTAACAATTGCCCCCATCGGTCGGGTTGATCGGCCTCGGCCGGTTCGGCTCGGCCGATGTGACCTCTGCCGATTTTGATGAGCTCGCCAGTCGATGCCGACTCATTTATTAGTCGTCATCATGGGTTGGCCCGTTCGATGTTTTTATGGCGCGGGTTCTGAAGCGCCGTCGGCCTTCAGATGTTGCCACGTGTAGCGGCAAGCTTGTCCCCGCCGCTCGCGGGGTCGCCTTAAGTTCGAGAAGCCGAAAGGTTCGTGAGCCGCCATTGGTGGGGTCGATCGGCCTCGGCTCGCTCAGATCACCCGTTATGTCTCCTGGGATTCCGAGCGGCGCTCCAATCGAGGCGAGGCCATAAATGCAGGTCATGATGAGGCGGATCGATTGGACTTCGACTGGCGCCAATTTCGGAACGCCGCCGACTCTTCGAGCCTCGCCACGCGTTCTTGTCAGGCGCTTCGAATTCTCCCCTGGCATATAAGATCCCCAGTTGTGTTGATCTCCACTTCTCCTTTGCTCCTCCCGGTATTCAAAGCTTTCCACAACTCGGAGTTTCCCGTCGCCTTCGCTTCCTTGCCTTCTCCAGACCAGTCGAAAAAAGGTAATTCCTCTCTCGCTTTTCATCTCATGGCTGCCCTTAGGATAGGCGGTTCTGGTCAAAGGGCAAGGGATCCTTCGGAGTCCAGGCGGGGTGAGCCCCGGCTAGGGGGATCAGGTTCCCCCGCCGGGAGTCATTCTCTTCAGGATAAGGGGAAGGAGAAACTTTTTCCAGACTACGCCCGTGATGACGTGGCGTCGGCTGCCGTACGGCTTAATGTGCCCCCGGTTGTCCTCCGTACGCCGTCGAGGACCCCTCCTTCGGTGGCCGCGGAGATCCGGGAGAGATATCTCTGCTTCCCATACGAGGTTCGGGTTCCATTTGTCGACGAGCGGATTTGCCTTCCGAGGAGCAATGAGGTCGGCGTCTTCGTCGAGATGTTCCGCCTGGGTCTTCGCTTCTCGCTCCATCCCTTCTTCATCCAGGTCATGGAACATTTCACAGTGTCCCTGTGTCAGTTCACCCCGTGTTCGATCGCGGTACTGACGGGCTTCGTAACGCTCTGCTGTTCCAGTGGTCTGGAGCCGACTCTCCCCCTTCTCTTCCACTTTTACCAGGTCCAGACGGTCGGTCCGGGGTCATGGCTGCTACTCCGAGCTCGTTCGAGGAGGGAATGCCTGATCGGGTTACCCCGCTGGTCAGGGGATTGGAACTCGGATTATGTTTTCGTGGTCTTCTTGGGGGAGGCCCAGATTCTAACAAGCTGGGGCAGTTCTGTCCATCCTCGCCCGTCGTTAGTTCTCTCAGACGCCGACCGGGCAGCCGCTGCGCTTCTGTTGGCTCTTCCTTTGGAAACGAAGTCCATCTGGTCTTTGTTGGACGACCTACTCCTGAAGGCCGTCTTGTGGTCTCCGGGTAGGTCGCTTTTTCATCCCCGGATCGCCCTATGACTCATCCTGATTTCGGTCTCCTTTGCAGGGATGGCTGGCCGCGAATTCGTCCGTGACGTCGATGAGCTGATCCGTCGTGGAGCCGCTCGGAGCCGAGGTAGTACCTCTGGAAGGGCGCCTCGGAGGACCGTTGAGGAGGAAGTGCGCCGAGCCGAGCCTTCCGTGGGTAAGGTGGTGGTCGCGCCTCCCGCCTCTTCTTCTGGCGATCCCCTTCCGGGGGGTGAGGATGGTGCGAGGCGGAAGCGTTCCCCTCCGGCGCCTTCGGAGCCCCACGGTGGAAAGAAGAGGAAGGAGGACGTGGATCCCTCTGGTCCGGAAGGTTCCGCGTTTCCCATGGCATCCGCCGGGGATCCTTCGATAGCTTTGCCAGCCACCCCCCTCGCAGCGTCTTCGCCCGTATCACCAGGGGTCGGGGCCTTGTTGGCGAGCGACTTGGCTTCGATCGTCGTGCCTGGGAGTTCGATGTTTGCTGACCGAGCCCTGGCCCAGCAGGTTGCCGAGGTCTCCGTCCCTCCCCGAGACCGCAGCCTCCTCAAGAAGATCCCGGCCGACAAGATGTCGGATTCCTTGGTCTGGATCCTTCAACAGGTTCGGTTATCTTGTTATCCGCTCTTTCTCTTTATTCTCTTCTTAGCCCATGTCTCGTCTTTTCAGGGTTCAGCGCTCGCTGTGGAGTTGCAGTGTCGAGCCGTCCGCTTGAGGGAGCTGGAGGAGTCCTCCATGAGGGCTCAGGAGCGGGCCGGGGCAGCTGAGGTGGCTATGACGGAGGCCCAGATGGAGTCTCGGCGTCTCAACCTCTGTGTGGCCGAGTTGGAGGGACGAGTGGGTGACTTCCAGGGAAAGCTGGAGGATGCTCATCAGTCGGCTGAGGAAGCGGCGGAATCGTTCCGCCTGGAGAGGGAGGAGCTTCAGAAGGAACTGTCGGATCGGCGCCAGGTGGTGCGGCTTGCAGAGGAGGTGGAGAAGGGCGTCGTCGAGACCCTGGGGAAGAGGATCTTCGAGGTTCTCAGGGTGGCTTTCGGTAAGTATGAAGACCTCATCGCCCCTCGGATCGTCGAAGTCGTCCAGTCTTCTTTCCGCAAATGTGCGGAGCGTGTTCGGCAAGCCCCACCGCCGGTCGATCCCCCTCGCTCCGAGCAGGGCGAAGTGCCCGAGGATGTGTCCTCCCGAGCTCGATCTCCCTAAGCCGTCCCTCCCGGCCTTATCCTCAAATTTTTAAGCATTCGCTTCGCTCTACTTGAAATGGATCCCTGGCCCCAGCTATCTCCTTCGGCTTCGTTATCGGCTCCATGGCCAACAATTGCTGGTTGCATGGCAGCTAGCTTGGGCTACCTACTTCGGGTCTTTTGTCAACCAATTTTGCTCTGTCGGTGTCGATCTAGCTTCTGTAGGCGAAGAACTCTGTCATTCGTCGCAAGTAGATTGTTTGTAGGGTGTATCCTTCGCCTTGCTCCCCTGTAAATAAGACGCATTTTTGTATTCTGGTTAGCCATTATAAACGGAATCGACTTACTTGGACTTCTTGTGTACTTTGCGTTGTCGCCTTGTTCTTGGCTTAGGAATGGACGAAGCTGGCCTTGGCTGGGGGGATCCTCCCCAGACTTAGGGGCGCAGGAGTCGGTCAGCGAGGGCAAAGCTCCTCGGCCTAGGACCGGTCGGCGTCCGTGTCTGCTGGGGGAATTGCCCCCAGATTTATGAGCGCTGGTGTCGGTCGGCGAGGGCTAAGCTCCTCGGCTTAGGACCGGTCGGCGTCCGTGCCTGCTGGGGGAATTGCCCCCGGTCTTATGGGCGCTGGAGTCGGTCGGCGAGGGCTAAGCTCCTCGGCTTAGGACCGGTCTTGGGGGGATTCTCCCCAGACTTAGGGGCGCAGGAGTCGGTCAGCGAGGGCAAAGCTCCTCGGCTTAGGACCGGTCGGCATCCGTGTCTACTGGGGGAATTGCCCCCAGACTTATGAGCGCTGGTGTCGGTCGGCGAGGGCTAAGCTCCTCGGCTTAGGACCGGTCGTGGGGGGATTCTCCCCAGACTTAGGGGCATAGGAGTCGGTCAGCGAGGGCAAAGCTCCTCGGCTTAGGACCGGTCGGCGTCCGTGTCTGCTGGGGGAATTGCCCCCAGACTTATGAGCGCTGGTGTCGGTCGGCGAGGGCTAAGCTCCTCGGCTTAGGACCGGTCGGCGTCCGTGCCTGCTGGGGGAATTGCCCCCGGTCTTATGGGCGCTGGAGTCGGTCGGCGAGGGCTAAGCTCCTCGGCTTAGGACCGGTCTTGGGGGGATTCTCCCCAGACTTAGGGGCGCAGGAGTCGGTCAGCGAGGGCAAAGCTCCTCCTCCTCCTCCAGTGAGGCGGCGGTCCCCAACCTTTCATGCTATTGGTGTCATGTCAACTCCATCGGGGTTTTAAATGAAAAAAGGGATGCATTTGTACTCTCAAGAGACCTTTTTCAAATGCCAGCAATCTTCTGTGTCATGACCATCGTCTTTGTGGTACTTGCAGTACTTCTCCCTGTTCTTCCCGCCTCTTTTAGCCTTCGGTGGGGGGCGATCAGCTCGCTCTTCCTTCTGCACTTGGGCGAGAATGGCGTCCGGGGTGATGTCCCTCACGCTTTCTCCCCGCTGCCTGTTCCTCTGCCTCTTCTCGGTCCGGTACCCTTCGGGGCTAACTCGTCCGCCGTCACCGTGCTTGGTCCCTCGAGCGGCTTTTCCTGCATCCTCGGCCAAGGACTCCTCGGTCAGCATGAAGCGTTCGGCCCTTGCCATGATCCCGGGGAGGTCCTTTGGGGGGTCGTTGTGTAGGGACTTCTTGAGGCCCATGTGGCGAAGTCCTTTCTTAAGGGCCGTCTGGACCACCAGGTCGGGTGGGTTGTTCACGTTCAGCCTTTCCGCATTGAAGCGGCGCATGAACTGTCGGAGTGGCTCGGCCGGGCCTTGCACTATGTTGAACAGATGTTCAGCACCAGGTTTGATCAGCCTCCCCGCCATGAACTGTTTGTAGAAGAACTGGGCGAGTTGTTCGAAACTGTCGATGGAGCGGCCGGGCAGGCTGTGGTACCAGATCCTCACCGCTCCCCTGAGAGTAGAATAGAAGCCCCGGCAAAGCAGGTCATCGTCAGCTCCCTGGAAGGCCATGTCCCTCTCGTAGTCCATCACGTGGTGTGCCGGGTCTCCTATTCCATCGTACTTTCCCAGCACCGGGATCCGGAATCGGGAGGGGACCCGTGCGTCGGTTATTCTCCGTGACAAGGGGCACCGGTCTCCGTGGATGCCTCCGGGGATGCGGTACTCGCCTGCCTCTGGATCGACCGGGGGTGGAGGTAACACCGGCGCCGGCGGGGCTGGCTCCGCAGCCTTCGCCACGCTGGGGGCCGGGCTGTCCCGACGTTCCCGACTCCTCCTGCGGGAGCTCCTGCTCCATCGCGATCGGTCTCTCGAGTGGTGTCGTTCGCTTCTCCCGCGGCGGGACGACCGCGATCGACGAGACGATGCCGTCCTCGATTCGCCGTCCGTCCCTTCGGTCTCTCTTCGGCTCCTTTCACGATAAGGTGAGGAGGCGCGTGACCTCGCCTGACAAGAGCCGGACAGCGTGAACCGACGCTCCGTGTTCGGTTTTCGGGTCCCGTGGTCATCGACCACGGCGGACCGCAAGTGTGGGGGACCCCCCGCCCATCGATGGCTGTCGTCCAACGTGCCTCCGTTGGGTGGCGCAGGGCCGACGAGCTGCTGCACCGTCGCGACCAACGTCTGGAGGCTCGCGTTGGTCTCCTGAGCCAGGGCGCGGAGCTGTCCCTACGTGGCCAGTTCTGAGCCGCCGGTTTCTTCGGTGGAGAGGGTGGGGTGGCCGCTGACGGGCGTGTCCTCGGGATTGCCGTTTGTTGTGCCATTCCCTTCCTCCGGGATGGGGGGCATGCGCTTCCTTCCATTGCTGGCTCGTGCCATTGTTGGTGTGGTTTGCTTCTTCGTGGGACGGTCTTTCGTTCCCACAGACGGCGCCAGATGTTTCAGAGTGTTTTCTCACTACAAAGCGTTGACCGTGGAGAACCCGGTCAACGTGGTCAAGGGGCCCGCTTTGGGTCCCTCGGGGGCTTCGAATCTGTGCTGAAGGGGCGAGGGGTAGCCTCAGCCCTGGTTGAGATGCTGCGCCTCGGACAGGTGTGCTCGGCCTCGGCTGGAAGGGGGACGAGGGGTAGCCTCAGTCGCCCGGGTAGATGCACGGCCGACGGGTGGCGAGGGTGAGTCTCGGACCCGACTAAGACGCTCGGCCTCGGAAGGGCATGCTCGGCCTCGGCTGGCTGACGATGAGGGGAAGCCTCACTACCCAGTCGATCGAGTGGTCGGAGAGGGGCGAGGGGTAGCCTCGGCCCGTTGATCTGTTGTCCACCTGCGCAGACGAGAACGCTCGTCAGGGGGCCGGACCTTGGTTCCGGCCAAATCCCCTCCGATGCCTAAGTCAGATAGAGATCTGAGAAAGGAGGCCCGGCGGAGACGGTCCGACTCGTGAGGAGATCGTAACGGCGTCTCTCGGCGCGAGCGGGGGAGGAAGGAGATGAATTGGGGGAACGAGGTCGTTGATGGAGTACCTTCGGTTTTGTTACCTGAGATGCGGTCCCTTTCTTCGTCGTCTTCCTGGCCCTTTTGTAGAGCTCCCGCGTGATTGCCTCTGACCCACGTCCCACGTCCGCCATTGATCGTGCCCCATCAGTCCCCCCTCGCCGCCGCTCTCTCCGCCATGCCAGCACCTTCCCATTATCGCTATTTAGTGGTCGCGCGTCCGGGGGAGTGGTTTTCGCAGGAGTGGGCGAGCGACCAACAGGTTATTGGGGCTCTGGTGGGATCGACGTTCGAGGAGGTCCCTTGTAGGGCCTTTGTCGAATGGGCTTTGAGGACGCAGATGGGCTTTTGACCAGTAGTCGGGCTCCTGGGCTCGTGCTTTACGGGTCTCGGTCAAATAGGCGTAACAGTAGTCTTGCCAGGACTACTCCAGAGAATAGGAAGAGAGAGAGAGAGAGAGAGAGAGAGAGAGAGAGAGAGAGAGAGAGAGAGAGAGAGAGAGAGAGAGAGAGAGAGAGAGAATAGTTTAGTCGCCGATCGAGCTTGCTCTAAAAATCTGGAGATACTCGATCGAGGACTTAGTGTGTTTTTCAACGAAGAGAGTGCACCCCTATTTATATAGGGAGTCGGCACTCACTCTTTCGTTGTGAGCAATGTGGGACTTTTGCAAATGGGAGGAAAATCCAATTAAGCCAATTTAGCTTAATTTGTAGTTTAAGTGAGCTTTTCATAAAATCAAACTTTAACTAATTAATTCTCTTCGCTCATTAAAGTTTAGACACCAAACAAGCTGTCAATGCAAAGGGCTTCGAATGGTGAACGCGTAGAAACCAACGACGACGAATTTCGACTTCGTTTGACCCCTCAAACAATTGCCCAAAGTTGGGAAAAAAATCAACTTTCATAGCCGTCTTTTTGGGGTTTCAAAAACCCTAAAATAACTTAAGTTGCGGGCGTGCCCGCTAAGCTTAGCGGGCGTGCCCGCCCAAGGCATGGGAGGCGGGCCGCCTGCCCACTGGGCAGCGGGCATGCGTCCGCTGTCGCAGCGGGCTCACGGCTGTTGTGCAGCAGGCGTGAGCCTGCTGCGGCCAGCGGGCCGCGCCCGTTTTGCCTCTGGGTATGGGCTTGTTAGCCCAGTGGGTCTAACCCACCTTGCCTTGAACTGTTTTCGCGTTTCTGGGTTCGTTTGAGCTCCGATTTGGACGCGGTTTGAACCTGTGTTTAGACCGGGACGATCCCGTCATCCAGGTAACCCTTTCCAATATATTTGTTCCTACTAAATTTGTCGTAACCAATTTATGACACGTTTAATCTTTTTTTGCATCAGATGCAACATTTGTCCCTATTGCTATAACGACTAATTTTTACAACAAGCTTTGTGAATATTAACTATTCAATATCATCAAATGAATTTCTCTCAATTAATCTTCCTATTACTAAGACACGAACACTACTCGGTGTGAGACCATACGACCTGACCTTACTACAGGTTTGGGCTTGAAACCCCTAGATGACGATCACCACAAGCAGTAGTTGTCGTCCCTGTTTCAGAATCATCATAACATGATCGACCCTTTGACAAAAGCATCATTGGGTTTACCTTGGCTGTGTCAGTGATGAACTCCGTTAGCTATAGTCCCTTCGTCAAGACTGTGTTGATGTTGGCCTAGGGTATGGTTTACTGTCAACCCTTTTAGACAACAATGGTCAGTATACGGCGGTCTTTGTTGTATTCATGTTGTACTTCTTACAACGTACCCCGGCCGAGGATTAATATAAAGACCGTATTGAGCCTGTAACACTAACTTCCCTTTAACGGAAGTGACGAATCCCATCTTAGTCATCTACTCGCCTCGAGAGCTTCGGGTGCAACTCAACCTAAGATCTTTCAGCAGGCCTAGCCTCGAAGCTAGATCATAGGTCTAAGCTACACGGTTCACTCACAGGTTCGTACAAATGACTTCAGGTCATAAGGACCAGCTTACCTATCATTACCATAGAGGTATTAAATACAGTTTAGTTAAAGTTAACCATTTAATAACTCTAATTTGGTCGTTCAGTGAACTCATCCTCCAATGAGCACTTGTGTCTCGTCTCCGACTTCACCAAGTCGAATGACTATGAGATCATTATTACCTTAAGGTAAGACTAAGACACAGTGGTCTATCCGATGTGTCGATATCCAGTTCTCGACACATCTATGACCACGAACCGTTTAAGACTTACGTTTCTATTCGGTCGCTTACTTACTCATAATCGAGATCTTATCTAGATACGTAAGGACCTAACTATAAGTCTATGGATATTATCTAAGTATATTAATACGAACGATTTTATACTTAGGATAATAGGTACCATATACAGTATGAACAAGACGTATACTTAGGATAAATTGCCTTATGGGCATATATCCTCCTACATCTCCCATTTGCACTTAGGCTATTTATCTCGGTATCTCATACCGTTATAGCATATCAGTCACTTGGACATTTATATGATAAACCTAAGAGTGGATTTACTAACGAGTATCTACAATTGTATTTTAATGGATTAATTAATACATCTCTTGATCACACAAGGTTGATCCCTTGAAAAATGATCTGGATCAATTTTTCCTTCTTTGTATTAGCTAACAATTAGCTTATACAATCTAGATGTAGGGTCTAACATTTCTATAAGTCAGGTTCAGCTCATTCCAATTTTCTTGTGTCAATATGTCAAGTACATATACGACACCCTTAGTCTCTATATACGATTAAATCAAAACGATTTTGATTCAATGTTTTATATAGATGATTTATATAAGGTGGAAATCCTTTTTACTTAGTCCGAAAGACTGGAACTAAGTATACGAGCTGGCTTCCACTGACTTTAAGAATTACCTGGTTAAGTGCTTCAATATCATATCTAAATCATATTTAGATTTATATATAAAGACATAACCATTTGGTAAGTGCTTTAGATGGAACGTACTAGTGTCTGGTTCGGTTTGGCGAATGAGTCAAGTCAAGATCGGTTTAAGGAATCTTGGCATTTGACTCACTCAGTCAAACGTCCTACACTGTACTTTTCCCTTAACTACATTTAATATTAACTCTTTAATAACTAAATACAGTTTATTAAGAATTAATCTTAATATGCGCATAATTGTGATCACACACAATTTATACGCCCCTGGAACCTATATTTAACTACCGATTGACTATAACATTAAGTCAGCTCCAAAACAAAATTTCTGAAACTTCGTATCACAATTCGAGAATTTTCGTAACCATCTTAGAAAGCCACAATCACAGAAAATTTAAGCTAATCTCAATCAAATTTCAATTCAACAGAAAAAACGCAATTTTCGAGACATTCATTTAAAAACAACGGATTCATAAAGATGAACCGTAATTTGTTTATCAAATAAACTTTGAGTGTAGAACACTCATTCATTGTTTTCACTTGGAAGAATGATACATTTTATTCAACTAAAATTTAGTATCATATCATCTCGATCATGTCTCTCGAAGTCTTTGAACGGCCCAAGCAGCAACGATTGCTCAGATTGCCGACCGTCCTCCGAACTTCTCCCAATCTTCTCTTCATATCAGCCACCTGAGGTAGAGGCATCATTATGCCCCTTCTTCTTTTCTGCAAGATAGATCTTACAGTTCCTCTTCCAGTGGCCAATCTTATGGCAATGGAAGCACTCAGATTTTGACGGGGCCCCTTTAGTCTTTTTCTTCCCTTTCTTCGCCTTTGTAGGTTGGAGGACATGCCTCTTCTTACCCTTGCCTTTCAGCTGGTCAGAAGAAGCAGAGCCAACAACCAATACAGTCGGCTTCTTCTCAATCTCCTCAAACTGCCTTAGCATATTGAGGAGACCAGGAAGATCCATTTCAAGACTGTTCATTATAAAACCAGTGATGAAAGGCTTAAACTCAGGAGTTAAAGACTTAAGGATAATGTCCACAGATATCTCATTGTCCAGGACAAATCCTAACTGGGCGGCTGATCGCGCCCCGGCGTACACGTCCCGAGGCGACGGTTGTAGTTTTACCGCAAGCGCACGGTGTAGCGGCGAGCGGGTATCGAACACAGGGAGGACGAATGACCGTGCGTGCTCCTAATCAACCTGGCTATTTAGAGGGATAATTGCCTTGGGCGATCCTGTCACAATCGTCAGACAAAAGTGCGAAATATCAAATCAAATAGAGAACGCCTAGGGAATGGGGAATCCCCACTACTCACCGTATTTCACAATCGTGGTTCGCCGGTATCGAAATCGCTAGGATGAGAATTCGGATGGACTAGTTGCAACTAAATGTGGAACCAAGCTCACGCTCTCGCGTTGTTGCCGGTCTATAGCTATCCTAGGTTTGGGTCCAATCTCTTGCAAACCCTAGCCTAGGGAAGCTAGCATTAGGATCAACATCATCGTCCAATTGCGCACCGAGCCCAATCTCTTGCAAACTCGGTCCACAATCTAAATTAGGATAGTTCCTTCCCGTCCAATCTCTTGCAAACGGGTATCGGCACGGAATTGCAACCGGAGATCCTAGCATCGGTCCAATCTCTTGCAAACCGATACTTCGAAAATCCGACTCCAACCCAATTCGGATTTCTAGGGCTTCCTATCGAATTGGGATCCAATCTCTTGCAAATCCCAATTGATGTGAATACCTAGCTATCCGTAGTGATTCGATCCCAATCTAATCCCTAATAACAATCCTAGCTCAATTTCTACCGATTCAACACAAATACGAAATTGGGCTTGCAGGGTTCATCCCCACGCCCCAAGACGTGGAGACTACTCACTAATCATAGCAATAGCACAATAATTTGCAAAGAAATAGACAATGGAATTCATCACAACAATGATATAAACAATAAAAATAGAGTTTTTGTGGAAGAAAAGTGCAAACCAATGTAGATCTTCAATCAACCCAACAAAAATCCAAGTTTTTCTCTTCACCAATCACAATTAATAAAGCTAAAAAGTAGATTCAAAAAGCTGCAAAAAATCTGAGAGGAGGCTCCCAAAACTAGGGTAGAAACAGAGCTTAAATAGCCCCAAAAATCGTCCAAAAATCCTGACCAAAACGCCCCTGCACAGCCTGTTTTCTGCAAATTTCGCTACAGGCAGCGCATCGCACTCGGCCGAGTGACAAAAGTCGCTCGGCCGAGTGAAAACCCTGTAAATTTTCCAGTAAGTCGGGGACTTCAGGGGTCTTCAGTTCGGGGGTGGCTCGGCCGAGTGAGTTGTCGTCACTCGGCCGATGGCTTCACTTCACTCGGGCGGACGGAATTTGCCACTCGGCCGAGTGGGTCTTCTGAAGCTCAGATGGCCGAAAAACAGTAACTTCGGTCTTTTTGAGGGCCTTCGTCTGGGCGCCACTCGGGCGGACGTGGTAGCGTCACTCGGCCGATGTGGTCTCCGTCGCTCGGCCGAGTACACATGGAAGTCGTGTCTGAACGGGTCGGCCGAGCAGTGTCTCGCTGGTCGGCCGAGTGGCTCCTCCGCTCGGCCGAGTGGGACACAAAAAATGCCCAAACTGGTCGTTTTGGCCTCCTCGTCGCTCCGGCGACGTCCATTCTTCTTCCGCTCCTCTCCAATAGCAAAATACCCCTCGGGGAGGTCGTCGGTGGCCGTCTAGATTACACGCATCTCGAGATCACTCCTAATCGCGCCAAATCACCTGAAATGCGACAAAAACAACAAATCGTGAAAAGCATCGCAATATCGTCGATATATCGTGAAAAACATAATTTGGGCGATCAAAATGGCATGCAAACATGCGGGAAAAGGGTGTAAAATAAGGAGTGATCAAAATCCCCCAAGCTTGCCTCTTACTCGTCCTCGAGGAAGATAAGTAAAAAGCGAACCCGGTGGATTCGGAAAACGAAAACGGCGAAAAACGAAAAAAATGAAAAACGAAGAAGAATGAAAACCAAACGAGAATAAAGAAAGAAAGAAAGAAAGAAGTAGGATGCTAGATCATTTTCTCAGGACGTGGGTTTCACCTACTCTTATAGCATGCACCGAGTGAGAAATACATGTCAAAGAATCTCATTTTGATATCATAGTAGAATAGTGCAGGTAGAAAATAGAAAACCCACGAACAACGGTATAATCATGAGAAACGGAATGATTTTAAAATTAACATCGCCTGAATCATCTAAAG
This sequence comes from Scilla litardierei, assembly GCA_030789695.1. Taxonomy (NCBI): domain Eukaryota; kingdom Viridiplantae; phylum Streptophyta; class Magnoliopsida; order Asparagales; family Asparagaceae; genus Scilla; species Scilla litardierei. Next base: position 72,232,849 of record CM061131.1, read on the forward strand.
CGGTATACAAGTCTCAGATCACACACTTTTCAATTGAACGCTTTCTATCTGGAGTATAAGAGTATCACATCATAGAATAGAGAGAATAGAAAAGTATGGGTTTCATGAAATGAATGCTAGGCTTAGATTTCTGGATTTCGTAAAGCTAGAAACAATCTCACCGAGTATAGAATATTACTTAGCCTAGGTTGTGGTGCAATGTCAAGTAGTCGCTCTCTCACACATCAATGGATCTCCTCCCCCAAGCTTATCTATAAGCGTGGTGGCACAAAAATATTTACATCCCCATTTTTATAAAGCTCCAAAAGCAAAGAAGAGAAAGAAGAAAGAAAGAAAATAAGCGAGATGTGATCTTTTATTGAGGATTTTTTTTTTCTCTTTTCTCTCTTTTTTTTTTGACAATCATATATACAATGATCCCAACTCAAAGAGAGATAACGATATACGGGAATGTTCTTCTCTCTTTTATTATATATATATATATTTTTTTTTGGAATAAGAGATTTGGAGCTAGGAATTAATAGCGGGGGAAATGCCATAAAATAGAATCACTAAGGGGAGATTCACCAATGATTTTAAAAGTAGAGAAATGTTGTTCAAGATTTGTGGAGAAAGAAATAAATATAACTCTCGGCTCACTCTATAAGACATGCACGACAACTTCAGCAGGGTAATCTAATCTACTCAGTTTCGATCACAAAAAAGCTAACTAATCCAGATATATCATAGCTAACAATCATTCAATCATCCGGAAGTGAAGTGTACAATCCATGCATATAGAAGTGATAAAGGAAAAGAAGTCAGTACTCCAGATATAGGCATCCAATGCGTGAATCTTGGTGTGTTTTCTGTGATAGCATACATATGAATATTCAGGCTCAGCTAATAATAAAATTTCATCCATTTTCATGAGGAAAAAAGTGTGGGCTCCTATTTCTAAATGCAAGCGAGTCATAGCATATGATATCAGAAATGAAATCTAAGACACGACAAATATAGCATGCATATAGAATAAGCTAACTCCACGTAGACATCATCACAGAAAATTCATCTCTAGCATGAGATGAAAAATAATGAAGAAGTAAAGATAAAAGGAAAATAGAACTATGCAATGCGGCACACAGGAAAGTAAGGAAAACGTGATGCATGGCAAAACAAAAGGAAAATAACGAAAAAATGAGTGCAAAAGGGAAAAGCGGTGTGAAAAACTGAAAATAAAGGTGGCAAATCGAAAAAAGAACGTGAGAACTCACTCCCCCAAGCTAAACGGCACAGTGTCCTCAATGTGCAAAGTGTGGCACACCGAGAGACAAGAAGTGTGAGGGGCAAGTGAGGATGCATGCATGGAAAAATAAAAAGAAAGACAAAAAAGAAATGAAAATATGATGCGGGAATGATGCATGCACAAACAGGAGTGATATGAAAATAAATACGGCACCAAAAAAAAACGCTCCCTCTCTCCCAAAAAGATATATATAGATGTGATCAAAATGAGAATCCTAAGTAGATATGATATGATGTGCACAAAAAGATATGATCAAAAATATAATCCCAGAATAAGTGAGGGGAGGGGGTGGACAAAAGGGCATCAGGACCCAGCAGAGACGGGCAGCACAACGACAGGAATGGATCAAGGCATCAAGAGTGCCTAAGAAGGCGGTGCCGCGCCGTCTCCGTCCTGAGGCGGAGGTGGTGGTGGTGGTGGTGTAGGCTGCTGAGCTGGGGTGGGCGTGGGAGTGGAAACAGGTCGAGCGTGTGTGGGTGTGTGTGTGGGAACCTGCGGGGTGGGTGGGGGTACGCGCGGGAGACGCTCTAAGATCTGTGTCAGGCAGTAGTGGATCTGAGGGATCAGGTCAAAGCGTCCAGACATCGTAGAGACGGTGGAGGACAGGGTCCGAAGGTCTCCTCTAAGACCACTCACCGCCACCTCAAGAGCACGTATGCTCTGCAGTACAGTGTCGGGCGGGGGTGGTGCAGAGGGACGCACCGGTCTAGGCTGTGCAGGGCGAGGCTGGCGTACGCGTGTGGAGTATGTAACGGGCTCAGCAAGGAATGGGACAAAAGGGGCCGTGCCTGGAAAAGTGGGCCTGGCCTCGGTGTGAGGCCGGGACACCGGCTGGCGAGAAGTGGAGGCAGCGGCAGAAAAGGAGGCGTGCAAAAGAGGCAACGAGGTGGCCAGAGAGGTCCGTGGCACAGACGTGTGGACAGACGCCACGACGCTCTCGGAGAATAAGGCGGCGGTGGAGACAGAGGAATCTCCCGCTGGGGCAGAAGTGTGCGGTCCAAAAGGTGTAACCCCAGCGGAGATCATGCTAACCATGGTCTCCACGACCGAAGTGAACGAGGGCTCTCCGCACTCGACTATGGTCGGCGGGCGCTCGGGGAATGCGGAGCAAAGGGGCTCCACGGACAGAGGGCCAGAGGTGGCAGAGGGAGTGGTGGGGACAGCCTCGGAAGTGGTGACAGTGGTGGAAGTGGGCTCAGCAAAAGTACTCGCGACACTGGTAGCGGTGAGGACAGAAGTGTCAGGAGCAGCAGAAACGACAGGTGTGGGCTGAGGGTGCACAGGGGCGGCAGCGGGCTCGGCAGGGCGTGCAGCAGGGTCTGCGGGAGCAGCCTGGGCAGCGTGTGCGGCGTGGCCCTGCTCGGCCTCCTCGGCCTCGAGCACGTAGGCGGCGGGGATGAGGACATCCATATCTGGGAGCCAGTCTACGTGGGCCGGTGCAATCTGGGTCCGAGCAGGGCTCGGGAGAATCATGTAATCGGCCCCATAGGGGCCGTGCAACCAGACCCAGTGACGCTCGCCGTGCGGACGCAGCATCTTCATCCGGGCCATAACGTCTATCGACAAGGAAGTGGGGCCCGGAACGCGTCGCAGGTCGTCGGGGAAGTCCTCGCCGGTCATAAGAGCCAGCAGGGTAATCAGGCCGCCGCAGCATATCGGTGAGCGAGCGCCCACCGATACAATGATGCGGTCTAAGTACCATGCCGCGATATCGATCACGACGGCGGGGACAAGCTCATCTCCATCCCTAGACAGAGCTCTGGGACGAGTCATCGCATAGAGCATGTAAAGCTCTGGCGTAGACATCGTCCCCGGCTCATATCTGGCCAAAAAGGTAGTCGCCATGAGGCGCTGGGCAATGCGTAGGCAGGGATGTACGATGGCCGAGGCCTTGGCCCTACTAGGGTCAAAGGCGGCGTGCAGACCCGTGATACGTGCCCAGAAGGCACCGGCGTCGAAAGAGGGTGGAGGGATATGTGTGGGGCCATAACCGCGATCGGCTCCGGGGACTGCGGGCCAAGAGAAAAATGCTCTCATCATATCGAGAGTGACCTGGCACTCTCGATCCATGAACCGGAATGAGCATCCCTCATCGGTCCGGGGGATAGAACTCAGAACCTCAAGTGTCGGACGGGTAAAAGTATCCGCCGACACCTGGAAAAAATCTCGCCAGCCCACGTTTTCGTACAACGTGAGCATCCCCTCAAGTACCCCCAGGCGTCCTAGGTCAGCGAGGTGTGCGAACCTGGAGGGTACGATCGAGCGCTGGGAGATACGCTCGAAGACGGCGCGGTGTGCGTCGTCTCGGAACGTAATCCCGAGCGGCCCGACCAGTGGAGCCGGTGGTGGTGGCTGTGGATCGGCGGGGAGAGGCTGTGCGGGCTGTGGGTGCGCTGCAGGCTGTGCGGGGTGTGCGGGGCCTGCAGGCTGTGCGGGGTGTGCGGGGGACGGTGGAGGAGAGTCCTCCAACTCGTGGGAGGGGCCGGCATCATCCGACCGCTTCCGCTTGGCGGAAGCTCTCTTCGACCGCGGCCGTGTCCGGGGCGGCATATCTGCCCCGAGCGCGCGCCGAAAAAGTGAAAAGTGCGGCGTGTGCACAAGAGTGGAAAGAGTTTACCCAAACACGCCGCGAGTGCTAAGTAGTGGAAGCGTGCGAAGTCCGCGCCTCCACGAAGTCCTGAGCAGCCCGTAGAAACTCCCCTGAGCTCCCCTAAGCTCCAAAAAGCAACCTGCGCATGGAAAAGCGATATCAGCGAGTAATAATCAAAATGTATGGAGCAATAGGGGTATAACAGATAGGTATAGGAATTGATTTGGGTTAGGGGGGCGTTTAGCACATGGATCCTCAAAATATACACGAGGAGAGGAGAAAACGGAGAAAATAAGCGAACCGGAGGTGATCGGAGGCGGGGCGGCCGGCGGCGACTCGGGCGGACTCCGGCGATGGGCGGCCGGCGACGGCAGGCCGAGCGGCGGCGGGCGCGGGCGAGTCGCTGGGCGACGAGGCGAGATCGGGCGAGGGTAGGCGAAGGGGCGCGGGCGGATTTGGGATTTTAGATTTCGAAATCCGCGCCCCTTCGTCACTTATATAATAGAGAGTTACGACTCGGCCGAGTGACGTGGTCACTCGGCCGAGCGAGGCAATAGAAATTTTCTCCCCGATATCGCTTCGGCCGAGTGGCTTTGCCAGCCTCGGCCGAGTGGAGTAAGTCCATTCGGCCGAGTGACCCAAGCTACTCGGCAAGACTCGCCCTAGGAGGGTATCCGTTTTACTCGGCCGAGTGAATAAATGTACTCGGCCGAGTAGCAGTTATATCGAAATCGAGAAAATAAACAGAGAGTTGGGTACAGCAGACTTCCCTCGTTCGTGAGCGGCTCGGCCGGACGAACTTCTGGACTCGGCCGAGTGACTAGTATACTCGGCCGAGTGAGCCTTGTATTCTGCTGTTTGTCTTCGTTTGGGCTCTAAACTCCGTCTTTCTTCATCCAGTCGATTTCATGCTCCTCCTAGGCGTCGAACGCCTTCTTTGGGCGCTCCTCGTCGCCTCATTCATCTTCCTCATGATGGGTCTACCTATCTCCTTTCCTGTCAAGAAAAATGGGACCCGTTATCACAAAATTTTTGGCGATCGACTCAAAACACTAAAAAAAAAAAATTTCTAAAACGATAATAAAGAAAAACGAAAATAAAGCAAAAACCGTCGGGTTGCCTCCCGACAAGCGCTCGTTTTAGGTCGTGAGCTCGACCCCCTATAATTTTCAATCAATGCGGGATGTTTGGTGCATATGAGATGCACCCGTCAAACTTCCCGGGGAGCGCGCTTGGATTTGGACGTGGCGGCGTAGCGGTCTCCCTCGGTGGTCTCCTATCTCGAATAGTGTTGGGGGGAGGCTCCCCCAAGCTAGCATTTGCCCCGGTCAACGGCTTAGCCGGCGATGCCGATTTCCGTACCGGCGGAGCTTTCTTTGGAGACTTTGATTTCGAGAGCTTGCAAAGCTCTCGAATCCTTGCGACATCAGCGTCGCCTTCATCTTCATCAGCGGAGAAGTCGGGGGAATCATCATTATTGTCCTCATGGCCTAAATCCGGGCTTTCATCCAATTCTTCATCAAAAAGGGCACCAATTGAGTGAGGAATCGCCTCCTCTATCACCTCATCAAGGAGGTCCGAGAGATCGTGCGACCGCTCTTTAAGCAAATATACTCTATTGATTTCGCCCGTCGGGATCCCCTCGGAGTAATGTTTTAGCCTTTGCCCATTTACTTTGAATGTGGTACCTTCCTTGCTTTCCAACTCGAAAGCTCCTCCTGGTTGTATGTGCTTGATGGTGAAAGGTCCCGACCAACGTGACCTCAACTTACCGGGAAATAGTCGGAGTCGGGAATTGTAGAGCAAGACCTTGTCTCCCACCTTAAAGTCCGTGACAGTTATGCGGACATCGTGGAAAATCTTGGTCCTTTCCTTGTAAATTCTCAAGCTATCATAGGCGTCTCTCCTTATTTCATCAAGTTCGTTGATGTCCAAGAGTCGCCTCACCGCCGCACTCTTATAATCGTAGTTGAAGGTCTTGATGGCCCAATATGCACGGTGTTCCAACTCTACCGGCAAGTGGCAAGCCTTCCCGTAAACTAGGCGGAACGGTGTGGTACCGATGGGGGTGCGAAAGGCCGTGCGATAGGCCCATAGAGCATCGTTTAACTTCATTGACCAATCCTTTCTAGACCGATCTACGGTTCTCTCGAGAATTTGCTTGATTTCTCTATTTGAGACTTCTACTTGGCCGCTTGTCTGGGGGTGATAAGCCATTCCAACTCTATGATTTACCCCGTATTTTTTTAGCATTGCTTCAAACTTGTTCTCTATGAAGTGGCTTCCCCCGTCGCTTATCAAGGTCCGCGGCACTCCAAAGCGCGGAAAGATATTTTGCTTGAAGAATTTAGAGACTACCCTAGCATCATTAGTAGGGGTGGCAATAGCTTCAACCCATTTGGAGACATAGTCAACGGCCAATAGGATGTACTTGTTGCCATTGCTCGACGGAAAAGGCCCCATGAAGTCTACTCCCCAACAATCAAAAAGCTCAATCTCCTGGATGGGTCTCATCGGCATCCATTGCGCTTGGAGATATTCCCGGTCCGTTGACATCTATCGCAACCCTTCACAAAAGCATGAGTGTCTTTAAACATTGTGGGCCAGAAGAATCCGCTCTGCAGGATCTTAGCGGTTGTTTTAGAGGCGGCATGATGTCCCCCGCATGGTAGACCGTGGCAATGCAAAATGATAGACGTTGCCTCCTCCTTAGGAATACACCTACGAATGACATTATCTTTGCATATCTTGAAAAGGTAAGGATCTTCCCAAAAATAGCTACGGACCTCATGCATAAATCTCCTCTTTTGTTGCGTGGACATCCCATGCGGTTTGATTCCGCACGCCAAGTAGTTGACGAAGTCCGCATACCAAGGTACTTCCTCGGCCCTTACCGCATATAGCCTCTCATCAACGAATGTGTCGTCAATGGGTAAGCTCTCATCCTCCTTGTCACGAATGAGCCTGGATAAATGATCTGCCACGACATTGTCTGTACCCTTCTTATCTCTGATCTCTAGGTCGAATTCTTGCAACAAGAGTATCCACCTAATCAACCGGGGTTTGGCCTCCTTCTTGTTTAAAAGATACTTCAATGCTGCATGGTCGGTGTGGACAATCACCTTGGAACCGAGGAGGTAGGAGCGAAACTTCTCTATGGAATAGACGACCGCTAGAAGCTCCTTTTCGGTAGTTGTGTAGTTTTTCTGCGCGTCATCCAATGTCTTGCTTGCGTAGTATATCGCATGAAGCTTCCTATCTTTCCTTTGTCCCAATACCGCTCCAATGGCTTGGTCGCTAGCATCGCACATTAGCTCGAAAGGGAGGCTCCAATCCGGCGGTTGGATGATGGGCGCTGAGACTAGCGCTTCCTTCAAGGTGTTGAAAGCTTGCAAGCATTCTCCTGAAAAGTCAAAAGGAACATCTTTAGCGAGTAAGGAAGTAAGTGGTCGGGCAATCGAGGCGAAATCCTTAATGAAGCGGCGGTAAAACCCCGCGTGACCAAGGAAGCCTCTAATGCCCTTGACATTAATAGGAGGAGGAAGTTTTTCGATTACCTCAATCTTAGCTTTATCAACCTCGATTCCTCTTGAGGAAACAAGATGTCTGAGAACTATACCTTCCGTGACCATGAAGTGGCACTTCTCCCAATTGAGAGTGAGATTGTTTTGTTGGCACCTTTTTAGGACTTTAGTGAGATTTTCCAAGCAAGAGTCAAACTCACTTCCATAAACCGAGAAATCATCCATAAAAACTTCCATAATATTTTCAATATAATCGGAAAATATGGATGTCATACATCTTTGAAATGTGGCGGGAGCATTACAAAGGCCGAACGGCATCCTACGGTATGCGTAGGTGCCATAGGGACAAGTGAAAGTTGTCTTTTCTTGGTCATCTTCATGCAAAGGGATTTGGAAGAAACCCGAATACCCGTCTAGATAGCAAAAGTATTTATGGTTCGCGAGGCGTTCAAGCATTTGATCGATGAATGGCAATGGGTAATGATCCTTTCGGGTGGCTTTATTGAGTCTCCTATAGTCAATGCACATTCGCCATCCCGTGACAGTGCGCGTGGATATTGGCTCACCTTTGTCATTTTTTATGACAGTCATCCCTCCTTTCTTTGGGACGACGTGGACGGGGCTAACCCATCTGCTGTCAGAGATAGGATAAATTATACCGGCTTCAAGCAATTTTAGGATTTCCTTTTTAACCACCTCCTTCATGTTTGGGTTCAACCGCCTTTGAGGCTCTATGGAGGTGGCTTCGGTATCCTCCAAATGGATCCGATGCGTGCAAAGCCTAGGGCTTATTCCCTTTAGATCGGAAATAGTGTATCCCAAGACATCTTTGTGGCTCCTAAGGACGTCTAGGAGTTTTTCAAGTTGATCTTGTGTGAGGTGGGAATTTACTATCACCGGAAAAGTCAATTTATTACCCAAAAAGGCATACCTTAGATTCGGCGGTAATTGTTTAAGCTCTACCAGAGGTGGCGCTGCTTCTTCCACCTTTTCAGCTCTCATGAATTCGGCTTCTTCCTTGTCATCCGGGTTTAGCTCATTTTCAGATGGCATGCTTTCATATGACAAGTCGGACTCGCTGCTTAGTGAGGATGAGGCATCGAAGTAGGCGCCCTCTGATTCAGTGCTAGCATCGCCAAAACCTTCACTCTGATCCAGTTCGTACCTGGAATCAAGAAACACATCAGACGATTCATAAAAACAAGAGTGAGCGTCATAAAGTGTAACATCCTGAATGTCGGTTTGCTCGAAGGGTTCTTCGGGAGCATAGTGCTCTTCGACATTTGCTCTATTGTCTTCGAAATGCAATTTGTCGTCGACCACGTCAACTCTGACATTGCCTCCGATAGTCCCTTCCGGGGAGATTTGGTCCATCACAAAGCTAGCAAATAGTTGTTCGTCGGGGTCCGTGATATTGATAGCAAATGCTCCGGTAGTGTGGACCTCGTCGACAAGCTCCTTAAGGAGGCCTGTGAAGGTGTCATAGTCTTCTCGACTGAGTTCTATTGTTGGCGTTGCATCCCCCATTCTCCCTGTTAAGATCTTATGCAAAATGCGGGGAGAATGTGCAAATAGGGCTACGAATGAAGTTAGGATAAGATAGAGAGGGAAGTAAAGGAAGAAAGTAAGAAGAAATAACCGGGTGGTCGGTGCTGAGCACCGTCAAAATGCCGTCCCCGGCAGCGGCGCCAAAAACTTGGTCGCGCCCCGGTGTACACGTCCCGAGGCGACGGTTGTAGTTTTACCGCAAGCGCACGGTGTAGCGGCGAGCGGGTATCGAACACATGGAGGACGAATGACCGTGCTTGCTCCTAATCAACCTGGCTATTTAGAGGGATAATTGCCTTGGGCGATCCTGTCACAATCGTCAGACAAAAGTGCGAAATATCAAATCAAATAGAGAACGCCTAGGGAATGGGGAATCCCCACTACTCACCGTATTTCACAATCGTGGTTCGCCGGTATCGAAATCGCTAGGATGAGAATTCGGATGGACTAGTTGCAACTAAATGTGGAACCAAGCTCACGCTCTCGCGCTGTTGCCGGTCTATAGCTATCCTAGGTTTGGGTCCAATCTCTTGCAAACCCTAGCCTAGGGAAGCTAGCATTAGGATCAACATCATCGTCCAATTGCGCACCGAGCCCAATCTCTTGCAAACTCGGTCCACAATCTAAATTAGGATAGTTCCTTCCCGTCCAATCTCTTGCAAACGGGTATCGGCACGGAATTGCAACCGGAGATCCTAGCATCGGTCCAATCTCTTGCAAACCGATACTTCGAAAATCCGACTCCAACCCAATTCGGATTTCTAGGGCTTCCTATCGAATTGGGATCCAATCTCTTGCAAATCCCAATTGATGTGAATACCTAGCTATCCGTAGTGATTCGATCCCAATCTAATCCCTAATAACAATCCTAGCTCAATTTCTACCGATTCAACACAAATACGAAATTGGGCTTGCAGGGTTCATCCCCACGCCCCAAGACGTGGAGACTACTCACTAATCATAGCAATAGCACAATAATTTGCAAAGAAATAGACAATGGAATTCATCACAACAATGATATAAACAATAAAAATAGAGTTTTTGTGGAAGAAAAGTGCAAACCAATGTAGATCTTCAATCAACCCAACAAAAATCCAAGTTTTTCTCTTCACCAATCACAATTAATAAAGCTAAAAAGTAGATTCAAAAAGCTGCAAAAAATCTGAGAGGAGGCTCCCAAAACTAGGGTAGAAACAGAGCTTAAATAGCCCCAAAAATCGTCCAAAAATCCTGACCAAAACGCCCCTGCACAGCCTGTTTTCCGCAAATTTCGCTACAGGCAGCGCATCGCACTCGGCCGAGTGACAAAAGTCGCTCGGCCGAGTGAAAACCCTGTAAATTTTCCAGTAAGTCGGGGACTTCAGGGGTCTTCAGTTCGGGGGTGGCTCGGCCGAGTGAGTTGTCGTCACTCGGCCGATGGCTTCACTTCACTCGGGCGGACGGAATTTGCCACTCGGCCGAGTGGGTCTTCTGAAGCTCAGATGGCCGAAAAACAGTAACTTCGGTCTTTTTGAGGGCCTTCGTCTGGGCGCCACTCGGGCGGACGTGGTAGCGTCACTCGGCCGATGTGGTCTCCGTCGCTCGGCCGAGTACACATGGAAGTCGTGTCTGAACGGGTCGGCCGAGCAGTGTCTCGCTGGTCGGCCGAGTGGCTCCTCCACTCGGCCGAGTGGGACACAAAAAATGCCCAAACTGGTCGTTTTGGCCTCCTCGTCGCTCCGGCGACGTCCATTCTTCTTCCGCTCCTCTCCAATAGCAAAATACCCCTCGGGGAGGTCGTCGGTGGCCGTCTAGATTACACGCATCTCGAGATCACTCATAATCGCGCCAAATCACCTGAAATGCGACAAAAACAACAAATCGTGAAAAGCATCGCAATATCGTCGATATATCGTGAAAAACATAATTTGGGCGATCAAAATGGCATGCAAACATGCGGGAAAAGGGTGTAAAATAAGGAGTGATCAGCGGCGTCCTCTACATACCCGATCATCTTGATAACATGATCCTGTACGGGCCCTGCCTCCATCTTTGTGCCCCAGAGATTGCTGGTGGCTTCGAACTTGGCAGCTCTAGACTGCTTGCCATATAACTCTTATGCATTCAGAAGCATACTTTGAACATCCATATGTTCATGCTTCCTCTGCAGTTCGTTACTTGTAACGGCCAGTACCCACTATTCGTTATACGGCTGTGCGTATAGCAATTTCGGGTACCGGATGGGTTTTGTTGCTTTGTGTGGGAGTCGTGTCGTTGAGTCGTTAGGGCCGTGGCACTTGGTTGCGTCCTTAGCAAGCCAAAAACCCCCGACGTGTGCCCAACTTGAGATTACTGTCGCCTTTGGACCCCGTATTCACGTCCCTATCAGAGGCGCGATCGTCCCGGCATTTTCCTTGCAATTTTTAGATGTCCGGAGGCCAATCTATTATATATTCATTATTAGTTATTTGAACTTTTTATACATAAAATTTTGAATTTCCAGAATAATGCCTGTACGATTTGTTTTTTTTAAAACTTAACTTTAATGGCCACTAAGTACGGTTAATGGGTTAATCAAATGCTTTAATAAAAAAAAGAAACAAATCAAACCTAACAGAAATGCAACAACTGGGTTTGTTTTATTAAAAAAACGGTAATCATCATTTTCCTTAAATACTTAAAATCCTAATCTATTGGTTATCAAGATCCCAACTGATCCCCACCACCACACGTCTCTCGCACACGTCCCCCTCTCCCCTTGCACGCGGAACCCAAGCACAAATTGCAATACTGTATCTTCTTCTTATAAACAGTAGCCCTAAGCCCATGCCATCTTCTTTCAGCCCTCTCCTCTCTTCTTCGCAAAGCTCCGGTCACCAAAATCCAAAACCCCATTCGCCACCTTCCACGCCTGCGAGAAACCCCGAGAGCCCAGGCCCACTTCCACCACAAACCCCGATCTCCTCTCCGTTGCGCTCACCTCCCTTCGACATTCCGACGCCGTACATCCCCACAGCGCCATCTCCTCCGCCACAAACCAACGGCTTTCCCCGACGCCTTCTTCCTCTCCCAAGCTGTTCTCGGCAAACCACGTCTCACCTTCTCCTCTCCGACCTCCTCGCCGGAACCTGTTCCCGCCTCCGTACAGCCGCCGTTCGTTGCACCTACAGCCACCCCAAAAGACCGCCATCGCCAGCAACCCCTCGCCGTTGGATCTCCCTCCGACCAAGCCGCTGCCCAGCACTGTCACCCCCGAGCGCAGCAGCGCCTCTCTAGGCGCTGTCGCGGCGGAACCGCCGCCTTAGACATCAACAGCACCGTCAGGCACCGTCACGACCCCTTCTCGTCAGATTCCGGCGCTTCCGAGTGCCCAGCAGTAAGCTTATCCATCAACGACACCATTGCAGATCACCAGCATTTCCGTCGCGCCCTCAGCCATCGAACCCCACAGGCGACCAAGCCCAGCGCCTTGCGACCCACGGCGCCTATGACGACCGTTCGCCGACTCTCCGCAGCCGTCCGCACCCCCGCGAGGAGCCCCCAACACGTAAGCTTATATTTTAAAGTTTTAAGTCTATTTATGAAACTCTTAATAACTAGTAAGAATACATTAGTAATTATATTTTATGTTTGCATGTCAGTAAGTTAGTAAATTATTAATTATCAATAGTTAGTTTTATAAAGTTACTTTAGGTTAATAATATAATGTCCATACGTTGTGGGAGTCATAAAAATCTAATTGTGATGCATGGTTAAGATATTAGATGTCAGCCAGTTGTGTAATTATTGAGGTTTGATAACGCATTAATTCATGCAAAGGGGCTCTGTTAGTTATAAGAACATGTATTGTGATCATATGCTTAAGATGTAAACCACATGCCAAGTTAAATAGGATAATTATTAAATATATGTTAGGTTAGTGTTTAATTCGAACCCCATCATGTTAGTTGAACCTGTAGACAGCATATACACAAACTTTTAATATCAATACGATTAGTGTAATTATTTAAGGTTGGTTGGCATTACGTTGTCTTCAGATATTAGCACCATATCTAATAACTGTACGTCTGAAATACCGTGTCTACACATGTTACTATTGCAACATTTTTAGCTGATATTGATATTATAAACATTCAGCTGATACCACTCTGCTTTTAGTATTAGTTTATCAGCTTGCTAGAATGTTTTTCAGCATCAAAGATGCAACTAAAGCTAACCTTTAAAAAAAATAAATAAATAAGGACATATGTTGCATTGATAGCTTTAAAATACCTAGGCTGGTTACTTTGGTAAATGAGCAGTTTAAGTTAGGGTGACCATTTAGTTAGTATTAAAGTCAGTATTAATTTTTGGGTATTGTTACGCCTATTTGACCGAGACCCGTAAAGCACGAGCCCAGGAGCCCGACTACTGGTCAAAAGCCCATCTGCGTCCTCAAAGCCCATTCGACAAAGGCCCTACAAGGGACCTCCTCGAACGTCGATCCGACCCAGCCCCAATAACCCGTTGGTCGCTCGCCCACTCCTGCGAAAACCACTCCCCCGGACGCGCGACCACTAAATAGCGATAATGGGGAGGTGCTGGCATGGCGGAGAGAGCGGCGGCGAGGGGGGACTGATGGGGCACGATCAATGGCGGACGTGGGACGTGGGTCAGAGGCAATCACGCGGGAGCTCGACAAAAGGGCCAGGAAGACGACGAAGAAAGGGACCGCATCTCAGGTAACAAAACCGAAGGTACTCCATCAACGACCTCGTTCCCCCAATTCATCTCCTTCCTCCCCCGCTCGCGCCGAGAGACGCCGTTACGATCTCCTCACGAGTCGGACCGTCTCCGCCGGGCCTCCTTTCTCAGATCTCTATCTGACTTAGGCATCGGAGGGGATTTGGCCGGAACCAAGGTCCGGCCCCCTGACGAGCATTCTCGTCTGCGCAGGTGGACAACAGATCAACGGGCCGAGGCTACCCCTCGCCCCTCTCCGACCACTCGATCGACTGGGTAGTGAGGCTTCCCCTCATCGTCAGCCTGCCGAGGCCGAGCACGCCCTTCCGAGGCCGAGCGTCTTAGTCGGGTCCGAGACTCACCCTCGCCACCCGTCGGCCGTGCATCTACCCGGGCGACTGAGGCTACCCCTCGTCCCCCTTCCAGCCGAGGCCGAGCACACCTGTCCGAGGCCGAGCGTCTCAACCAGGGCCGAGGCTACCCCTCGCCCCTTCAGCACCGATTCGAAGCCCCCGAGGGACCCAAAGCGGGCCCCTTGACCACGTTGACCGGGTTCTCCACGGTCAACGCTTTGTAGTGAGAAAACACTCTGAAACATTTGGCGCCGTCTGTGGGAACGAAAGACCGTCCCACGAAGAAGCAAACCACACCAACAATGGCACGAGCCAGCAATGGAAAGAAGCGCATGCCCCCCATCCCGGAGGAAGGGAATGGCACAACAAACGGCAATCCAGAGGACACGCCCGTCAGCGGCCACCCCACCCTCTCCACCGAAGAAACCGGCGACTCAGAACTGGCCATGCAGGGACAGCTCCGCGCCCTGGCTCAGGAGACCAACGTGAGCCTCCAGACGTTGGTCGCGACGGTGCAGCAGCTCGTCGGCCCTGCGCCACCCAACGGAGGCACGTTGGACGACAGCCATCGATGGGGGGGGGTCCCCCACACTTGCGGTCCGCCGTGGTCGACGACCACGGGACCCGGAAACCGAACACGGAGCGTCGGTTCACGCTGTCCGGCTCTCGTCAGGCGAGGTCACGCGCCTCCTCACCTTATCGTGAAAGGAGCCGAAGAGAGACCGAAGGGACGGACGGCGAATCAAGGACGGCATCGTCTCGTCGATCGCGGTCGTCCCACCACGGGAGAAGCGAACGACACCACTCGAGAGACTGATCACGACGGAGCAGGAGCTCCCGCAGGAGGAGTCGGGAACGTCGGGACAGCCCGGCCCCCAGCGTGGCGAAGGCTGCGGAGCCAGCCCCGCCGGCGCCGGTGTTACCTCCACCCCCGGTCGATCCAGAGGCAGGCGAGTACCGCATCCCCGGAGGCATCCACGGAGACCAGTGCCCCTTGTCACGGAGAATAACCGACGCACGGGTCCCCTCCCGATTCCGGATCCCGGTGCTGGGAAAGTACGATGGAATAGGAGACCCGGCACACCACGTAATGGACTACGAGGGGGACATGGCCTTCCAGGGAGCTGACGATGACCTGCTTTACCGGGGCTTCTATTCTACTCTCAGGGGAGCGGCGAGGATCTGGTACCACAGCCTGCCCGGCCGCTCCATCGACAGTTTCGAGCAACTCGCCCAGTTGTTCTGCAAACAGTTCATGGCGGGGAGGCTGATCAAACCTGGTGCTGAACATCTGTTCAACATAGTGCAAGGCCCGGCCGAGCCACTCCGACATTTCATGCGCCGCTTCAATGCGGAAAGGCTAAACGTAAACAATCCACCCGACCTGGTGGTCCAGACGGCTCTTAAGAAAGGGCTTCGCCACAGCGGCCTCAAGAAGTCCCTACACAACGACCCCCCGAAGGACCTCCCCGGGATCATGGCAAGGGCCGAACGCTTCATGCTGACCGAGGAGGCCTTGGCCGAGGATGCAGGAAAAACCGCTCGAGGGACCAAGCGTGGCGACGGCGGACGAGTTAGCCCCGAAGGGTACCGGACCGAGAAGAGGCTGAGGAACAGGCAGCGGGGAGAAAGCGCGAGGGACATCACCCCAGACGCCATTCTCGCCCAAGTGCAGAAGGAAGAGCGAGCTGATCGCCCCCCACCGAAGGCTAAAAGAGGCGGGAAGAACAGGGAGAAGTACTGCAAGTACCACAAAGACGATGGTCATGACACAGAAGATTGCTGGCATTTGAAAAAGGACTCTTGAGAGTACAAATGCATCCCTTTTTTCATTTAAAACCCCGATGGAGTTGACATGACACCAATAGCATGAAAGGTTGGGGACCGCCGCCTCACTGGAGGAGGAGGAGGAGCTTTGCCCTCGCCGACCGACTCCAGCGCTCATAAGTCTGGGGGCAATTCCCCCAGCAGACACGGACGCCGACCGGTCCTAAGCCGAGGAGCTTTGCCCTCGCTGACCGACTCCTGCGCCCCTAAGTCTGGGGAGAATCCCCCCAAGACCGGTCCTAAGCCGAGGAGCTTAGCCCTTGCCGACCGACACCAGCGCTCATAAATCCGGGGGCAATTCCCCCAGCAGGCACGGACGCCGACCGGTCCGAAGCTGAGGAGCTTAGCCCTCACCGACCGACACCAACGCTCATAAGTCTGGGGGCAATTCCCCCAGCAGACACGGACGCCGACCGGTCCTAAGCCGAGGAGCTTTGCCCTCACTGACCGACTCCTGCGCCCCTAAGTCTGGGGAGAATCCCCCCAAGACCGGTCCTAAGCCGAGGAGCTTAGCCCTCGCCGACCGACACCAGCGCTCATAAATCTGGGGGCAATTCCCCCAGCAGACACGGACGCCGACCGGTCCTAGGCCGAGGAGCTTTGCCCTCGCTGACCGACTCCTGCGCCCCTAAGTCTGGGGAGGATCCCCCCAGCCAACGCCAGCTTCGTCCATTCCTAAGCCAAGAACAAGGCGACAACGCAAAGTACACAAGAAGTCCAAGTAAGTCGATTTCGTTTATAATGGCTAACCAGAATACAAAAATGAGTCTTATTTACAGGGGAGCAAGGCGAAGGATACACCCTACAAACAATCTACTTGCGACGAATGACAGAGTTCTTCGCCTACAGAAGCTAGATCGACACCGACAGAGCAAAATTGGTTGACAAAAGACCCGAAGTAGGTAGCCCAAGCTAGCAGCCATGCAACCAGCAATTGTTGGCCATGGAGCCGATAACGAAGCCGAAGGAGATAGCTGGGGCCAGGGATCCATTTCAAGTAGACTGGCCCAAAGCGAAGCGAATGATTAAAAATTTGAGGATAAGGCCGGGAGGGACGGCTTAGGGAGATCGAGCTCGGGAGGACACATCCTCGGGCACTTCGCCCTGCTCGGAGCGAGGGGGATCGACCGGCGGTGGGGCTTGCCGAACACGCTCCGCACATTCGCGGAAAGAAGACTGGACGACTTCGACGATCCGAGGGGCGATGAGGTCTTCATACTTACCGAAAGCCTCCCTGAGAACCTCGAAGATCCTCTTCCCCAGGGTCTCGACGACGCCCTTCTCCACCTCCTCTGCAAGCCGCACCACCTGGCGCCGATCCGACAATTCCTTCTGAAGCTCCTCCCTCTCCAGGCGGAACGATTCCGCCGCTTCCTCAGCTGACTGATGAGCATCCTCCAGCTTTCCCTGGAAGTCACCCACTCGTCCCTCCAACTCGGCCACACGGAGGTTGAGACGCCGAGACTCCATCTGGGCCTCCGTCATAGCCACCTCAGCTGCCCCGGCCCGCTCCTGAGCCCTCATGGAGGACTCCTCCAGCTCCCTCAAGCGGACGGCTCGACACTGCAACTCCACAGCGAGCGCTGAACCCTGAAAAGACGAGACATGGGCTAAGAAGAGAATAAAGAGAAAGAGAGGATAACAAGATAACCGAACCTGTTGAAGGATCCAGACCAAGGAATCCGACATCTTGTCGGCCGGGATCTTCTTGAGGAGGCTGCGGTCCCGGGGAGGGACGGAGACCTCGGCAACCTGCTGGGCCAGGGCTCGGTCAGCAAACATCGAACTCCCAGGGATGACGATCGAAGCCAAGTCGCTCGCCAACAAGGCCCCGACCCCTGGTGATACGGGCGAAGACGCTGCGAGGGGGGTGGCTGGCAAGGCTATCGAAGGATCCCTGGCGGATGCCACGGGAAACGCGGAACCTTTCGGACCGGAGGGATCCACGTCCTCCTTCCTCTTCTTTCCACCGTGGGGCTCCGAAGGCGCCGGAGGGGAACGCTTCCGCCTCGCACCATCCTCACCCCCCGGAAGGGGATCGCCAGAAGAAGAGGCGGGAGGCGCGGCCACCACCTTACCCATGGAAGGCTCGGCTCGGCGCACTTCCTCCTCAACGGTCCTCCGAGGCGCCCTTCCTGAGGTACTACCTCGGCTCCGAGCGGCTCCACGACGGATCAGCTCATCGACGTCACGGACGAATTCGCGGCCAGCCATCCCTGCAAAGGAGACCGAAATCAGGATGAGTCATAGGGCGATCCGGGGATGAAAAAGCGACCTACCCGGAGACCACAAGACGGCCTTCAGGAGTGGGTCCTCCAACAAAGACCAGATGGACTTTGTTTCCAAAGGAAGAGCCAACAGAAGCGCAGCGGCTGCCCGGTCGGCGTCTGAGAGAACTAACGACGGGCGAGGATGGACAGAACTGCCCCAGCTTGTTAGAATATGGGCCTCCCCCAAGAAGACCACGAAAACATAATCCGAGTTCCAATCCCCTGACCAGCGGGGTAACCCGATCAGGCATTCCCTCCTCGAACGAGCTCGGAGTAGCAGCCATGACCCCGGACCGACCGTCTGGACCTGGTAAAAGTGGAAGAGAAGGGGGAGAGTCGGCTCCAGACCACGGGAACAGCAGAGCGTTACGAAGCCCGTCAGTACCGCGATCGAACACGGGGTGAACTGACGCAGGGACACTGTGAAATGTTCCATGACCTGGATGAAGAAGGGATGGAGCGGGAAGTGAAGACCCAGGCGGAACATCTCGACGTAGACGCCGACCTCATTGCTCCTCGGAAGGCAAATCCGCTTGTCGACAAATGGAACCCGAACCTCGTATGGGAAGCAGAGATATCTCTCCCGGATCTCCGCGGCCACCGAAGGAGGGGTCCTCGACGGCGTACGGAGGACAACCGGGGGCACATTAAGCCGTACGGCAGCTGACGCCATGTCATCACGGGCGTAGTCTGGAAAAAGTTTCTCCTTCCCCTTATCCTGAAGAGAATGACTCCCGGCGGGGGAACCTGATCCCCCTAGCCGGGGCTCACCCCGCCTGGACTCTGAAGGATCCCTTGCCCTTTGACCAGAACCGCCTATCCTAAGGGCAGCCATGAGATGAAAAGCGAGAGAGGAATTACCTTTTTTTGACTGGTCTGGAGAAGGCAAGGAAGCGAAGGCGACGGGAAACTCCGAGTTGTGGAAAGCTTTGAATACCGGGAGGAGCAAAGGAGAAGTGGAGATCAACACAACTGGGGATCTTATATGCCAGGGGAGAATTTGAAGCGCCTGACAAGAACGCGTGGCGAGGCTCGAAGAGTCGGCGGCGTTCCGAAATTGGCGCCAGTCGAAGTCCAATCGATCCGCCTCATCATGACCTGCATTTATGGCCTCGCCTCGATTGGAGCGCCGCTCGGAATCCCAGGAGACATAACGGGTGATCTGAGCAAGCCGAGGCCGATCGACCCCACCAATGGCGGCTCACGAACCCTTCGGCTTCTCGAACTTAAGGCGACCCCGCGAGCGGCGGGGATAAGCTTGCCGCTACACGTGGCAACATCTGAAGGCCGACGGCGCTTCGGAACCCGCACCTTGAAAACATCGAACGGGCCAACCCATGATGACGACTAATAAATGAGTCGGTATCGACTGGCGAGCTCGTCAAAATCGGCAGAGGTCACATCGGCCGAGCCGAACCGACCGAGGCCGATCAACCCGACCGATAGGGGCAATTGTTACGCCTATTTGACCGAGACCCGTAAAGCACGAGCCCAGGAGCCCGACTACTGGTCAAAAGCCCATCTGCATCCTCAAAGCCCATTCGACAAAGGCCCTACAAGGGACCTCCTCGAACGTCGATCCGACCCAGCCCCAATAACCCGTTGGTCGCTCGCCCACTCCTGCGAAAACCACTCCCCCGGACGCGCGACCACTAAATAGCGATAATGTGGAGGTGCTGGCATGGCGGAGAGAGCGGCGGCGAGGGGGGACTGATGGGGCACGATCAATGGCGGACGTGGGACGTGGGTCAGAGGCAATCACACGGGAGCTCGACAAAAGGGCCAGGAAGACGACGAAGAAAGAGACCGCATCTCAGGTAACAAAACCGAAGGTACTCCATCAACGACCTCGTTCCCCCAATTCATCTCCTTCCTCCCCCGCTCGCGCCGAGAGACGCCGTTACGATCTCCTCACGAGTCGGACCGTCTCCGCCGGGCCTCCTTTCTCAGATCTCTATCTGACTTAGGCATCGGAGGGGATTTGGCCGGAACCAAGGTCCGGCCCCCTGACGAGCATTCTCGTCTGCGCAGGTGGACAACAGATCAACGGGCCGAGGCTACCCCTCGCCCCTCTCCGACCACTCGATCGACTGGGTAGTGAGGCTTCCCCTCATCGTCAGCCTGCCGAGGCCGAGCACGCCCTTCCGAGGCCGAGCGTCTTAGTCGGGTCTGAGACTCACCCTCGCCACCCGTCGGCCGTGCATCTACCCGGGCGACTGAGGCTACCCCTCGTCCCCCTTCCAGCCGAGGCCGAGCACACCTGTCCGAGGCCGAGCGTCTCAACCAGGGCCGAGGCTACCCCTCGCCCCTTCAGCACCGATTCGAAGCCCCCGAGGGACCCAAAGCGGGCCCCTTGACCACGTTGACCGGGTTCTCCACGGTCAACGCTTTGTAGTGAGAAAACACTCTGAAACAGGTATGACAGCTTATTGGAATGCTAGTGGGTATGATATGAACATCACCCTAAGGTAGAGAACCTAATAGAGTGAGTTATTATTTAAATATCTTGGGATGAACCTAATTCAAGGATATTTTCAATCAAAACAGATAACCAGTCGCTCCTTAGCGTGACGCGCGTCGAGACGAACCCACGACAACAGTTTTCACCGGAAGCAGGCAAGTGAAACTTGCCAACTTTACTTTAGGCCATGTTTTTAGGCCAATTCCTTGTACTAGCGTGAAAGAGACTAGATCGTGAAATGATAGCGATCTAGGCGCAGCTTTGAGATCTAGCTTGACAACGAAGCTAGATCTGACACCTTGCCATATCATTCATGCATCGATAACTGTCATGTTTAAATTCCTTAACTGTACGCATTTGAATTGTTAACTGCCATGCATTGCATCTTACATGACATCCTAGTTAAATTTGCATCGTAGCACACGCTACACTACATGTACCAAATCCATGTTTCCGTGTTACCGGCTAGGCACCCGTTAGGCGGGCATAACCCTACGCCATCCGTGTTAAAAACACTTCCTGGCTCGTGATCCAGAAGCGAGCATTCCGTGTTCGGGGGTAATGCCCTGGCTCGACACACGTGGAGGGGTAGGGATAAACGGTCACTTGAGCGTAAGAGTTGGCCCGTACAGCCACTCTAGCCAAAGGGCGGAATCTCTGTGCACGACGTGATTACAATTCAAGTACTTGTCCTTTACTTGTTTACTTGCCATGCCATGTTATTTGCCATGATATACCATGCCATACTTTACTTTAGAACTGCTAGGTTGCTTTACTTTCAAAGTTGTCATACTTTACTTTAGAACTGTTAGGTTGCTTCCTTTTATAGTTTCCTTGCACAAGTCTTTTAGACTTGCTGACATGTGCCCCTTCTCTTTGGGTGACGCATGTTAGTTGCTGAACCAGAGACTGCAGTCGAGGGTGACGTGTTCGTGGAGTACGTGCCCGATCCGTTGTTGACGTTGAGTACGATGCTTCCGGTGACTATTCTTAGTGTCCCCCTGCTGAGCTTCCGTTTGTTTAGTTTTGTTAAGTTGTCGGTGCGCGGCACCTGTACTATGTTTTTATGTACCTTGTACTTTTGTTTGGCCATGCTGGGGCCCTTGGTCCTTTTCTCTATAAGCCTGGTGGCTTTTTCTGTGATGTTGTAATTTAATTTAATGGATATTCTGAGATTTCTTTTTGGTCTCATTTCCTTGTTTATTATCTTTGTTTCGTATCGCAATTGCAAGGACCTGCCAATTAATGTTTATTGACGCTTATCGGACTTGCGGCTTTGCAGCTTCAAGTCTGAGCGGACCTTCTCACGCTTCGCCTCCGCATTTTTTTGGGAAGCGGCGCGTGACATTACTCATCGAAGCCAGAGTAAGGCACCTAGCCTTCTCTGCATCCCTCTGGTATAGCTTATAGGCTTCCTTTTCCTCGAAGGTCGAATCGTCATCGGGCTTCTCCGGAGCGTCCTCGAACAGTACGTATCCAATCCCGGCTAGGGAAATGACCAACTTAATGTTCCTAAGCCAGTCTTTGTAGTTTGTTCCATCGAGCACGTTCTTCTCTACCATATATCTAAGACCCGAATCCATTCTGCATTTATAGATACTTTAGTCAGTATATGTTCGTAGTATAGTTTTAATGGTTTTAATAAAACTATATTCTCCCACTAAATTTATTAAAGCCATAATAATAAACAATTTATTATATAATAAAATTTGTGAGAGAGGGACCCGATTACCCTGAGACTGACAACCTTGAGTGTGTCTCAACAAGTTGTCCGACTCTGCAGTCGGTAGACGAACTCGTCGTCAATCATATTAAATATGATTCCCTATCGATTTTACCCCTAGTCATTTGTGATCATGAGTGTGCTCATCCGGATCACAATTGCTAGCCTAGTCGGACCCTTGTTTTCGCGTCTAGCCTGACTTGCCCCGTCGCTCGGTGTATGCACGACACGTCGGTTTGAGTCAGGACTTAGACTACATTCTTGGTTAGACTTATGCCGGTGCTCGGTGGATGAGACAACGGTTTTAGTCAGGTCAAGATGTCAATCAAGAAATCGGTTCCTATAAGATCGATATGTCACGGCTTGAGTGTATCTTAACAACCGTAACAGGTTTCTTACAGTTGCCAACTCCTAAAACAAGGAGGGCTACGATTTATCTTGAACAAGAATATTATCGTATTTGACTTAGGTATAGTCGATGCACTTACACAGTCATGAATTGACTCCTTGCGGTCCAGCGGACGCGGCCAGGGAATTGACTAAGCCAGGACCACTTGGTACCTAGACTAGCTAGGTTGGTCCAGCAAACTTAGCCAAGCACATTGACCGACATCATGATCCATTGAAGGAGTTTTCATCAATTCTATGTTCGTCCAAACAACTAAATGTCTTTTAATTAAAAGAACTAGTTAATCCTTATCAACTAGTGGATCCTAAAATTCGAAATTTTATGGATTGGTTGAACAATTTTTATTAAGTCCTTATCAACTATAAGGTTCATTCTTTCAACGTGCAACCCCAATCTAATTAGGATTTTCATAAAACATTTACAACATATTACAAAAATAGTCTTTTATGAAAATCATCAATTAAACGATTTATTGAGTGATTGACAATCAAAGGGACTACCCTAATCTAGTATTAGGCTTTGATGTTGTTTTTGTTTATAAAACATAACATGTCACTAGTTTATTAAAATTTCATCTTATAAAATTTTAATCATTTAATGGCTAACCTAAAACGGTTCATGAATACATTATTCAACATGTCCATTAAAAGAAAATTAAACAACTAATTTATCCGCATAAATAAAAGTTTCATCTAGTGACATATAATGAGAATTTTCAAGTTAAAATTATCTACATAATAAATACCACGCAAATCTAAAATTTAACAATTAAATTTAAAGATCAAAATTTTAAAGCTTAAAATATTTTTATCACATAAAACTAGGTTTCATAAAATTATCAAATAATTTTAAAACCTAGGCTTCAAAATTTTAATCAAACATTTCTAAGATTAAGATATTGCATAAAAAAATCTTGAAACCTATATGTAACTTAAAAGAAACTAATTTATCATTTCATCTTATGAAAATAAAATGTTTCTATAATTTACATATCCATTAAAGCAATTTTAAAACACTTTTAAAATCACTAGAAATAGTTTTAAAAGCTTTCAAATAAAGTTTTTTTAAAAAAATTCCAACCTTTATGCAACTTAAGAGAATTAAATTCCAAAATTAAAATTCATCTTTAAAGTTACATAAACTTTTAAATGCTCGGAAAAATTATTATATCTCATAAAAAACTTTTATAAATCATTTAAACATTAGAGACCTATTTAAAATTTATCGCATAAAAATAAATTGTCCCCAAAAAAATTTCCGTGTTGTAAAAACAATTTTTTAAAACACAAAACAATTTTAAACTAATTTTAACATAAAGATAAAATAGTTCGTATGTTAAAATTAAGCAATTTAAAGATTTAAAAAACGTCGCTATAATAGATCTATATGATAACCGTTGCTCTGATACCACTGTTGGGGTTTTGGCAGACCCTCAGAGCTCGGATCTGTGTCCGTCCTAAGTCGGACGGACCACAGGGGCGTAAAACGCACC
Organism: Scilla litardierei; assembly: GCA_030789695.1. Taxonomy (NCBI): domain Eukaryota; kingdom Viridiplantae; phylum Streptophyta; class Magnoliopsida; order Asparagales; family Asparagaceae; genus Scilla; species Scilla litardierei. Next base: position 72,257,032 of record CM061131.1, read on the forward strand.
GGAAAATCAAAAACAAAACTTTTTAAGCTAGCTAAACAATTTAGCTAGGCTCTGAGGGAGCCAGAACCTAGCCCGATCTATGCCAACTTGGGGTGGATCTGACCACCCCAAGAGGAATCTACTCTAAAGCGACAGAATTAAATCTACACTAAAATTACTTAACCACATACCTGGAATCTTGGCCCTGGAGCAGGCAAGATGTACCGCACCGTCTTCTGAAGCTCCTCGTAGCCGAGCCGCCTTGACTCGATCCGTCGGAGCCACCTCGCACCCTCGAACCGATCCGCCCGAACCGACTTTCGCCTCCGAGCCGATCACACGCGGTAGAAAGTGTCACGCCCCGCTTCCCAAAAACGTGGAGGCGAAGCGTGAGAAGGTCCGCTCAGACTTGAAGCTACAAAGCTGCAAGTCCGATAAGCGTCAATCAAATTTAAAACTGCAGGTCGTTGCAACGCGAGCGAAACAAGATAATAATAACGAAAGAGACAAAAGAAACATCTCAGAATATCCATAGCAATAAATCTCAACATCACAGAAAAGCCACCAGGCTAAAAGAAAAGAGTCTAAAAGAGGCCGAGCATGGCCAACAAAAGTACAAAGTACAAACGACGGTGCTACGCACCAATAACTAACAAAAGGCCTAAAACAAAATAAAGCTCAACAAAGACTCAAAGAATGGTCACAGGTGTCCAAAAAATCCTCCTGTGCAATCATGGACTCAGTCTCAGCGTCAGCAACTACCTCGTCCGCTACAACTATCTCTGGCTCAGGGTCTAACATGTGACACCCAAAGAGAAAGGGGCACATGTCAGCAAGTCTGGAAGACTTGTGCAAGTGAAACTGAAAGTACAAGTAAAGCAACCTAGCAGTTCTAGCATGATGCGATGACATGGCAGTTAAAGTATGGGTGCAGCAGGTAAAGTAAAGTAAAGTAAAGTATGAGCATGGCATGGCATGGATGACAAGTATTACATGAATCATTCACAAGACAAGTACAAGACAAGAAAAGTAAGCACCTCGTGCACAGAGATTCCGTCTTTTGGCTAGAGGGCGGATCAGGCCACTCCTAAGCTCAAGTAACCGTTTATCCCTACCCCTCCACGTGTATCGGGCATTGGTTTCTAGCCAACACATGAGGCCCGCTTCTGGACCACGAGCCAGGAAGTGTGTAAACAAGTATGGCGTAGGGGTGCACCTAGCCAGAAACACGGAAACACGGATTGTACAAGTATTTTGTAGCGTGTGCTACGATGCAACAATCAATTTGGATGACATGTAAGATGCAATGCATGGCAGTTAAAAGTGCGTACAGATAAGGAAAGTAAACGTGACAGTTTAGTATGCATGAACAACAAGTTTAAAGGGTTGGATTTAGCTTCGTTGTCAAGCTAGATCAATTAGGTGACGGATCTAGTTTCGTTGTCAAACTAGATCAAGTAGGCGTCTAGCCAGCTATCATTTCACTGACTAGTCTCTTTTACGCTAAAAGCAAGGAAGTGGCCTAAAAACATGGCCCTACACAAGAGTGGGCAAGTTTCACTTGCCTGAAACTATCACGTCAAGAAAACACCGTCCAACGAGTCCAAAGTCACGATTCCTACGTGCACAAGTCCACCGGCCTACATCCGTTTTATTAATCTTGATTAGTGAATTCTAAAACATTTAAAATACTTTAAAATACTGATTTTTAGTCTTGATTAGCATGCAATTGGGTTGGGGGTCCTAGGGGTGCAAAACGTTACCTCAACACGACGCGAAAGCTACACCGGCGTCGGGTAGCGACGCCGGGGGTTGGAATAATAGAACGCGCTCCAAGTCCTGATTCCAATATAGTTTCCTCGCTGGAAAGTTCAGAGCATCAACCCGGGCGACGATTCCAGATTCCAAAGCTCGCACGTGCGACGACGGGCTACGACGTGCGACGACGTCGTACGCGACGAATCCTCAAAGAGCAAGCACCTAGGTGGGGCCCACAACAGTCCTAGGGGCCTTTGGGGGACCCACAATACCTCTGGAGAACTTGGGGGGCCCACGGTGGCAAGTGGTGCGACGGATGCGGGGTTGCGAAGAGTGGCTCTCGGTCGTACACAGCCAATGCGGGGAGATCCGTCGGTCGTGCGCTCAAAATGCGGGGGCTGCGACGTTGGGGTGTGCAGCGGCTGCGGGGCGATGCTTGGTGCGAGGGCTTCCTTCGGTCAGACCGGTCGGGAGCCTCGGTCAGACGCTTGGATGCGGGGCGGGGCAGCGTTGCAACGTTGCAGCGCTTGCAACAGGGGTCGGTGCGGAGCAGCGGGTCGGTCGTGCGGGCTGCGGAGCGGGGCGACAAGCGGGCGACGGTGCGGAGCTGTGCTGCGATGAGGGGCTTCTTGGATGCGGGCCAATCCCTCGGTCAGACCGAGGGAACGGAGCGGCTAGCGGCTGCGGGGTGCAGGCGGGGCTTGGTGCGGGCGGAAGCATCGGTCGGGGGCGGGGGAAACGGCCTCGTTTCTTCGGTCGTGCGGTGGCTGAACGTCGCAACGTTGCGACGAATCATCGCAACGTCCAATTTTGGTTTTGGAGGAGGCTAGGGCTAATTTCTTGTGAAAATAGGTCTTCCTAGGGTTTGCTTATATAGTATAGATGGGTTGACTTGGTCTAGGGCTAAATCTAATAGGATTAGAAGTTTAAAAAGATTTAAAATTCAAATCTAACCAACTCCATCTCACCCAAGGCTTTGACATGGTCCAAATGAGCTGGAAATTGGCTCAAAAATTCTTTAAAACGTTTAAAACTCAAATAAATTTTATTTGGCCGAAATTAATTTAAAAATGAATTATTAAAAATATTATAAACCTTGTTAAAAATCTAAAAGTGGTCAAATAACCTCCAAAAATTATAAAATAAATATCGTGGTGTTCGTGGCGACGAATGTGAGCTAACTAAGAAGACAGATCTCAAATTCGACGTCGGACGACGAAACTAAAAATAGAAACGTCTCCCGTCAAGAGTGAGAATCGTCACGTCTCATCGAGTAAGTTTAAATTGTGGGAAAACGAGTCGAGAAACGTCGTTCCAAATTAGTGCCACCATTTAATACCCTCAGAGACGTTCACAACGACATATCACACTAAAGTGTTCACAGACGAACAACGTCTAAAACAAACACGTGCACGGCCAAAGCACGTGCACGAACAACGTACGACGAAAAGTGGTCGTTACAGAAAGTTTCACTTGAGTAGAACCCACGTCTTAGACGTCTGGATCCAAATCCAAACCCCCTTCGTAGTCTTGCCAGGACTACTCCGGAGAATAGGAAGAGAGAGAGAGAGAGAATAGTTTAGTTTGCCGATCGAGCTTGCTCTAAAAATCTGGAGCTACTCGATCGAGGACTTAGTGCGTTTTTCAACGAAGAGAGTGCACTCCTATTTATATAGGGAGTCGGCACTCACTCTTTTGTTGTGAGCAATGTGGGACTTTTGCAAATGAGAGGAAAATTCAATTAAGCCAATTTAGCTTAATTTGTAGTTTAAGTGAGCTTTTCATAAAAGCAAACTTTAACTAATTAATTCTCTTCGCTCATTAAACTTTCGAAACCAAACAAGCTGTCAATGTAACGGGCTTCGAATGGTGAACGCGTAGAAACCAACGGCGATGAATTTCGACTTCGTTTGGCCCCTCAAACAATTGCCCAAAGTTGGGAAAAAATCAACTTTCGTAGCCGTCTTTTTGGGGTTTCAAAAACCCTAAAATAACTTAAGTTAACCGCTAAGCTTAGCGGGCGTGCCCGCCCAAGGCATAGGAGGCGGGCCGCCCGCCCGCTGGGTAGCGGGCGTGCGCCGCGCTGCCCGCAGTGCAGCGGGCCGTGCCCGCTGTGCAACAGGTGTGAGCCCCCTGCGGCCAGCGGGCCGCGCCTGTTTTGCCTCTGGGTATGAGCTTGTTAGCCCAGTGGGTCTAACCCACCTTGCCTTGAACTATTTTCGCGTTTCTGGGCTCGTTTGAGCTCCGATTTGGACGCGGTTTGAACCTATGTTTAGACCGGGACGATCTGTAGTGCCCTGGGAAGCCACTGCACATGTACTAGGGGGGTGAATAGTACTTTTAAATAATAGGGAGAGTTATTCCTAATTATCGTGCAATTAACAAACAACAATGCGGAATAACAACGATCAACAAGAATAAAGGAAAACGCAAACAAATGGTTTAATGGGTTCGGATCCACCCAAGTCTCCCCGACTTGTTCCCGGTGATCCTACTTCCCAACCACCCGGATCCCTTCCAGATACTTGAGTTAGAAACCCTAACTCAAGATTTCCAATATTAACACTTGCGAAAACCTCACAAGTGCAATCGACCTACAATCGATGACCGTGACTCCCACAACCTGGGATCACGCAAAACCTCTCACAACCGAGAGTATACAATTCAAATATAACTGAAATGAAATGCTTACCAACAAAATACCTATGCCTTGAGATTTCTTACCAAATTAGGGCAAAGAGGATTTTGATGGAGGAAGAGTCACCAAACCCTAGCTTCAAGAAGATGACCAGCAATGGAAGCCTAGGGTGGAGATGGTGACCTAGAATCAAGCTTCTAGCTTGAATGGCTCACAATGGAGAGAATCTCTCTTGAGGATTTGGGACTCAAGAACTTGAGGGAGAGATTCTTGTGAGAAGAGAGAGCTTGGAAATAGAGTTGATTGCTCTTCTCTTTTGATCTGAAAATATCTCTAATATATTGCTTAACCCCTTCAAGGAATGAATCAGGATTCTATTTAAAGGGGCAAGGAAAAACGAGTTCAAAAAGATCCCAACGGCTCTATTCTGAACCAGACTAGTCGGTCTAAGAAGTATCACTGACCGACTAGTTCATCAACTAGTCGGTCGGTGATTCAACATGGACCGACTAACAGCTCGACAGCCAAAAGAGTGATTTCCAGGCAACATGAACTAGTCGGTCTAAGAAGACTTGCCAACCGACTAGTTTGCCAACTAGTCGGTCGGTGAGTGTTCTTTGACTGACTAAGAGTGAAATTTACGAAGCTGAATACAAGTTACACTAGTCGGTCTAAGAACAAATACTGACCGACTAGTTTCACAACTAGTCGGTCGATGAATGTTCTTGGACCGAGTAACTGTAAACAGTAACTCAGGCTGTACAGAGGCAAGCTCAACTAGTCGGTCTGAGAAGGATTCCTAACCGACTAGATCGTCATCTAGTCGGTCGGTGAACCTTCTTTGACCGACTAATTGATCGACATGGCTGAGCTGAAATGAGTTAGGACATCTAGTCGGTTCATGAAGAGTTGCCGACCGACTAGATCGTCATCTAGTCGGTTGGTGACTCTACTAGAACCAACTAAGATGCACTAGAAGCCGAGGGAAGAAGAGATAGGCTTCGGGAAAGTTTCTAAAGGCTTCTAAGATAATCCTAGCTCTAAGATATGAGCGATATGAAGATAGACATCTACGAATTACTCAAGGCTTAACATTCTATAAATCGAAGCTAAAAGACTATGAATAAAACCTTAAGGAACGGTCTTCGAAAGCTTCGATCAAATCTTCATGACTTCCAAAAAGGTCCAAAGGCTTCAACGAAGCTTTAGGCATTGAATACGAGCTTTGAAAAGTCTTAAGATGTCGCTTTGAGTGTTCTCGTGAATTTGGCGATGATCTCCATAACTGCGCTCACAAATTGTTAGTTCACGATTTATTTATGTTTGCTCATCATCCAAAACCAAATACGGGGAGTCCAATACTCAACATTCTCCCACTTTTTGGTGATGACAAACCAACATAAATAATAATCAATAAAAATGTACTAAATGAAATTTACTTACTCCCCCTGCATTGATGACACATTAGTTCCGTATGAAATAATAAACATATGCATCAATCAGGTGAGAAAATTAAAAATACAAATCCAGTTATCGAATTTGAAATACATTTATATTTTCTTAACTCCCCCTGAATCTAACATATCAAATTAGATTCATGCTAAACTTGCTAAACATTTATATTTTCTTAACTCCCCCTGAATCTAACATATCAAATTAGATTCATGCTAAACTTGCTAAACTATCATTTAGCACATGCCATTATTATATCTCTCCCCCTTTGGCATAATCCAAAAAGTGCGGGAGGAAGCCAATGACAATAAATCATGGCCAAATAATTCATTAAGCATGGGAGTCTAAGAATACGACCACGTTTCATATGACACTAAAATAAAATTCGAATAAAATCAAAGCGTGTCAATGAGACCATAGTCGAAAAGCGAAAACTTAAATCATCAAAATATCAAATGTAAATTCACTTATTGATGAAATGAATATACTCTCCAATATCAACATTTATAGCTATTTTAGTGCATGGAAAACAATTCTATGTTTTCATACAACTAAGGCTATTGAATCAAAATAAATCGTCGAGCGACGAAATCAATATCAGAGACATGCATAAAATGTGCACAAAGGAATGAACCATCAGAAGAGTGGTGCACATCATAGAATATCAAATGTCACAATATCGATCGAAAATAAACATTAAGTAAAAGCACATCAAAACTAAGTGAAGTGTGCGATGAGAAGTGACAAGGTGATAAAAGTAATACGAAAATCATCATAATAACTTTTAATAACATGTCATGCCAAAAATAGATATGAATTTCAAAGCACTTATGGCATTCACAATTCTATCATGCTAGGAGAAACAAAATGATACCAATGTAAAGAAATAGATTCTAACCAAGCATGCATTCAACCCTCATGGATACCAAATGTAATATCATACTTACAACATTAAGCTCCCCCTACATTGGTGCATTACCTAAGCACCATCAACTCCGTTTGAATGAAAGTCTTCGCAAATCGAGGAGTTGGTAGGGTTGGTATCCCACGGTGGGTTGAACCTAGAAAACTTCATTTTGGTATCCAAAAACCCTTTTGAATCCAATGGGTTAGACAACAAATTTGAAATACGAAATTAAAATAATTGTAACCCATGAGTTAATGTAATCAAAATCAATTTTATAATCAAATGCCTTGGTACCAATAACATGATCATAAACTCATGGTACCAAGCATTGAAGAGTTAAAGGAACTAACCCTTCGGAAACCAAGTCCAAGAGGAACTTGACTTTCCAACATAATCATCATTCAAAATAACATCATTAATATAGGATTGCACATAAACATTCATATCATGATTGCTAGTGTTCTTGGGACCCCAAATAGTGTAAATTTTGGGAATCCTCTTCCTAGCGGTTGCATGCACAAAAGGTTGATTTCTATGTGGTGCATGTGGCCTAGGAGCATGAGATCTAGCAATAGCATTATGATGAGCATGAGATCCATGATGTGGCGTAGCATACATACGTGGATAAGCATGAGGCGTGTATGCATGAGGATGATTATAAGAGAAGGCATTCACATGTAGATTAGATGTGTGAACATAAGCATTAGGATGTGCATGTGGATGCGGAGCATAAAAATCATTATTAGCATGCACCGGTGGAGTAGGATGTGTGTTCCTACGTGGCATAGCATGAGAGTACAAAAATGCATGACCCCTCTTTGGAGGTCTACCCAAAGTGGGTTTCTTTCCAATCGGGGGTGTGTACGAAGTGGAAGCACTATTGGTAGGAGAACTACCAATGGGGTGTTTGCTCCCACTCGTCGAGGCATCGGATGTCGGCCTAACAAAGGTGGTAGGCGATTTGGATGAGTCTCCCATCTTATACCCCAAGCCAATGTGGTGTTTGGCCGGAAGTAAGTCATTTAGGATATTATCCAAATGGCCCTTACCTTTATTGAAATCATTGATACGGCCTAACGTGCACTCATACTTCTCTTTGAGAGAATGCATCGAAGCATCCAAAGTGGATACTTGCGATGTGAGTGCATAAACACGAGATTTGAGATTCTTATTCTCAAAACTCAAGGTTGAGTTTTGAGACGTCAAATCCGCCATCTTGTGTTCATCCGATTTCTCAAAATGAACATGCTCAAGTTGAGATTTGAGGTTCTTCACCTCATTTCTCAACAAGCCATTATGAGTAAGCAAACTTGCTTTCTCATTGGCGAGTGTATCAACAATGGTGTCATTGTTGGTGATGGTAGACTTAGGAGAGGTTTGGAGGCTAACAAGTTCATCTTTGGTCTTATTGTATCTATCTACTAATTTAGTAAATTTAGACCAAATTTCTTGGTTTGCTAACCTCATTTCATCAATAGTAGGTTCTCCGCTTTCATCCTCGCTACCATCCTCGCTTTCAACCTCGCTATCATCGAAGGAGGACTTTCGATCTTTTGCCTCATTAGCCATGAAGCAAAGTTTTGCTTTCTCCACTCTTCCATCATCCGACTCTCCACTTGAGGAATCCTCTTCGGAGTCGGTGAATGTGCCAACAAGTCCTTTCTTGTACTTTCTCGACTTGTCGTACTTCGATGCTTTCCCCTTCTCCTTGTGTTTGTAGAGAGGACAATCCGGTTTGATGTGTCCTGGCTTGTTGCATTTATAACACACGGGAGTAGAAGCATTAGTCAAACTAACTTTAGATTTATTCAAAGATATACCTTCTCGGAGGAATCGATCGAACTTCCTTGCCATACGGGCAATGGATTCCATGTCCAATTCGTCTTCCGATTCTTCATCATCGGTAGATGGAGCGGCCTTGAAGGCAATCGCCTTTTTCTTTGGCTCATCTTGCTTCAAGTACGCTTTCATCTTTTCCTTCATTCGGATCTTACTATCCTTGCGTACCTCGTAAGACAACAAGGTACCCATTAGTTGTACGACGGTATATTTATTCATGTCATTACCTTCCTCGATGGCGAAGGTACGCTTTTCCCAACATGATGGAAGACCATCGATAATCTTCGTGACTTTCTCCTTTTGGGTATAGACCTTCCCAAGAGCTTTCAAGTCGTTTGATATATCCACGAAGCGAGCGTAATATTCCTTCATGGTTTCGCCCTGCTCCATATGAAACAACTCAAATTCTTTATTAGCAACGACGAGTTTAGAATCTTTTACCATACTCGATCCTTCGTGCAATATGAGGAGTTGGTTCCATATTTGATATGCACTCTTACATGTGCATATCTTGTTGAAGTCCTCGGGCTCCAACGCACAATTCAAGGCATTCATTGCCTTCGCATTGGCTACTTCCGCGGCGACCTCCGCGGGAGTCCACTTCGCGAAATCTTCTTCGGAAGGCTCGACATACTCCGTCATGGTGGCTCTCCATAGTGAAGCGCTCCGGAGGAAAATTTGCATCCGGCATTTCCAATACCCGTAGTTGGTACCGTTGAAGTGTGGAGGCCTGACGGAGGATAGTCCTTCCATAACTGAAGAAGCTCCATCGCGGTTCTTGAAGACGTTGTAGTCGTTGTTCGTCATAGCTCTCAACTTTGGCTATGTTTAGCTTTGAACTTGGCTCTGATACCAATTGTAGTGCCCTGGGAATCCACTGCACATGTACTAGAGGGGGGGGGGTGAATAGTACTTTTAAATAATAGGGAGAGTTATTCCTAATTATCGTGCAATTAACAAACAACAATGCGGAATAACAACGATCAACAAGAATAAATGCAAACGCAAACAAATGGTTTAATGGGTTCGGATCCACCCAAGTCTCCCCGACTTGTTCCCGGTGATCCTACGTCCCAACCACCCGGATCCCTTCCGGATACTTGAGTTAGAAACCCTAACTCAAGATTTCCAATATTAACACTTGCGAAAACCTCACAAGTGCAATCGACCTACAATCGATGACCGTGACTCCCACAACCCGGGATCACGTAAAACCTCTCACAACCGAGAGTATACAATTCAAATATAACTGAAATGAAATGCTTACCAACAAAATACCTATGCCTTGAGATTTCTTACCAAATTAGGGCAAAGAGGATTTTGATGGAGGAAGAGTCACCAAACCCTAGCTTCAAGAAGATGACCAGCAATGGAAACCTAGGGTGGAGATGGTGACCTAGAATCAAGCTTCGAGCTTGAATGGCTCACAATGGAGAGAATCTCTCTTGAGGATTTGGGACTCAAGAACTTGAGGGAGAGATTCTTGTGAGAAGAGAGAGCTTGGAAATAGAGTTGATTGCTCTTCTCTTTTGATCTGAAAATATCTCTAATATATTGCTTAACCCCTTCAAGGAATGAATCAGGATTCTATTTAAAGGGGCAAGGAAAAACGAGTTCAAAAAGATCCCAACGGATCTATTCTGAACCAGACTAGTCGGTCTAAGAAGTATCACTGACCGACTAGTTCATCAACTAGTCGGTCGGTGATTCAACATGGACCGACTAACAGCTCGACAGCCAAAAGAGTGATTTCCAGGCAACATGAACTAGTCGGTCTAAGAAGACTTGCCAACCGACTAGTTTGCCAACTAGTCGGTCGGTGAGTGTTCTTTGACCGACTAAGAGTGAAATGCACGAAGCTGAATACAAGTTACACTAGTCGGTCTAAGAACAAATACTGACCGACTAGTTTCACAACTAGTCGGTCGATGAATGTTCTTGGACCGACTAACTCTAAACAGTAACTCAGGCTGTACAGAGGCAAGCTCAACTAGTCGGTCTGAGAAGGATTCCTAACCGACTAGATCGTCATCTAGTCGGTCGGTGAACCTTCTTTGACCGACTAATTGATCGACATGGCTGAGCTGAAATGAGTTAGGACATCTAGTCGGTTCATGAAGAGTTGCCGACCGACTAGATCGTCATCTAGTCGGTTGGTGACTCTACTAGAACCAACTAAGATGCACTAGAAGCCGAGGGAAGAAGAGATAGGCTTCGGGAAAGTTTCTAAAGGCTTCTAAGATAATCCTAGCTCTAAGATATGAGCGATATGAAGATAGACATGTAAGAATTACTCAAGGCTTAACATTCTATAAATCGAAGCTAAAAGACTATGAATAAAACCTTAAGGAACGGTCTTCGAAAGCTTCGATCAAATCTTCATGACTTCCAAAAAGGTCCAAAGGCTTCAACGAAGCTTTAGGCATTGAATACGAGCTTTGAGAAGTCTTAAGATGTCGCTTTGAGTGTTCTCGTGAATTTGGCGACGATCTCCATAACCGCGCTCACAAATTGTTAGTTCACGATTTATTTATGTTTGCTCATCATCCAAAACCAAATACGGGGAGTCCAATACTCAACACAATCCCGTTATCCAGGTAACCCTTTCCAATATATTTGTTCCTACTAAATTTGTCGTGACCAATTTACGACACGTTTAATCTTTGTTTGCATCAGATGCAACATTTGTGCCTATTGCTATAACGACTAATTTTCAGAACAAGCTTTGTGAATATTACCTATTCAATATCATCAAATGAATTTCTCTCAATTAATCTTCCTATTACTAAGACACGAACACTACTCGGTGTGAGACCCTACAGCCTGACCTTACTACAGGTTGGGGCTCGGAACCCCTAGACGATGATCACCACGAGCAGTAGTTGTCGTCCCTGTTTCAGAATCATCATAACATGATCGACCCTTTGAGAAAAGAATCATTGGGTTTACATTGGCTGTGTCAGTGATGAACTCCGTTAGCTATAGTCCCTTCGTCAAGACTGTGTTGATGTTGGCCTAGGGTATGGTTTACTGTCAACCCTTTTAGACAACATTGGTCAGTATACGGCGGTCTTTATTGTATTCAAGTTGTACTTCTTACAACGTACCCCGGCCGAGGATTAACATAAAGACCGTATTGAGCCTGTAACACTAACTTCCCTTTAACGAAAGTGACGAATCCCATCTTAGTCATCTACTCGCCTCGAGAGCTTCGGGTGCAACTTAACCTAAGATCTTTCAGCAGGCCTAGCCTCGAAGCTAGATCATAGGTCTAAGCTACACGGTTCACTCACAGGTTCGTACAAATGACTTCAGGTCATTAGGACCATCTTACCTATCATTACCCTAGAGTTATTAATGACATTTTAGTTAAAGTTAACCATTTAATAACTCTAATTTGGTCGTTCAGTGAACTCATCCTCCAATGAGCACTTGTGTCTCGTCTCCGACTTCACCAAGTCGAATGACTATGAGATCATCATTACCCTAAGGTAAGACTAAGACACAGTGGTCTATCCGATGTGTCGATATCCAGTTCTCGACACATCTATGACCACGAACCGTTTAAGACTTACGTTTCTATTCGGTCGCTTACTTACTCATAATCAAGATCTTATCTATATACGTAAGGACCTAACTATAAGTCTATGGATATTATCTAAGTATATTAATACGAACGATTTTATACTTAGGATAATAGGTACCATATACAGTATGAACAAGACGTATACTTAGGATAAATTGCCTTATGGGCATATATCCTCCTACAGGACCTACGACCCACCACTCCCGGTGCACAGCAGAGGGACCCGTCACCACCCCCAGAGGGTGGTGCCTCTGCTTGATGTAGTCCTTACCCGCTTCTGCCTCCCCTATTTATTTTGTGCCCATCTGTCTGTTTGAGGCCCTACTTTTACACAGCTTGGGGGAGGCGCCACTAATGCATCATATCTCATTTTGCATTGCATCATGTCATGTTTTTATTTTTATTTCTTTTTGCACATTTTTGTTTATCTCATTTTTATTTTATTCCCCCACCCACCCCACCCCTCTAGGATCATCTCCTGCTCACGAGCGATTTCTTAGCAGTGTGGACAGTGCTAGGTTTAGCTTGGGGGATGAGCGCTACCGCTTTATTTTTTGATTTTTTCTTTTATATTTTCTCTCCTTATTTCAGTCTTTAGTTCGTTTTTCCATCATTTTTTTCACGTCATTTTCTTTATTTTCTCATTTTGCATCATATTTTCTATTTTTACCATGCATGCATTTCTTTTTCTTTATTTTCCCTTTTCTCCACTTCTTTTTCTTTATCTGCTAGGGATGTTCCGCATGATGATATATCTCATGGCCTTATTAGTCTTTTGCGAAGCTTTTTTCTGTTGACGTGCTATTAGGGTGAATTTCAGCTTTACTATTTATATGCATGCATTTCTATTGATGATCTATCTGATTTAATACTTGAAATGAATTGAAAATCGAATGCATGAATTTGTATCTAGTATGATCTATGTTGGAAACGCACCTAGGTTCATGCATCACTAGAACACTTGGAGTATCTGTTTTTATCTTATTCACTTCTGATTGCATGCCTGCTGATATTGTGATTTTTACTGCATGCCTTTTTCAGTATTCATTTAGAGAAGTGAAAATATCAATGCTATATATGAGTTTAGTTAAGGTTTTATTTTATCAAACTGTTGTGCACCCTCTTATGAGTGAACCGAGAGTCCTAGTATTTTCTTTCTCCACATACCTATTTATATCTCTACATATCAGTTGGTTACACCCCCATAGCTATCTTTACCGCATCTCACTTCCCAAACCCAAAAAGAAAAAGTATGGCTTCTAATTGAAAAAAAAGAAAAAATGTGTATATATTCATATTTGAAAAAGAAAAAAAAGAAAGAAAATGAATAAATACTATTTTATATCGTTTTATTAGAAGCTATCAGTTATTCTGGGAAGGGAAAAATAAAAATTCCATATCATTTTCCTTGATGCGACGCCTCGAGCTAAGCTTGGGGGTAAACCAACTAATTACATGAGTGAGCATGACATTAGAGGGGAGACTGTGCACATCAGGGAGGTTTAATAACACCTAAACTTTACGAAATGCCTTGGTTTTCGAGATTTTTCATGTATCGAAATGAATGTCTGAATGGCATGATTTTTCTATTCTCTATTGCATGTTGTGTGATTCCTTTATGCTCCTTGTGTATCTGTGATTGAAAAGAGGCGTTGCCAACTTCTTTATACTAGACTCTAGGGATTGCATGAGATTGATATAATTTGATGGTGTTATTTCAGTAGATCCACATTCTTTGCCTGCACTGCATGCTAGTCATATGATGTGTAAAGCTAGAAATTGCCAGTAGCATGTATGTTTATCATTCAGAGCATCATGATATACTATTTAGGCCTGAGATCTGACCGATCATCCTTAGCACTCTCCTCTCGCTTCCCTTTTTGTTTTTCCTTTCTTTCTATTTTCGTTTTCTTATTTTCTTTTTGTTTTCCTCCCGGCATACCGATTATTCGTCTTCCTCGAGGACGAGTAAGAGGTAAGCTTGGGGGATTTTGATGTGTTCATATTTTCTACTATTTTCATATCATTATTCCATTGCATTTCATGCCATTTTCGCATCCAAACCCCTCAATTTACTGCGATATTGCATTTTTGACGATATTTTCGAGTTTCATAGTGTTTTGTCAGTTTTCAGGGATTTTGGAGTAATTTGGGACCCCACTTGGGTATGGACACATCCGACATGTTCGTGAGCTCATTAGCGAGGCTCTGGAGGAGTTCGCCACACTTCTGGAGCCATTAGAGGAGAAGAGAGAGAGCAGCGAGAGATACAGCCCCAGGAGCCCCAAGAGTCCCCTGATGATTTTCCCAGAAAATACTCGGTCCGAGCGGCTCAGCTGCTCGACCGAGCCATTTCAGTTTAAGAATAGATTTGATACGGGCTGACTCAGACCGAGCAGCTCATCTGTTCGGTCGAGTATCCTCAATTTCCCCAAGCCGAAGCAAGCCACGACGCGGCCCGAGCAGCCGACCGAGTCGACCCCTACTCGGACCGAGTAGAGCTTACTCGGTCCGGGTAGGCTGAGCAGCAACTTTGAGTTTCCATAGTGCTCGGTCGATTAGCTTCTCTACTCCGTCCGAGCGACAGAACGAGCAGCCTATTGCTCGACCGAGTCACCTACTCGGTCGGCAACTCTAGGGTCATTTTTGGAATGTTTTGGAAGGCCGCGATGCATGCGATTTTGGGCGGCTGAAGCAAGGAGCTTTACGGGGACTAGAGAACTTTCATTAGGAATTTTTGAACAGTTTTTGAAGGGAGCTTGGCGATTTTTGTAGGGGATTCTTAGACGAATTTTTGTACGAAGATTTTTTTGAATCAAATACTGGGAGATTATTGCGTTTGTTCTGGATTATTCTTGTTTGGAATCTGAAATTATTTCTGGATCTGCAATTTCTATTGAATTCTCATTGTAAGTCTTTTAGCCCTAATCTTTTGATTGCTATAATGTTTTCTTCCTTGGAATTGATGTTTTTGTCTGTCACTATTGCGATGTGTGAATAGATTTATTCTAGGGTTAATGGGTTAGCCCTAGGACCCTAGGGGAAGATGTAGATTTGGATCCCTACATTGAATTGAGAATTTAAGGTTGTATTTTGGTAGATCCTATCGAATCGGTAGATAACACGTACTGAGATCATGTACACGGTTTATGAAATTGATGTGCTTAAGGGGTATATAGGGATTCGAATAGGGAAATCGATGGATCCAACCAAGGCACGTCACCATGCCCGGCTCGCGCCTTGAGGGGATCCATCGACGAACTATACCGCTACGTTAACGGCTACCATCTTTGCGTCAACGAGAGCCACCGAGATACCCCGTAATTCTAACCCATGAGAGTGGTACGAATCGGGGGATTATTTCCCTAACCTTAATGCAATGTAAAGATCCTATCCCAACATCAACCCCTAATGATCCTGGTGGTGATCCCTAAAGCCCTAGTCCCTTTTATTGATATTACAACAACAACACCCAAACCAAATCCTTTACCCCGATAGCTATCCCACTTCAAGATTTAGGGATAAACTGAGAACCAATTGACACTATCACCGTCCCCGTGGGATTCGACATCTTATATACTATAACTCGACACCGTCCGCTTGCGGATTGAGCCCGAGATTGAAGCCTAGGGACCATACCACACCTGGCGATCGTGACACTACCAGGTGGAACCTAGGTGTAGGTTTTGGGTGCGTCAGTGCTCGATGTATCCACGACACGTCGGTTTGGGTCAGGTCTTAGACTACATCTTTGGTTAGACTTACACCGGTGCTCGGTGTATGCACGAGACGATGGTTTGGGTCAGGTCAAGATGTTATCAAGAAATCGGTTTCTATAAGATTGCCATGTCACAGTTTGAGTGTAGCTCAACAACCGTAACACGCGTCTTACAGTTGCCAAGTCCTAAAACAAGGAGGGTTACAATTTATCTTGAAAAAGATTATTATCGTATTTGACTTAGGTATAGTCAATAGACTTACACAGTCATGATTTGACTTCTTGCGGTCCAGCGGACGTGACCAGGAAATTGACTAAGCCAGGACCACTTAACCCCTAGACTAGCTAGGGTGGTCCAGCATACTTAGCCAAGCACAGTGACTGACATATTGATCCATTGAAGGAGGTTCATCAATTCTATGTTCATCCATCAACTAAATGGCTTTTAATTAATACTAGTTTATCCTTATCAACTAGTGTATCCTAAAATTCGAAATTTTATGCACTTGTTGAACAACTTTTATTATATCCTTATCAACTATAAGGTTCGTTTTGTTCATCGTGCTAGCCCATTCTTATTAGGATTTTAATAAAACAATTACAACATTTTACAAAATTATTCATTTAATGATAATCATTATTTAAACAATTTATGATAATGATTGTCAATCAAAGGGACTACCCTAATCTGGTATTAGGTTTCGATGTTGTATTTGTTTATTTAAAACGTAGCATGTCACTAGTCATTAAAAATTTACCTTATAAACTTTTAATCAGTTAATGGCTAACCTAAAGGGTTCATGAATAATTTATTCATCATGTCCATTAAACATAATCCAACTAATTTAATCACATAAATTAAAGGTTCAATAAAGTGACATGTAAAGAGAACATGCAAGTTAAGATTATCTATACAACATAAATAAATAACTTGCAAATCTAAAATTTAACATTTAAATTTTGAGATCTAAAATTTTAAAGCTTGAAGTACTTTTATCACATAAAATTAGGTTTCATAAAATTATCAAATAATTTTAAATTCAAACCTAAGCTTTAAAATTAACGAAACATTTTTTAAGATTAAATTATCACATAAAATAATATTCAAAACTATATGTAACTAAAAATAAATAAATTTATAATTCCATCTCATGAAAATAAATTTTTTCTTTATGTTACATATACTACAAAATAATTTTAAAACATTTTTAAAATCGTTTGAAATCAATTTTAAAACTTTCAGATGAAGTTAAAAAACTTTCAAACTTTATGTAACTAAAAGAAACAAATATTTAATATCATCTCATGAAACAAAATTTTTTTCTTAACGTTACATAACCTTTAAATCCTTTTAAATGGTTCCTATAACGTGGAACTACTTTTGCAATTCTCCAATTTTAGGGCTAATCCCCCAAAACCCCTGATCCAAACTACCGTAGAGCAACCCTAGATTTGTTCAACTAAGTTTAACCTATCACCCTAACACTAGAATCCGAGGGTTCATCCCTAATCTTAGCAATAGATCTACTCAATCATTACACAAGAGATAGGAACAACGGGAATAAACATCACAAACAGATAATATGAAAGCAATAAAAGATTCAACAATAAAAACACATGAGAAAGACAATAAACAAGACAGAAAATAGGAACATGGGGCTTAAAACGGCCTCCCCAAATGGTGGCTCAACTCCCTCTTTCCCAAAAAACCCCTAGAAAAGACCCTAAAAGCAGTCTCTCGACATAGCGCTCGATCGAGCGTGCCCTAGCGCTCGGTCGAGCACTCCTTTTGGCACTTGGCATAGGTGCTTGGAGAAGGGGCCGCTGGGTCAAGCGGAGTGGCCGCCCGACCGAGCACTCCCTTCGAGGAATCCATGTCGCTCGGGCAAACATACCCGAGCGGCCACTCGCTCGGCTGAGTGACAAAACTCGCTCGACCGAGCGAATTAGATGCGAACTTTCCTGAGAGCTGCTAGGCAAAAACATGTAATGCCCTACTCCCCAAGATACCCGGGAAGTACAAATCCATCCCAGGTATTCTCAGAGTAGAGGTGTTATAAAGAAGGAAGAGAACAGAGATAAAAACAAAACCAACAGACCACTATGCATGTGCTGGGAAGTACAGACAATGCTCCAAACTCAGAATCAACTCAGACAACACAAGACAATATACGAAGGAATAATATCAGTCAAACTATATAAATAAAACAATGTTTACAACAACAACTTTATATACAAATTTACCAAAATACAACATTAATAACAATTACACCCCAAAACTCAAGATACCACTCCACACTCTCTTGGAAAGTTCTTCTGATATACCTAAAAACCCACGGGGAGGAGCACGTCACAGCGTGTCCAAGTAGGAATACTACACCTTTATATGGAATGTTATTTCCCCCCTACTGCATGATTCAAGTGACAAGAGTAACATGAAGGTACATAAATAATAGAGCATTCATGTTAACTTGAATTAAAAGACAACTAAATTGGCATATTAAGTGAACATAAATAATCATGGGAACAGTACAACGACCATGTGAGCATAAATGGTAATAATCTCATAAATGAGCATAATGGTAACAATTTCATGAAAGAGCTTAATAACAACAACACTTGGTCCATTCATTAATTTGGTTATATTAGTGATGGACATGAAAATGAAATGATATTGTCATGGACAAAGTGCTAAGGATTGCTTTGGCATGGCTTCCTATTCTTTTCTTTCATTCAAATTTTATTACTCATTCTCATAGGGTCATGCATCTCCTTGTGCATCCCTTTTTCATCACACAGAGACCTAGAAATCCATACCAACCTCCTACCATAGCCAACTTAGCCATGGCAATAAAATCACACTTCATAACATCCTTCTTTGTTAAAGATTATATCACAAGAGAATACACAATATTCTTTCACACAAAATACCCATAGCTACACTTCTATATCAATTTCTTGTCACAATTTGTTCTTAGCCATCATAGCCGAAATATTACATCATGATAAGAGTAATTATTCATGTCACAAGAAGTGTTATGGAAATGGAACATAATTATCATTAGCTTGCAAGAATGATGACATGAAGGTTAATATTAACAATAACTAGTTTCCACAATGAATATAAATAACAATACTATTAACAACCACAAAGCATATGAAACATATAGCATTCATTAAGAAGACATGTAAATTAAGAATGATCATGGTGTTGGATATGGAAGACGTTTGTACACCCTTGTGGGGGATGTACGAGGGAATACGGACCTCGAACGTCGCGTACACGAAGTCGTGTGCAAAGGGAATCTGTTCCCTTGCGGAGAGGATCTCTGGATGAGTGGGAAAGTCGCATTATATATACATAAGTGCATGCGACATATGGCTAATAAAGGGGGAATATCTTAAGCTTATGTTGTACCATGCATATGGTACAACTTAAGCTTATAATGTGCCATGTATGATGGTACGCTTTAGTTAAATTGTTCTAAAGGAACAATTTACCCTAAAATAACTACCTTGGGGGCTATAAATAAGACCCAAGGGTTAGCCATTTCCTTACACTTTTGCATGGCATTCTTGCATGCATTTTCATTCTAGCGAAGCTCTGCCGAAATACTTCCTCTCCCTCTATCCAAGTTCTTAATCTAAAGTAGAGATTTAGATTGTGGATTTAGTAGCCTTACTCCGTTCGTGAGAAGACTCGATCCGTCGTGGCGAATCCGAAGGCAAAGTTCCGAGACTACCGTGCCACATACGCAAGCGTAAGTCTCAACTTTATTTATCGATCCTAACTCTGTTTTGGCAGGATCCTACATTGGTATCAGAGCCATACGGGTTCACCCCGGTCAAACCGCCGCCCCGTCGAAACTATGAACGAGTCGTTGTCTTTTTCACGAATGGGTCTCCTACCATTACGGATATGGTAGGAACGCTTCGTGACGGAGAGAACGCAGCGGTTGTTCTTTTCACGTTAGGGTCTCCTATCATTACGGATATGGTAGGAACTCTCCGTGACGGGAAGAACCGACCGTTCACGTAGTATGTTATATTTCATTTTTGGCACACGGCCATTAGAAAATAACTAATTTCTCGACGAACAGGTGCTTCATCGACGAACGAGTGCTTCATCGAGGAAGATGATGGTAGTTATCTCCATCGGAGAAGATGAAATTTTAGTGCATGTGCGCCATGGCCAAATGGGCTATGAAGGCCATGCACCCCCCTCCCCATGCGGAGGGGGTTGGCTACGGCCAATAACCACCGGCGACCACCCCATCAAGGGGGAGGAGTGCATGCGGCCACCCCATGAAAGGGGGGAGACCGGCCATGGCTAAAGGGCCATGGCTGGTCAAGGCCAATAGGCCATGGTCGGGCCATGGCCAGCCGGCCAGGGCCGGCCCTGGCCATGGCCGGCCGGCCCTGGCCGGCCACGGCCAGGGCTAGGGAGCCCTGGCTGCGGCCAGGCCAGGCCAGGCCAGGGCCGGCCCTGGCCGGCCACGGCCAGGGCAAGAAGGCCCTGGCCGCGGCCAGGCCACGGCCTGGCATCCCTGGCCAGGGCCAGGGCAGGGGCCCTGGCCCCGGCCAGGGGCCTGGCCGCCCTGGCAGGGGCCAGGGTAGCGCCCTGGCCTCAGGTCAGGGCCTGGCCGAGGCCAAGGCAGGGGCCCCGGCCAGGGGCCAGGCCGCCCTGGCAGGGGCCATGGCAGCGCCCTGGCCTCAGGCCAGGGCAGGGGCCCTGGCCCCGGCCAGGGGCCAGGCCGCCCTGGCAGGGGCCAGGGCAGCGCCCTGGCCTCAGGCCAGGGCAGGGGCCCTCGCCCCGGCCAGGGGCCAGGCCGCCCCGGGCAGGGGCCAGGGCAGTGCTCTGGCCTCAGAACAGGGCCTGGCCGAGGCCAGGGCAGGGGCCCTGGCCCTGGCCAGGGGCTTGGCCGCCCTGGCAGGGGCCAGGGCAGCGCCCTGGCTGCCGGCCAGGGCCTGGCCGCCCTGGCCGTGGCCAAGGCAGGGGCCCTGGCCGGCACCGGCCCTGGCAGAGGCCAGGGCCTGGCCGCTGCCAGTGCCACGGTTGGCCCTGGCAGCGGTTGTTCTTTGGCCAAGGGCCGGTCTGATCGGCACTGGCCGAGAGTGGTGAAGACAAATTTTTGGTCGACCAATTTGGGTGTTTTGGTCGACCAATCCGGAGAAAGGTCTAGGAGGATCACGAATTTGCCGACTAGCCCATACGGGGTGTCAAAAGGCCTTGGTCATACACGAATGTGCCGATTAGCCCATACGGGGCTAACATTTTATGAAGTTTTTTTAACTTGGGCTCTACTCCTTGAAGACTAGCCATAGTGCTCTACTTCATGCGAGATTAGCCTAGTCATTGTGCTCTACTCTACGGAGATTAGCCAATATACTTATGAAATTGTGCTCTACTCCTTGAAGATTAGCCGTAATGCTCTACTTCATGCGAGATTAGCCATGTCATTGTGCTCTACTCTACGGAGATTAGCCAATGAACTTATAGACGTTGTGCTCTACTCTACGGAGATTAGCCAAAGTATTTTCAAATTTTTTGAAAAAGGCATTTTCAAATAGGTTATGTCCCGTCCTTAATCGGGATAGCGCAATTTAGAATTCCAAGTCCTACCACGATCCGGCCATGGTTATCTAACCCATGGGTGTGTAGAACAGGTCTCGTGGCTTGGCAATTGTTGCGCTAAAATTCTTTGCGCAAACTCTCACCTATTCCATTTTGAAAGATATGTTTTTCAAAAGTATTTTTCCGCTGCCGGTACCATACGGGTATCATTTCTGATTTCTTTTTACTTGAGATAAGTAAGAGGGATACTTTGAAAGTTACTTCTAGATGGTAGTTGGGAACGTAGTGAACTTCTCGATTCTAGAGTAACATTTCAACGCATCCAAGGAACTTATCAAGTGTTTAAAGAATCGAAACTTTATGCATAGAATTTTGATCGTGTTTATCATCTTCTTTGCAGTTTTTTGAATCGAATATGTCTACCGCTTCTAAGAACATTGTCGCAGAGCTTAACAAAGGTGAAAAGCTCAACGGCGACAATTATAAACTTTGGTCAATAAAAATCCAATATGTTTTGGAGGAGCAAGATGTGCTTGAAACACTCCAAAACATAATGGAAGAACCTGAGTTGGGCAATACGGCCCAACACAAGAGGGACCGGGAAGCTTATGAGACTTGGACTCGAAAGAACAAAATAGCACGTATTACGTTACTGTCCGCAATGGACAATGACATAATGCGTCTATTTCGGGAATTCGACCTAGCCAAAGACATATGGTCTGAGCTAGAAATAAAGTTTGGTGGAACTTCGGTTACCAAACTCCACTCCTTAAATATTCAATTTGATTCGTACAAGATGCGGCGAGATCATTCTATGAAAAAGCATCTCCGCCACATGGCGAATCTCATAGCTGAATTGAAGGATGCGGGTCTTACGCTGTCTGACGAACAGCAGATCCAAGCAGTCATTCGTTCACTCCCAGATAGCTGGGATAACATGAAAATGCACCTCATTCATAATGAGTGCATTAAAACTTTAAGCGATGTATCTAAACACCTCGAACTCGAGGAAGAGTGGATTCAAGCCGCAAAACCTAGTGCAGAAGTGCACATGGCAGCTAGTTCCTCACATGGAGGAAATAAGCGGAATAATAAACGCTTAAGGTTTGTGAATGAACGAAAGCAAGAACCGGAAACCTCAAAGAAGACAAAGTGGCAAAAGAATGTGCACTCAAAGAAGAAAAACTTGAAGAAGATCAAGTGCTTTAAGTGCAACAAGTACGGTCACTTCGCCCGTACGTGTACAGATGAAAGTGATAAGGTAACTTGTCGGGCTAGTTACATATGTGTTTCTAGTTCCATGTTTCTTGCTGAATCTAACTATTTTTGTTGATTGATTCAGGGGCCACAGACCACGTAGCGAAGGACAGAAGGTTCTTCGTAGAGTATCAAAGGATAACTCAAGGAACAAAGTGGATATACGTCGGCAACAACACTCGTGTTGAAGTCAAGGGCGTCGGAACATGCAAGCTTGTTCTCGACAACGGCCGGACTCTATTATTGCACGACTTCCTCTTTGCTCCAGATATTCGAAGGAATATCGTATCCGTGGTCATGTTAAAGTCTTTAAGTTATGAATGGAGGTTCTATAAACAAAATGTTGACCTTGTTTGTAATAGTTCTTTAGTTGGGTCAGGTAATGTTTGTAATGGATTGATTGTATTAAACACTATGTGTGATGATTCTTCTTCTATTAATGAAAGTTTCCATTTGACAAATGCTTCTAACTCTGAATCTGAGATCATTTGTTGGCATGCAAGACTTGGTCACATTGGACCAACTAGAATGGATAGACTTGCCAAAAGTGGCTTGCTATCTAATGTTTCAAAAGTTGAAATGTCAACTTGCGAACATTGTCTTGTAGGGAAAACTTGTCGCAAGCCATTTGGAACTGGCACAAGGGCCGAAGTTCCATTACAGCTTATCCATTCGGACATTTGCGGTCCAATGAATGTTAAGACAAGACACAGGAAGTCCTATTTCATTGATGACTTCATCCGTTTCGGTCACATTTATTTGATTTCCCACAAACATGAAGCTTTAACTTGCTTCAAAAACTATATGAGTTTAGTGGAAAATCAACTAAATCACAAGATAAAGGTCTTGCGAACCGATCGGGGTGGAGAATATCAATCAACGAGTTTTAAGGAACTCTGTGATGAAAAAGGCATAGTTCATCAAATAACTATGCCTTATACTCCGCAACAAAACGGTGTTGCGGAAAGAAGAAATAGGACATTGATGGAAATGATCCGATCAATGATGTCTCAGGCAAATTTACCTATCACCTTTGGGGGTGATGCATTATTGACGGCAGCATTCATCTTAAACCGTGTACCCTCGAAGTCGGTAAGTTCTACTCCTTATGAGTTGTGGAACAATAGAACTCCAGACTTAAGCATTCTAAAACCTTGGGGTTGTGCCTCTTATGCACATTTATCCTCTCACAAATATGGCAAACTTGGGCCACGTGGGAGGAAGTGTATCTTCATCCGATACGCTGAAAACTCCAAAGGATATGTTTTTGTCGGTCAAGAGGACAATGGGGGTCTTATAGAATTCGAATCGAGGGATGTTGTCTTCTTGGAAAACGAGTTTCCAAGACAGGGTGAGATAAGTCAAGACTTATCCTTGTTTGAGACTTGGGATCAAGAAGGATCGGAACGTTCGAGTGGGAGAATTCTTGGTGAAAAAGAAAATACATTTCAAACTTCACCTATGAATGATACGAACGATACCAATCATATTCCGAGTGGGAGTGATGTTATTCCAAGTGGGAGTGATATCATTCCAAGTGGGAGTGATCAAACTCAAGCAAGACGTAGTAATCGAACGAGGCTAACACATCTGAGATTTAAGGATGAATTTCCTCAAACATTCATGACATTACTACAAGATGATGAGGAACCTGCAAATTTCAAACAGGCCGTCACATGCCCTGCTAAATATAAATGGATAGCGGCGATGGAAGAAGAACTTCAATCCATGAAAACAAACCAAGTCTGGGACTTGGTTGATTTACCTAAGGGACGTAGAGCCATTGGGAACAAGTGTGTTCTCAAAATCAAGCATAAGGCTGATGGCTCCATCGAGAAATATAAAGCTCGCCTTGTTGCGAAAGGTTTCACGCAACAGGAAGGAATAAACTACGAAGAGATTTTTCTCTCCTGTCGTGCGTTTTACCTCCAAAGGCGAGGGTCTATGTTTGGAAATGTGTCCCAAAGATCCAAAAGAAAGCTATGGAAAAGGTTCCATACTCCAGTGCTGTCAGGAGTCTGATGTACGCCATGATGTGTACCAGACCGGATATAAACTATGCTGTTGGTATGGTAAGCCGTTACCAATCCAACCCAGGACAGGCACACTGGAAAGCGGTGAAGAGGATATTAAGGTACCTCAAAGGGACTGCGGACTATGCATTATGCTATTTGTAGCATTCGGCATGGCGGTACAAGAAGCTGTTTGGCTTAGGAAATTCTTAGACAGGCTGACGGATGCCACTGACTCAAGCACTGTTCCTATATACAGTGATAGTCAAGCTTCGATTGCCTATGTCAAAGATCCTAAAATTTCATTATAAGACCAAACACATTGATATTCGATTCAAGTTTGCGAAGAACTATGACAAACAGAAGGAAGTAGACATCGGATACATATCCACGCATAAGATGATATCGGATCCCCTTACTAAGGCAATTCCCAGAGATGTGTTTTTTCAAACACTTATCATCTATGGGAATGCGTAGGTGCTGAGCTGTATCATATAATATTTCCCATGTCTATAGAAGATCAAAGTTTAATTTGCATACAAGTTTCTTACAAATGATTTTATGTACATTTGTGTTTAAGTCTCAGATATTTTATTGTGTGTATGTCGGACAGATTAAGGTTGGCTCTCTCACATGAGCAACCGCCTTATCTTATCAGATGGATAAGATAGAGATGAGACTAGTTTAAAGTCAAAATCATTAAATGATTTAGAGTCGTGACTTAAACAAGATAGTCGAATAAAAGATCTGCATCATATGGATGCTTACAAAAGATCTGAGATCTATATCACAAGGATATTTGAAAGAGATCTCATAGGATTTTTTAAATCCTATCTGTCTTATGCATAATGAGAGTCCGGGAATATTTCATGAGTAGTAAGGGGACTCAAAAGATAGGCACTGTGGTGTATGATCTTTCATCCGTACAACATCATTAAGACATACTCTCCCTGGGAAAGGAGTGATGTTGTAATACGTGTTCATACCACGTATGCATTTCGACCACTGAGTTAGTAGCAATAGTGTTTGCTATTATGTGAGACTCAAAGGCCATATGGGTCTTAACTCTTACCCTCAAGGACTCCAATTGGTTCCTTTAGATTTGACGAGATGATCGCTATCTTAGCGTGTTGCTAATGGGCTATGATAATTCGGCTCGGTGGGGCACGTTAGAAAAGCGAATCAAGTCAAGATCAGAAGGTTCGCAAGAAGAGGAAGATTGATTTCATATTCACATTTGGACTTTAAATGATTCAAAGCTGGCCAGCCAATTGTAATCCAGATGGGATTCAATTGTTGAATATAAAGTATAAGAAATGTGAAGAAATAATCTAGGGTAAAGCATGCGTTGAACTACTCAACTTTGCACCTTCGAGGTCGTTGTGTATCTCTAACAAGTGCACAACAACAGACTCTACGCGCATGACGGTCGCACGGTCTATTTCTCGGTATGATAGATGAAAGAACTAATAGAAAGACGTTCTCTTACAATCCCCTCAAGTGTGAGTGGGAGATGTTGGATATGGAAGACGTTTGTACACCCTTGTGGGGGATGTACGAGGGAATACGGACCTCGAACGTCGCGTACACGAAGTCATGTGCAAAGGGAATCTGTTCCCTTGCGGAGAGGATCTCTGGATGAGTGGGAAAGTCGCATTATATATACATAAGTGCATGCGACATATGGCTAATAAAGGGGGAATATCTTAAGCTTATGTTGTACCATGCATATGGTACAACTTAAGCTTATAATGTGCCATGTATGATGGTACGCTTTAGTTAAATTGTTCCAAAGGAACAATTTACCCTAAAATAACTACCTTGGGGGCTATAAATAAGACCCAAGGGTTAGCCATTTCCTTACACTTTTGCATGGCATTCTTTCATGCATTTTCATTCTAGCGAAGCTCTACCGAAATACTTCCTCTCCCTCTATCCAAGTTCTTAATCTAAAGTAGAGATTTAGATTGTGGATTTAGTAGCCTTACTCCGTTCGTGAGAAGACTCGATCCGTCGTGGCGAATCCGAAGGCAAAGTTCTGAGACTACCGTGCTGCATACGCAAGCGTAAGTCTCAACTTTATTTATCGATCCTGACTCTGTTTTGGCAGGATCCTACACATGGTGACTAACAACAAGTATGTGTATCTAAGAACTTCATCATCTATTAGCACAATTAAAGAGTGAACAAGAATTTGTGTAATAAACATATATTTAGCTCAATTAAAAGAACATGTGTACTACATGATGAAAATAAAATTCCATGTAAAGGTTAGATTCCTACCAAAGGTGTTATCTTCCTTTCAATAGCCAACCTTCTTTCCTAGTTTGCCTCCCTTTAAAGCCTCCTTTCCTTTAATACTTCTCCTTTAATTCATCCTTCCTTTATTTCTTCTCCTTCCTCATAATCTCCATTGAATGACATGCTAATATGGAAAGAAATTAAGAGGAAAATGAGGGGTAATATGATGCTCACGGCAACATGGGGAAAAAAGAGGCATAGTTCTCGGCCTAGAGAAAGGAAAGAATGAAAGAGAGATTAACAGAGAGTAATTAATGGTGAGTCATCAAGTGAGGTGTCATGATCTCTCTTCATCTTACCTACCCCAAATGACACTAATCAATCCCCTAATAAAGACGCCTAATCACTCAAACCAAATAAGCAAACCCCCCGTCACACCATTCTATAATTCTCACCAAGAACTAAAACCTATTTTACATAAAACATCCTCTATTATACAATATTACAAAATACTTACAAAAACTCCTTAAGACATACACACAACAATATGGTTACACTTATTAATACACACATTAATCCACATACTAATAAACTATTATGTATACAAGTATAAAAGACAATTATGGTATTCAACGCATAGGGGTATTACAAACTACCCACCTTAAAAATAAAGTCCGCCCTCGGACTTTCTAAGGCTAGGACTAGGCTAAAGGTGTCTACTTCTTAACTCTACGGCCTTTTACCCACCTTAGAACACAACTATCCCTATGAAGCATTCCCCGCACGATCCTTACACACACCACAGGTTCGAGACCTGCATGGGCCGCCAAATGTAACGCCTCGCTCCCCAAGATACCCAGGAAGTACGAATCCATTCCAGGTATTCTCAGAGTAGTGAGTGTTACAAAGAAAGAAGAGAACATAGATACAAATAAAACGAGTAGGCCACTACGCACTTGCTGGGAAGTCGGACAATGCTCCAAACTCAGAATCAACTCAGACAACACAAGACAAATACAAAGGAATAATATTAGTCATACTATATAAATGAAACAATGTTTACAATCACAACTTTACCAAAATACAACATTAATAACAATTACACCCCAAAACTCAAGATACCACTCCACACTCTCTTGGAAAGTTCTTCTGATATACCTGAAAAACCACGGGGAGGAGCACGTCACATCGTGTCCAAGTAAGAATACAACACCTTTCTATGGAATGTTATTTCCCCCTACTGTATGATGCGAGTGACAAGAGTAACATGAATGTACATAAATAACGGAGCATTCATGTTAACTTGAATTAAAAGACAACTAAATAGGAAAATTAAGTGAACATAAATAATCATGGGAACATTACAATGAGCATGTGAGCATAAATGGTAATAATCTCATAAATGAGTATATGGTAACAATTTCATGAATGAGTTTAATAACAACAACACTTGGTCCATTCATTAATTTGGTTATATTAGCGATGGACATGAAAATGAAATGATATTGTCATGGAAAAAGTGCTAAGGAGTGCTTTTGAAGGGGTTTTGGCGGACCCTCAGAGCTCAGATCTGTATCCGTCCTAAGTCGGACGGACTACAGAGACATAAAATGCAACGAAAAATAAAACATGATAGCTAGACATTTTAGCTAGGCCCTGAGAGAGCCAGAACCTAGCCCAATCTATGCCAACTTGGGTGGGTCCAGCCCACCCCAAGAAGGATCTATCCTAATGCGAGGAAATTAAATTACACTAAAAAGCTTAAAGAACATACCCGAAATCTTGGCCCTGGGGCAGGCAAGATGTACCACAACAACTTCTTGCGCTCCTTGTAGCGAGCTACCTTGGGCCTTCGAACCGATCTACCCAAGCCGCCTCCGAGCCGATCACTTGTCGAAAAAAGTTTCACTTGAGCAGACTCGTGTCTTAGACGTCTTGATCCAATCCAAACCTCCTCGTAGTCTTGCTAGGACCAGACGGGAGGATCGGAAGAGAAAGAGGAGAGGAATTAAGTTCACGATCGAGCGTGCTCAAAAATCAGGAGCTTCTCAAATCGATCGCTTGGTGTGTTTTTCAACGAAGAGAGTGCACCCCTATTTATATAGGGAGTTGGCACCTCTCTTTTCGTCACGAGCAATGTGGGACAAAACAAAATTAAAAGAGAATTAATTTAGTTAATTGAAGTTAGTAAGCCTTTCACAAAAGGCCAACTTCAACCAATTAATTCTCCTTCACTATTGAGCTTTAGAGATGATACAAATTATCATTTCGAAGGGCTTTGAATGGTGAACGTGTAGGAATGAACGACGACGAATTCCGACTTCGTTTGACCCCTCAACCAATTGCCCAAAGATTGGCAAAAAGTCAATTTCGTAGCCGTCAAAAGGGTTTCCAAAAACCCTAATTAACTTAAGTTGCAGGCGCGCCTGCTAAGCTTAGTGGGCGTGCCCGCCAAGGCATATGGGTGCACCCAAGTTGGGCACACCCGGGGTAGGCGGGCGGCCCGTTGAACAGCGGGCGCGCCCGTTGTTTCCAGCGGGTGCGCGACCCGCTGGTTCAGTAGGCGGTACCTGCTGGACTCAGCGGGCGACGCCCGTTGGTTCAGCGTGCCCGTGCCCTTTCTCCTTGCTAGTGGACCCGCTTGCCCAAGTGGGTCTAACCCATTCTTGCCTTGGATTGTTTTTGCGTTCCTGGGCTCGTTTGAGCTCCGTTTTTGACGCGGTTTGAACCTGTGATTAGACCGGGACGATCCCGTCATCCAGGTAACCTTTCCGATGCATTTATTCCTATGGTCGTAAACAATTTATGAAATATTTAATTTGGTTTGCATCATATGCAAATATTGTCCCTTATTAAATTGAACTCGCAACTAACTTGTGAACTTCATTTATACCATTTCATCAAATGAATTCCTCTTAACTTTTCTTCTCATTACTAAGACGTGGATACTACTCGGTGTGAGACCCTACAACCTGACCCTACTACAGGTTGTGGCTCGAAACCCCTAGACGACGGTAACCACAAGCAGCAGGTGTCGTCCCTGTTTCAGAATCATACTTACGTGATCGACCCAATGACGAATGTCGTTGGGATCACTCTGACTGTGTCAATGATGAATTCTGCCGTTTTAGTCCATTTGTCAAGACTGTGTCTCTGCATGGCCTAGTGTACGGTTTACTGTCAACCCCATTCGTCAGCATTGGTCAGTATACTGCGGTCTTTGTTGTATTTATGATATATATCTTACAACGTACCCCGGCCGAGGATTAACACAAAGGCCGTACTGAGCCTGTGACACTAACTTCCCTTTGACGGAAGAGACGAATCCCATTTTAGTCATCTACTCGCCTCGAGAGCTTCAGATGTAATCCAACCTAAGATCTTTCAGCAGGCCGAGCCTCGAAGCTAGATCATAGGTCTAATGATACCATCCATTCATAGGTTCGTACTAATGACTTCAGGTCTTAATGACCAACCAGCCTATCATCACCCTAGAGTTATTATTGACAGTTTAGTTAAAGTTAATCATTTAATAACTCTAAGTTGGTCATTCAGTGAACTCATTCTCCAATGAGCACCTGTGTCTCGTCTCTGACATCACCAAGTCGAATGACTATGAGATCATCATTACCCTAAGGTAAGACAAAGACACAGTGGTCTGTCTGATATGCCGATGTCCAGTTCTCGACACATCTATGATCACGAACTGTTTAAAACTTATATTTCTGCCCGGTCACTTACTACTCATAATCGAGATCTACATCTGGATACGTAAGGACCTAACTATAAGTCTAAGGAAATTATCTAAGTATATGATTCAACAAATTCATACTTGGGATAATTGACACCATATTATATCTTAACAAGACGTATACTAAGGATAAATTGCCTTACGGGTATATATCCTCCTACATCTACTACTTGTACTTAGGCTATTTATCTCTGTATCTCATACCGTTATAGCATATCAGTCACATTGGACCAACATATGTCAAACCTAAGAGTGGATTTACTAACGAGTACCTATAATGCATTTGAATGGATTTTTATTTATACATCTCTTGATCACACAAGGTTGATCCTTGAAAAATGATTTGGATCTTATCCAACAACTTTCTTTTCTTTGTATAGCTAACAATTTAGCTCATACAATCTTGATGTAGGGTCTAACATTTTTATAAGTCAGTCTTAGCTCATTCCAATTATTTTGTGTCAATATGTCAAGTTCATTTGTGACACCTTAAGTCTCTATTTATTCGATTAAATCAAAACTATTTTGATTCAATGTCTTACATAGATGATTCAAATAAGTTGGAAACCTTTTTACTTAGTCCGAGAAACCGGAGCTAAATATATGAGCTAGCTCCCACTGACTTTTAGAACTATCTGGTTAAATACTTCTACTATATATCTAAATCATATTTAGAATATACTTTAAGTATAACCAATTTAGAAGTGCTTATGGAATATACCAGTGTCAGGTTGGGTTTGATGAATGAGTCTCAAGACCCGTTTATAGGAATCTTGATGTTGACGTACTCAATCAAACGTCCTATACTGTACTTTTCCTTTTATTTACATTTAATAATAACTCTTTAAGAATCAAATGCAGTTTAATTAAGAATTAATCTTAACATGCGTATAATTATGATCATACACAATTTATACGCTCCAGGAACTTATATTTAACTATCGACTGGCTATAGTATTAAGTTAGCTCCAAACAATCAAATTATTCAGAAGCTCTGCATGACAGCTCGAGAATTTATGCATCCAACTCAGACAGCCACATCCACAGAAATGAGTTATTTATAATAAATCACAATTTAAAATAAAGCGCATTTCCCGAGATATTTAATCAAACAATGGATTCATTAAAATGAATCATAATTTGTTTATCAAAATAAACTTTAAGTGCTTAATACTCAATCATTGTTTTAACTAAAGCAAACTATACATTTTATTCATAAAAAAATAAGTATCGGTTGCTTCTTCTTCACATCTCCTGAAGTCCTCGTACGGCCCCAGCAGCAACAATTTCTCAGATGCCGACCGTCCTTGGAACTTCTTCCATCCTATGCTTCGTATTATCCACCTGTATACATTACACAGATGTCTTGGTATCTCATACTATGTGACAAAGTATTTAGGGAAATTATTATGCTTTATTAAAAGGAATTCATTGTACCTGAGGTAGAGGCATCAGTATGCAATTTCTTCTTTTCTGCAAGGTAAACCTTGCAGTTCCTCTTCTAGTGGCCTACCTTGTGGCAGTGAAAGCACTCGAATTTCGACGGGGCCGCTTTCATCTTCTTCCCCTTCTTCACTTTAGCTGGTTGTGGGACCTGCCTCTTCTTACCTTTGCCTTTCGGCTGGTCTGAAGAAGCAGATCCAGCAACCAACACAGCTGGTTTCTTCTCGATTTCCTCAAACTGCCTAAGCATGTGAGGAGACAAGGAAGATTCGTTTCAATACTGTTCATAATGAAACTAGTAATGAATTGCTTGAAGGCTGGGGTTAAAAATTTCAGGATGATGTCCACAGCCATCTCATTGTCGAGAACAAAACCCAACTGAGCAGCATGTTCCACGTACCGATCATCTTAATGACATGATCTTGTACGGGCCATGTCTCCATCTTAGTGCCCCAGAGGTTGCTCGTGGCTTCAAACTTGGCAGCTCTAGAACGCTTGCCGTACAATTCCTCTGCATTCAGAAGCATGCTTTGAACATCCAAATGTCTGTGCTTCCTTTGCAGTTCGTTGTTCATTGAAGCCATAGTAAGGCACCTGGCCTTCTCGGCATCCCTCTGGTATAGCTTATAGGCTTTCTTTTCTTCGTGGGTTGCATCTTCGTCTGGCGTCTCTGGAGCTTCCTCGAATAGCACGTATCCTATCCCAGCTAGTGATAGGACAAACTTGATATTCCTAAGCCAATCTTTATAGTTGGTCCCGTCAAGCACGTTCGTTTCTATCATGTACTTAAGACCCGAATCCATTCTGCATTAAATAGATATTTTATTAGCATATGTTTGTTGTACAGTTTAAATGGTTTTTATTAAACTATATTCTCCCACTAAATTTAAGAATTAAAGCCGCAATAATAAACAATTTATTATATTAAAATATTTGTGGGAGAGGGATCCAACTACCACGAGTCAGACAACCTTGAGTGTAGCTCAACAAGTTGTCTGATTCTGCAGTCGGTAGACGAACTCTTCATTAATCATATTAAATATGATTCCCTATAAGTTTTACCCCTAGTCATTTGTGATCATGAGTGTGCTCATCCAAATCACAATGACTAGCCTAGTCAGACCCTTGTTTTCCCGTCCAGCCTGACTTACACCGTCGCTCGGTGTATGCATGACACGTCGGTTAGGGTCAGGACTAAACTTACATTAATGACTCAACTTCCGTTGGCGCTCGGTGTATTCACGACACGATGGTTTGAGTTTAAGTCTAGAATACATCATTGGCTCAACTTACACCGGCGCTCGGTGTATTCACGACACGACGGTTTGGGTCAAGTCAAGATCTCGTCGTATGTATTTCAGAAGTCGGTTTCTATAAGGTTGCCATGTCGCAGCTTGAGTGTAGCTCAACAACTGGAACATGGGTCTTACGGTTACCAACTCCTAAAATAAGGAGGGTTACGATTTATCTTGAACAAGATTATTATCGTATTTGACTTAGGTATAGTCGATGGACTTACCCAGTCATGATTCGACTCCTTGCGGTCCAGCGGACGCGGCCAGGGAATTGACTAAGCCAGGACCACTTAACCCCTAGTCTAGCTAGGGTGATCCAGCAAACTTAGCCAATCACATTGACCGACATCATGATCCATTGAAGGAGACTTATCAATCTTATGTTCGTCTATTAACTAAAAGCTTTTATTAACACTAATTAATCCTTATCAACTAGTGGATCCTTATAATTCGAAATTTTATGGATTTGTTCCATAACTTTTATTAGATCCTTACCAACTATAAGGTTTGTTCGTTCATCGTGCTACCCTAGTCTTAATTAGGATTTTAATAAATCAATTACAACATTTTACAAAATTAGTCATTTAATGATAATCATTATCGAAACAATTTAAAATAATGATAGTCAATTAAAGGGACTACCATAGTCAGGAATTAAGTTTTGATGTCGTAATTGTTCATTAAAACATAGCATGTCACAATTTAAAATTTTATCTCATAAGATTTTAAATTAATGGCTAACCTAAAAGGTTCATGAATAATCTGATTATGCATCATGGCCAGTAATGTCAACCAACAAAATATCACATGAATTAGGGTTCAGTAATGTGACATATCAAGAGAACATGCAAGTTAAAATTATCTACCACATAAATAATGAACTTGCTGATCTAAAATTTAACATTTAAATTTAAACTTTAAAACTTTAAACATTTTATCACATAAAATTTGGTTTATAAAAATTATCAAATAATTTTAGATACAAACCTAAGTTTTAAAATTAATGAAATATTTTAAGATTAAATTATCTCATAAAATAATCTTTAAAACTTTACGTAAGTAAAAGAAATGAATTTTTAATTCCATCGCATGAAATTTTTTTTCCTTTATGTTACATATACTACAAAATAATTTTAAAACATGTTTAAAATCGTTGAAATATATTTTAAAACTTTCAGATAAAGTTAAAAAATCTTTCAAACTCTATGTAACTAAAAGAAATTAATTTTTAATATCATCTCATGAAATAAATTTTTTCTTAATGTTACATATACTTTAAAACATTTTAAATGCTTACTAAAAGCATTTTATCTTATAAAATAAATTTTTAAAAGCATTTTAATCATAAGAGGGCTCATTAAACTTTATCATATAAAATTTAAAAGTCTCCAAAAATTCTTTCATGTCATAAAAACAATTTTTAAAACATTTAAAAGAAAGGTACAAAATAATTTTAACATTATCAAATAACGTTAAATCTATATGTTCAAAACAAGCAATTTTAATAATTTAAAATCGTCGTATATCAAAATCTAAAAGCATAACTGTGGCTCTGATACCACTGAAGGGGTTTTGGCGGAACCTCAGAGCTCAAATCTGCGCACGTCCTAAGTCGGACTGACCACAGAGACACAAAATGCAGCGGAAAATAAAACATGCTAGCTAAACATTTTAGCTAGGCTCTAAGAGAGCCAGAACCTAGCCCGATCTATGCCAACTTGGGTGGGTCCATCCCACCCCAAGAGGGATCTATCCTACTGTGACGAAATTAAATTACACTAAAAAACTTAAAGAACATACCCGAAATCTTGCCCCTGGGGCAGGTAAGATGTACCACACCAACTTCTTGCGCTCCTTGTAGCCGAGCCGCCTCCGATCCGCCTCCGAGCCGATCTACCCGAGCCGCCTCCGAGCTGATCACTTGTCGAAGAAAGTTTCACTTGAGCAGACCCGCGTCTTAGACGTCTGGATCCAATCCAAACCTCCTCGTAGTCTTGCTAGGACCCGACGGGAGGATATGAAGAGAAAGAGGAGAGGAATTAAGTTCACGATCGAGCATGCTAAAAAATCAGGAGCTTCTCGAACCGATCGCTTGGTGTGTTTTTCAACGAAGAGAGTGCACCCCTATTTATATAGGGAGTCGGCACATCTCTTTTCGTCATGAGCAATGTGGGACAAAACAAAATTAAAATAGAATTAATTTAGTTAATTGAAGTTAGTAAACCTTTCACAAAAGGCTAACTTCAACCAATTAATTCTCCTTCACCATTGAGCTTTAGAGATGATACAAACTATCATTTCGAAGGGCTTCGAATGGTGAACACGTAGGAACAAACGGCGATGAATTTCGACTTTGTTTGACCCCTCAAACAATTGCCCAAAGATGGACAGAAAGTCATTTTTCGTAGCCGTTAAAATGGTTTCCAAAAATCCTAATTAACTTAAGTTATGGGCGCGCTCGTTAAGCTTAGCGGGCGTGCCCGCCAAAGCATATAGGCACGCCCAAGTTGGGCACGCCCGGGGCAGGCAGGTGGCCCGCTGAGCAGTGGGCCGCGCCCGCTGAACACAGCGGGCGTGCGGCCCGTTGGTTCAGCGGGCATGCCCACTGGTTCAGCGGGTCGCACCCGTTGGACTCAGCGAGCGGTGCCCGTTGGTTCAGCGTGCCCGCGCCCTTTCTCCTTGCGGGTAGACCCGCTTGCCCAAGTGGGTCTAACCCACTCTTGCCTTTGATTGTTTTTGCGTTCCTGGGCTCGTTTAAGCTCCGTTTTCGACGCGGTTTGAACTTGCGATTAGATCGGGACGATCCCATCATCCAGGTAACCTTTCCAATACGTTTATTCCTATGGTCATAAACAATTTACGAAACATTTAATCTGGTTTGGATCATATGCAAATATTGTACCCCTATTAAATTGAACTCGTAACTAACTTGTGAACTTCATTTATACCATTTCATCAAATGAATTCCTCTTAACTTTCTTCCTATTGCTAAGACATGGATACTACTTGGTGTGAGACCCTACAGCCTAACCCTACTACAGATTGGGGCTCGAAACCCCTAGACGACGGTAACCATGAGCAGCAGGTATCGTCCCTGTTTCAGAATCATACTTATGTGATCGACCCAATGATGAACGTCGTTGGGATCAGTTTGACTGTGTCAGTGATGAATTCTGCCGTTTTAGTCCCTTCGTCAAGACTATGTCTCTGCATGGCCTAGGGTACGGTTTACTGTCAACCCCCTTCGTCAGCGTTGGTCAGTATACGGCGGTCTTTGTTGTATTCATGTTGTACATCTTACAATTTGCCCGGCCGAGGAATAACACAAAGACCGTACTGAGCCTGTGACACTAACTTCCATTTAATGGAAGAGACGAATCCCATATTAGTCATTTACTTGCCTCGAGAGCTTTAGGTGTAACCCAATCTAAGATCGTTCAGCAGGCCGAGCCTCGAGGCTAGATCATAGGTCTAAGTGATACCATCCATTCACAGTTTCGTACAGATGACTTCAGTTCTTAAAGACTAACTATCCTATCATCATCCTAGAGTTATTATTGACAATTTAGTTAAAGTTAACCATCTAATAACTCTAAGTTGGTCGTTCAGTGAACTCATTCTCCAATGAGCACCTATGTCTCGTCTCCGACTTCACCAAGTCGAATGACTATGAGATCATCATTACCCTAAGGTAAAACAAAGACACAGTGGTCTATCCGATTTGCCGATATCCAGTTCTCGACACATCTATGACCACGAACCGTTTAAGACTTAAGTTTCTGTCCGGTCACTTACTACTCATAATCGAGATCTACATCTGGATACGTAAGGACCTAACTATAAGTCTAAGGAAATTATCTAAGTATATGATTCAACGAATTCATACTTAGGATAATTGACACCATATTATATTTTAACAAGACGTATACTAAGGATAAATTGCCTTATGGGTATATATCCTCCTACAGCTTTGGCATGGCTTCCTAATCTTTTCTTTCTTTCTTTCAAATTTCATTACTCATTCCCATAGGGTCATGCATCTCCTTATGCATTCCTTTTTCATCACACATAGGCCTAGAAATACATGCCAAGAATGTTGGATATTGGACTCCCCGGATTTGGTTTTGGATGATGAACAAACATAAATATATCGTGAACTAACAATTTGTGAGCGTAGTTATGGAGATCGTCGCCAAATTCATATGAACATTCAAAGCGACGTCTCGAGACTTCTCAAAGCGCGTGATCGTATGCCTAAAGCTTCGTTGAAGCTTTTGAACCATTTTAGAAGTCATGAAGATTCGGATCGAAGCTTTCGAAGACGGTTCATCAAGTTTTATTTATAGTCTTTTAGCTTCGTTCTGTAGAATGTTAAGCCTTGAGTAGGTCTTACGTTTTAATCTTCATAACGCTCCTATCTTAGAGCTAGGAACTAGTAAGAAGTCCATACGAACTTTCCCGAAGCTTCGCGCTCCGTTTCGCGCTCTGTTTCGTGACTTCTTGTGCATGTTAGTTGGTTCAAGAAGAAGAACCAACCGACAAGATGGTGATCTAGTCGGTCGGCAATGCTTCTTGGACCGAATAGTTTGCCTTCTCTATTCTAAGCTCTGTACTGTTTATAGTTAGTCGGTCTACGTTGACTCACCGACCGACTAGTTTGTGAACTAATCGGTCAGTGATGCTTCTTAGACCGACTAGTTGAGCTTTCCCTGTACATGCCTAGTTACTGTTTATCGTTAGTCGGTCTATGTTCATTTAGCGACCGACTAGTTGATGAACTAGTCAGTTAACTTTTGTTCTTGGACCGACTAAATCAATTTGTACTCAGACTATTTGTTTTATCTCTTAGTCGGTCTAAGTTCACTCACCGATCGACTAGTTGTGAAACTAGTCAGTTGGCAAGTGTTCTTTGACCGACTAGTTCTGTTAGTCTGAACTTCGACCTATTCCCTGTTCACCCTTTAGTCGGTTCATGCTGTTTGACCGACCGGCTAGTTGATGAACTAGTCGGTCAGTGATTGTTCTTTGACCGACTAGTTTGGTTCAGAATAGAGCCGTTTGAGCTTTAATTGAAACGCTTTTCTCTCTCTCTTTCCTCTAACCTATATATACTTGGTGTGCTGCATTCATTGCACTCAAGGCTGATTTTAAGAGAAGTTTAGAGATCAAAGAGAAAGCATTCAATCTCATTAAAGCTCATTCATTTCCTTTCAAGAATCTCTCCCTCACTCTTATTTCAAAAGAGAGATTCATTGATTGTGAGCCTTCCAAGCCAAGTGCTTGATCCTAGGTCACCATCAACCTCATAGCTTTCCATTACTGGTCATCTACTTGGAGCTAGGGTTTGGTACCTCTTCATCTTCCCCAAAATCTGTTTTGCCCTAAATCGTAAGTTATACTCAAGGCATAGGATTTTGTCGGTAAGCAATTTCGTATTTCATTTACTTCATTATTGTAAGTGGTTTACTCTCGGTTGTGAGAGTTTGTTTGTGATCCCGGGTTGTGGGAGTCACAATTTTCATTTGTGTATGATTTGACTTGTGAAGGTTTTTCACAAGTATTTCATAGTGGAAATCTTGAGTTAGGGTTTCTAACTCAAGTATCCGGAAGTGATCCGGGTGGTTGGGACGTTGGATCACCGGGAACAAGTCGGGGAGACTTGGGTGGATCCGAACCCAGTATTATTGCTTGTTTGCGATTGTTTCTTTGTTGTCTAACATTTACATTTCTGCATTTCCGCATTGTTTGGTAGAGTTTGCAAGATAATTAGGAATTATCCACTTAATTATTTTAAAGTACTATTCACCCCCTCTAGTACTTATGCAGTAGCTTAGCAGGGCATTACATTTGGTATCAGAGCCAAGTCTATATCTATGTCTGCTAACGACAACAAGACCGTTCGTCTGTTGGATCTGGATCCTAGCCTAGAGGGGGGGGGGGGGGTGAATAGGCTAATAAAAAATTCTCGTGCAACCCACGAGAAATCACACGCAGTTAAAAGCACAACCAAAGTAATGAAAAGCAGACACAGAGTACACAACAGATTTACCCTGGTTCGGTCGTCCCAACGACCTACTCCAGCCCCCAAAGCTAATACTAGATTGAATAGTGCAATAGGTACAAAGTCACAAGTTAGAGCACGCCCAGAGCACCCTCTACGCCTCTACACTCGCCAGACTCTCAGTACCCCACACACAGTGTTTCCTCTCACTATCAATCCTAGCAAAGCTTTCTACCAGCTAGTCCTAAACTAGCTGGGTCCCACTTGTCTAGCCCCAACCAGACAAGTCCCAAAATAGTCACAAAAGAAGGTAAAAGTTTCCCCTACAAAGAACGTTACACTAAGACACAAATAAAGGAGTTTAGAGTTTAGAAGTGCTCAGTTTGTGTCTGTGTAGGCGTCTCTGTCAATCTGCACGTCGTCAGCTCCAATCTGACGCAAACGTTGTCTCAATCTGACTCCTGGATGTCAAGATATGCACTGGTCTGTGCACAAAGCAATT
This sequence comes from Scilla litardierei, assembly GCA_030789695.1. Lineage (NCBI taxonomy): Eukaryota > Viridiplantae > Streptophyta > Magnoliopsida > Asparagales > Asparagaceae > Scilla > Scilla litardierei. The sequence goes on from CM061131.1 coordinate 72,296,986, forward strand.
TCAGTTCAATCCTTTATAATTCTTCAGTCTGTGCGCTCAGCAACTCCTTTAAATAATGCGGTCGGTGTGCAAAGCAGATCCAATTCAACTTTTTAAGATTCGGTCGGTGCGCAAAGCAATCCCCAATTAACTTCCCTGCCACGTCAGCACGAGAATCTCGCACCCGCCTCGATTAACTTTGCTTTCGATTTAATTTAGCGGGGAATCAATCTCAGCCGTACGTTTTTAATCCCACGGTCTATCGCTTGCCACGTCGACCCGCAAATATTCCGCTTCGTCTCCTAATTTGTTAGGGCATGCAGGCGATGAAACTTCGGCGGTCGTCTGCTTCAGCGTCGACTTCAACTCATCAGAGCGATGGCAGCGGCGGTCTTCTTCGAGCGAAGGCGAGGGTTTCTCCGGCAATGAGTCGACAATGATGGCTTTGACAAAGGAGGCGATGGCGTACAGCAGCGGCGGCGATGGCGTACAGCGGCTGTGATGATGCGGTGCTTGGCTACCACGACGAGGAGGCGATGCTTTCTTCTCGGCAGCGGTGGCGGTCGCGAGGACTTCCCCGATAACGGACAGTCAGCTCTGCTCGATCTCTCCGAGCACACGGAGGCGTTAGTTTTCGAGGGCAGTGGCGTCTTGCTGCTGTGACTTTAGTCGGCGACGAAGACATCGACGACTTCGTGCTCGGATGGCAACGTCTCCGGTGGTACTTCGCTTATACGATGACGCCGACGACTTGGTGTGGCTCTGTGGTGACGAAGCTTCGAGTGGCTCCCCCTCGACGGCAAGGCAACGAGGCGACGACTGATGATCAGTGTGGACACCGGCGGAGAGGATTGCAGCAACGACGATGTGAGCAGCGGTGACTTAAGCTTTGATATGTTGATGGCGGCTTCGTTGCTGTCTCGCTGGGGGTCGATGGCACTGATGATTGCTTGGAAAATTTTTTAATGAAGCTTTTGAGGATTTTGGTGTAAAGCTGAGACAATAGGACTTAGGGTTAGCTTTTGAAAAGCTTTGCACCAAAATAGTATAGCCCCTCTCTCTCAATTCGTTGCCGTAAAAAGATGTAGCCCCCTCTCAATATTTTTGTTTGCTGCCCCTCTTTTACCCTAGGAGAAAATCATTTGAATATATAGTAAAGGCTAGGGTTTTTTGGAGAGAATCCCTAATAGATAGGGATTTTGTATTTTGATTGGGAAAAGAAGTTTGAATAGGGTATGGGTAGCAACAAATCCATCTAATTGATTTGATCAAATATCAAATTGATTTGAATCAACCCTATCTCTTAAGTACGTTTGACTTGGTCCACTCAACAAATCCATCTAATTGATTTGATCAAATATCAAATTGATTTGAATCAACCCTATCTCTTAAGTACGTTTGACTTGGTCCACTTTGCTCTCCATTGACCAAGTCAAGCTTCTTTGTGCACACACACTCCATCTCTCCCAATGTGCTATACGAATAGCAATTCCGTCAACTAGTGAATATATATTGCTTTGCCAAGCCTGAAACACACTGAACACACACATTAGATATACCGACATGTTTTTCATCATCAAACCAAGATCCTAGATCGTTGCTTCCAACAATCTCCCCCTTTTGGTGATGACAAACCCATAAAAGATTTGATCAATAAATTTGGGTGTGTGAAGTGTGTTGAAGGGTGTAATGCAATATGAATCATGAGATGAATATTCAAGCACTACATGGCATGCACAATCTAGTAGCAAATACAATAGCATGCTCCCCATGAATATTCAAGCACTACATGGCATGCACAATCTAATAGCAAATACAATAGCATGCTCCCCTTCTCTCAAGCTCCCCCTTCAACAAGTATTCAAGAATATTTCATGCTCCCCCATCAACGAATAATATTAATCATTAATATCAATCATCAAAGCTCAAAGCTGTCAAAATCTTTTCTTTCTCCCCCTTTGTAATCACCAAAAGTGGATGAATGAAGTCACAAAAATATTCCATGCAAAAATAAATCATTATTAGAAGTAGCGTGCAATTTGCATGGAGATTCCAAATAATAGACAAGTCAAGTTCATAGAATTTCATACCAAGACGTCTCCACCTTTGTGTAAGTGAAAAGATATAGACAATAAAGTACAAGAGGAGATTCAATATTAGAAAATCAACCAAATCAATCCACATTTTCCAATTTTCATGAACATCACTAGGATTGATTTTTCCCACCTCATCAAAGATGAGTTCAAGTTACTGAATCCCAAAACATGGCCTAAAAGGACTTTTAAATGTGGGATGGCATTGCTTGACGAGTTATATACACCAACGCTAATGATTACCCATTTAGCACAAGTTGGATACTCGTGGGTTGTGTTTTAGCCATGAAGTGTATCCATTTTTCATACGGAGCAAATATCGTTTTTTTTCTCAATTCTTTTGTGCTCAATTTTAATTCATGGCTAAACCCATCATATCCCTTAGAAATTTCAGAAATTAATCATTCCTACATTCACTTTCCATTATTCTTCAAAAGAATCTCCAAAAGCACTAAAAGGTCAAATATCGTGAAAGTGCAAATGTAGGTGTAGAAGTCAAGTTTGAAACTTATGAGACATGTCATGGCAACGAAAAAGAATAACATCATGTTCATGTAGCTACAACAATAATGAATTGACTTCTACAAGGGATAGAATTGATCATTCATACAATATCACTCAAGAGATTCAAAAGAGGATAATCAATAAGCACATTTTTTTTTGATTTTTCAATTTTTTTTTTCAGAAATATAAACATTAAAAATCATCCATGCAAGCATACAAAGAAAAATAAATCAAGCACACACAACAATCTATGAAGGTATGTAATGGAATGCAAAGAGGGATAATGCAAAGAGGGATAGAAAATTATACCTTCTCGTCGCTATTTGACGAAGGAGCTAAAAGAATGAAACATTGAATTTAACGCTCCTCGCCAAAACTCCATCACACCTACATGAAAGGTGTTAAGTGTGACCTTGGAATCCAACAAGGTCCACTAGTGTTAGCCAATATTGTTTTAGGAACCCACACTTGTTTAAACTTGATTTTAGTGTTCCTAAATTTGCAATAGTATGAAGTATGGCCTACACTACCACAAGTAAAGCACTTTGCATATAAGTTCTTCGCAATAGACGGTGCATTGTGGAATTTCTTGAATTTTTGCTTTTCAACGTTTTTCAGACCAAAACCAAGTCCTCTTCTATTATTGCCATATAATTGATTCTCTAAAATAGTGTCCAACGATTGTTTTCCCGTAGAGAATTTCTTAATGGCCAATTCAAGATTAGAGACTTTGGTTTTCAACAATTTATTTTCTTCCACAAGCAATGTGCATTTACTTATAAAAGCTCTCTTATTTTCCTCTTCCTTCTTTTCAAATTCAACCATTTTTCTTTTAAAATCATTATCCAACATGCAAAATTTATCATTAAGCTCTCTACTAACATAGTCTTTTTCAGTTTCGAGCTTGATCAAATCAAGTTTAAGCATGCTAATATTATTCATCAAGGAAGGGCAAGAGAGACAAGGTGCTTCATCATTAAAACTGGACTTTTCCTTTTTCAAAGTGTCAATAGTAGAGTCACGAGCAACAATATCAATTTTGAGTTTTTCAATCTCTTTAGACATTTCATATTCAGATTGTTGCATTTCAAAGTTCTCATTTTGATAATCATCTATAGTGGATTCAAGCTCTACTATTTTATCTTGCATTTCTTTACAAAGAGTAAGGAGTTCAGTTTTACTACCAGAAGTTACCTCATTGTGTATTCCCATCAATGCCATGCATGAATGGGCTTCGTGTTCCTCCTCCTCGCTCTCAACTTCGCTATCCATGTCCCAAGTAAGCACCTTGGATTTTCCCTTTTCTTTAGCTACCTGAGCTGTCTCATGTGGGCAATCCCTCATTCGATGTCCTCTTTTCTTGCATTTAAAACAAGTCATTCTATTAGTAGTATTCTGATCATAATTTTGCTTAGAAGATTGGAAAAAGTTAGAGCGATTAAACCTGGGTGCCATTTCTGCTCTTCCTTGCTTGGTCTGGACAAACTTTCTGAAATTTCCGACCATTAGCGCTATGTCATCATCATCATCTTCACTTTCGTCAGCTTTCAGAGCAAGTGGCTTGGTAGCTTTCTCCTTTTCCTCAGGTTTCTCCCTTTCATCAATATTTTGCAATTCAAGCTCGTGGGACATTAAATTACCTATCAAGTCCTCCACCCTCATCTGCGATAGATCCTTCGCTTCTTGGATGGCAGTAACTTTAGGACTGAAAGAGCTTGGCAGTGCTCGTAATATCTTTCTCACCTGTTCAAGGCTAGAATATGGCTTACCGAGCGAACTAGACTTGTAGACAATGTTGGTGAACCTTGCAAACATTTCTGATATAGTCTCTGATGGTAGCATGCGAAATCCCTCGTATTCCGTGCTCAGAAGTGCAAGTCTAGACTCCTTCACCTGTGACGTTCCCTCATGCGTCACCTCCAAAGTATGTCATATTTCCTGCGCAGTTAGACAATGTGAGATACGATTGAATTCGGATTTATCTAATGCACAAATAAGAGCATTCATAGCTTTAGCATTTAAAGAATAAAGCTTCCAATCATTATCATCCCACTTATCATCAGGTTTAGGCATCTCAGTATTTTCAATTTTGATAACAGGTGATTTATATCCTTTTTCAACAATTTGCCAAGCTTTATAATCAATAGAAATAAGATAGATTTTCATACGATTTTTCCAGTAAGCATAATCTCCTCCATTAAATCTAGGTGGTCGGGAAATAGACTGACCCTCAGCAAAAGCACTATCAATGTGGTCCATGGTCAAACTAGGCTAGATCTACTAAACTGGCTCTGATACCACTTGTTGGATCTGGATCCTAGCCTAGAGGGGGGGGTGAATAGGCTAATAAAAAATTCTCGTACAACCCACGAGAAATCACACGCAGTTAAAAGCACAACCAAAGTAATGAAAAGCAGACACAGAGTACACAGCAGATTTACCCTGGTTCGGTCGTCCCAACGACCTACTCCAGCCCCCAAAGCTAATACTAGATTGAATAGTGCAATAGGTACAAAGTCACAAGTTAGAGCACGCTCAGAGCACCCTCTACGCCTCTACAGTCGCCAGACTCTCAGTACCCCACACACAGTGTTTCCTCTCACTATCAATCCTAGCAAAGCTTTCTACCAGCTAGTCCCAAACTAGCTGGGTCCCACTTGTCTAGCCCCAACCAGACAAGTCCCAAAATAGTCACAAAAGAAGGTAAAAGTTTCCCCTACAAAGAACGTTACACTAAGACACAAATAAAGGAGTTTAGAGTTTAGAAGTGCTCAGTTTGTGTCTGTGTAGGCGTCTCTGTCAATCTGCACGTCGTCAGCTCCAATCTGACGCAAACGGTGTCTCAATCTGACTCCTAGATGTCAAGATATGCACTGGTCTGTGCACAAAGCAATTTCAGTTCAATCCTTTATAATTCTTCAGTCTGTGCGCTCAGCAACTCCTTTAAATAATGCGGTCGGTGTGCAAAGCAGATCCAATTCAACTTTTTAAGATTCGGTCGGTGTGCAAAGCAATCCCCAATTAACTTCCCTGCCACGTCAGCACGAGAATCTCGCACCCGCCTCGATTAACTTTGCTTTCGATTTAATTTAGCGGGGAATCAATCTCAGCCGTACGTTTTTAATCCCATGGTCTATCGCTTGCCACGTCGACCTGCAAATATTCCGCTTCGTCTCCTAATTTGTTAGGGCATGCAGGCGATGAAACTTCGGCGGTCGTCTGCTTCAGCGTCGACTTCAACTCATCAGAGCGATGGCAGCGGCGGTCTTCTTCGAGCGAAGGCGAGGGTTTCTCCAGCGATGAGTCGACAGCGATGGCTTTGACAGCGGCGACGATGGAGTACAGCGGCGGCGGCGATGGCGTACAGCGGCTGTGATGATGCGGTGCTTGGCTACCACGACGAGGAGGTGATGCTTTCTTCTCGGCAGCGGCGGCGGTCGCGAGGACTTCCCCGATGACGGACAGTCAGCTCTGCTCGATCTCTCCGAGCACACGGAGGCGTTAGTTTTCGAGGGCAGTGGCGACTTGCTGCTGTGACTTTAGTCGGTGACGAAGACAGCGACGACTTCGTGCTCGGATGGCAACGTCTCCGGTGGTACTTCGCTTCTACGATGACACCGACGACTTGGTGTGGCTCTGTGGTGACGAAGCTTCGAGTGGCTCCCCCTCGACGGCAAGGCAACGAGGCGACGACTGATGATCAGCGTGGACACCGGCGGAGAGGATTGCAGCAACGACGATGTGAGCTGCGGCGACTTAAGCTTTGATATGTTGATGGCGGCTTCGTTGCTGTCTCGCTGGGGGTCGATGGCACTGATGATTGCCTGGAAAATTTTTTAATGAAGCTTTTGAGGATTTTGGTGTAAAGCTGAGACAATAGGACTTAGGGTTAGCTTTTGAAAAGCTTTGCACCAAAATAGTATAGCCCATCTCTCTCAATTCGTTGTCGTAAAAAGATGTAGCCCCCTCTCAATATTTTTGTTTGCTGCCCCTCTTTTACCCTAGGAGAAAATCATTTCAATATATAGTAAAGGCTAGGGTTTTTTGGAGAGAATCTCTAATAGATAGGGATTTTGTATTTTGATTGGGAATAGAAGTTTGAATAGGGTATGGGTAGCAACAAATCCATCTAATTGATTTGATCAAATATCAAATTGATTTGAATCAACCCTATCTCTTAAGTACGTTTGACTTGGTCCACTCAACAAATCCATCTAATTGATTTGATCAAATATCAAATTGATTTGAATCAACCCTATCTCTTAAGTACGTTTGACTTGGTCCACTTTGCTCTCCATTGACCAAGTCAAGCTTCTTTGTGCACACACACTCCATCTCTCCCAATGTGCTATACGAATAGCAATTCCGTCAACTAGTGAAGATATATTGCTTTGCCAAGCCTGAAACACACTGAACACACACATTAGATATACCGACACGTTTGTCATCATCAAACCAAGATCCTAGATCGTTGCTTCCAACATCGTCCACTTTCCGACTATAGCACCTTCAAGAATCGTGAAGGAGCGTCTTCGGTGATGGAAGGACACTCCTCAACGAGGCCTCCCTTCTTCAACGGTACCAACTACGGGTACTGGAAATGCCGGATGGAAACTTTCCTCCGGAGTGCTTCATTATGGAGGGCCACGATGAAGGAGTATGTCGAGCCCGTCGAAGAAGATTTCGAGAAGTGGACTACCGCGGAGGTCGCCGCGGAGGTAAGCAATGCCAAGGAAATGAACGCCTTGCAATGCGCTTTGGAGCCCGAGGACTTCAACAAGATATGCACATGTAAGAGTGCATATCAAATATGGAACTCCCTCCTCATCTTGCATGAAGGAACAAGTAGGGTAAGAGACTCTAAACTCGTTGTAGTTAATAAAGATTACGAGTTGTTTCATATGCTACAGGGTGAGAAGATGAAGGAGTATTATGCTCGCTTCGTCGACATCACAAACGAGTTGGAGGCTCTCGGTAAGACCTACACCCAAAAGGAGAAAGTCTCGAAGATTATCGATGGACTTCCTTCTAGTTGGGAGAAACGTACCTTCGCCATCGAGGAAGGTAATGATATGAAAACTTATACCGTTGTTCAACTAATGGGTACCTTGATGTCTTATGAGGTACGCAAGGATAGCAAGTTGAAGTTGCAGGAAAAGATGAAGTCCTACCTAAAGCAAGACGAGCCAAAGAAGAAGGCTATTGCTTTCAAGGCCGCTCCATCAACTTCCACATCGACCGATGATGAAAACTCGGAAGACAAGTTGGACTTGGAGTCCATGGCACTCTTGGCAAAGAAGTTCAACCGGTTCTTCTGGAAAGGTAACTTCAAAAACAAATTGAAGTTTAATTCTTCTAACGCCTCCTCTCCTTTGTGTTTTCAATACAACAAGCCAGGACACATGAAAGCGGAGTGTCCTCAAAACAAGCACAAGGAGAAGTGGAAGGCGCTGAAGTTCGACAAGTCCAAGAAGTACAAGAAAGGGTACAAAAAGGGGCTTGTCGGGACATTCACTGACTCCGATGATTCCTCAAGTGGAGAGTCGGATGATGAGCAAGTGGAGCAAGCACACATGTGCTTCATGGCTAGAGAGGAGCAAGATAAAGATTCCTCCTCCGATGATAGCGACAATGAAGGCGATGAGTAACCATGGATGACCTTAGAAATGCTAATGAGCAATTGTGGTCTAAATACACTAAATTAGTAAATAGGTATACTAAAGTAAAAGATGATTTAGCTAGCATCCAAACCTCGCCTAAAACTATCATCACCAACAACGACACCATTGTTAAAGAGTTGAAGAATGAGATTGTTAATGTCAAGACTCAACTTGAACATGTTAGCATTGAGGATCCGGAAGAACACAAGATAGAGGATTTGACTTCTCAAAACTCGACTTTGAGTATTGAGAATGAGAATCTCAAATCTCGTGTCTATGTGCTCACATCGTAAGTATCCACTTTGGATGCTTCTTTGCGTTCTCTCACCGAGAAATATGAGAGCACATTAGGCCGAATTAATAAATTCAATAAGGGTAAGGACCATTTGGATAACATCCTAAATGACTTACTTCCGGCCAATTACCACATTGGCTTGGGGTATACGATGGGAAGTTCATCCAAATCGGCCACTACTTTTGTTAGGCCAACTTCCGGTGACTCAACGAGTGGTAGCAACTCTAGTGGTAGTTCATCTACCAATGGTGCTTCTACCTCGTTCACACCCTCTTTCAGAAAGAAACCCACTTTGGGTGGACCTCCAAAGAAGGGTCATGCCTACATGTACACAAATACTATGCCACGTAGGAACATACGTCCTACTCCACCGACTCACACATATGATGATTTCTATGCTACACATCCACGGGCACGTTCACACCATGTGAGACACCCTCATGCACGTGTTCCTCCACATGCATATGTTCACCCACATCATCGTATGAATAATTCTCATAATGCACCATTTCATCATGTTCCTTATGCCTATCCACGTCATGCATCACGTAGAAATCAACAATGCATGCATGCACCCAATAGGATAAGGGCTCCCAAAATCTTCACTATTTGGAGCCCAAAGGACACAAGCATGAATGAAAAACAAGTTTACATGAATGCTTATTTTTCGAATGTTGTGCATAGTAGTAATTATGTGGGGAAGTCTAAGTCTAATTGGACTTGGCTTCCAAAGGTCTAATCTTTTGGACCCAATGACCTTGGGTACCATGATACGATATTTTCTATCTTTAGTTACTCAAGAAAAAGAAACGGAGCAACAAATTTAAATTTAGCTCCAAGTGGAATTGGATACTCGATAGCGGGTGTTCAAAACACATGACGGGTGACGCTCAATTGCTCTCCGGAGTGGTGCCCATTGCAAATGGAAACCGCGTCGTCTTTGTAGGCAACGAGAGCGGAACCATCATAGGTGTTGGTAAAGTGGGTAATCCTTCTAAACCTCTTATAAATGATGTTTACCTTGTTAAAGGATTAAACCACAATCTTATTTCAATAAGCCAACTTTGTGACAAAGGTTACAAAGTTAGCTTTGCGAAAGGAATGTGCCATATTTTAAGAAAAGATAATAATGAATTATTGTTTTCCGGCACACGCCATAAGGATATATACATCCTAGATCTTCCAAGATCACATGAACAATGTCTCATTGCCAACACAAGTGAACAACACTTATGACATCGACGTTTTGGTCATGTGAACTTTGGAACACTATTTAAGCTTTCCAAGTTAAATTCTATTAGAGGCTTCCCTAAGCTTGTCTTTCAAAAGAAAAGCTTTTGTGACTCGTGTCAACGAGGCAAGCTTCCAAAATCGTCTTTTAAACCTAAGAAAAGCATTTCTTCTAAGCGGCCACTAGAGCTATTACATCTAGATTTATTTGGGCCAACTAGAGTTGCTTCATTAGGAAATGCACGATATGGACTTGTCATCGTTGACGACTTTTCTAGGTTTACTTGGGTATTTTCATTGTGCAATAAAAATGATGCTTTCGAAAACTTCACAATTTTTGTTAAGAAAGTACAAAATCTCATTGGAACCACCATTGTCACTATTCGTAGTGATCATGGAGGAGAATTTGAGAATGAGTCTTTCTCAACTTTTTATGATGAAGTTGGTATTACACACACCTTTTCATTTCCTCGCGCACCTCCTCAAAATGGTATTGTTGAGAGAAAGAATAGGACGCTAGTGGAGTGTGCTCGCACTATGCTTGATGATAGCCAACTTGGCCATCAATTTTGGGCGGAAGCGGTACACACCACTTGCTATGTGTTTAATAGAATACTTTTGAGGCCCGGCACTAAACAAACTTGTTATGAATTGTTGTTTGGTAGATTGCCTCAAGTTAAACATTTTCGTGTTTTTGGTTCAAAATGTTTTATTAAAAACACGTATGGTAGTTTGGAAAAATTTGATCCAAGATCCGATGAGGGGATTTTTGTTGGATATTCCTCACATAGCAAAGCCTACCGGATATACAACAAACGAACCTCAACGATCGAGGAATCGCTTCATGTTTCATTCAATGAAGGATTTGTTCCAACTAGAATTACTAATGATGATGACTCCATGGATGTTTTATGTGATTCAATTGGTGATTCTAACTCTATTGATTCTATTGATTCTATTGATACTAACCCGACTAATGAAGTTTTTGAAAATGTTCCTAGTGATCAGGGAATTCCCAAACGGCTTCATACCGTTCATGACCATCCTCATGAGCAAGTCATTGGCAATATCCATGATAGTGTCAAGACGAGATCGCAAGTCAACTACTTCGCTCATTGTGCCTTTGCCTACTCGATAGAGCCAAAGAATATTAATGAAGCGTGCGAAGATAGCGCTTGGATCTTAGCCATGGAGGAGGAACTCATTCAATTCGAGAGGAATGAGGTTTGGGAGCTTGTTCCATTGCCATCGAAGAACCACACCGTCATAGGGACAAAGTGGATCATCAAGAACAAGTCCGACGAAAACCAAGTCGTCGTCCGGAACAAAGCTCGGTTAGTAGCTCAAGGCTATCGGCAAGAGGAAGGTTTCGAAGAATCCTTTGCTCCGGTAGCTAGATTAGAATCAATTAGATTATTTTTATCTTTTGCATGCCATAAAGATTTTAAACTTTTTCAAATGGATGTTAAAAGTGCTTTTTTAAACGGAGATGTTGTTGAGGAAGTTTATGATTCTCAACCTCCGGGTTTTATAAATGAAAAATTTCCAAATCATGTTTTTAAACTTAAGAAGCACTTTACGGTTTGAGACAAGCTCCTCGAGCTTGGTATGACAGTTTAAAGAATTTTCTTCTGGATTTGGGTTTTAAAATGGGAGAAGTTGATTCCACATTATTTGTTAAGTATTCGAATAATGATATAATTTTAGTTCAAATTTATGTTGATGATATCATTTTCGGTGCTACAACTTTGCTCTTTCCGAAGAGTTTTCTAATGTGATGAAGGATCAATTTGAGATGAGCCACATGGGTGAGCTCAAATATTTCTTAGGTCTCCAAATTCGCCAAATGAACGATGCAATCTTTATCCACCAAACGAAGTACACGATGGAGTTGCTAAAGCGATTTGGAATGGAGAATGCCTCCGGGAAGAAGACTCCAATGAGCACGACTACACATCTTGATAAAGATGCGGGCGGAAAAGATGTAGACATTCGTCTATATCTAGGTATGATAGGTAGTTTACTATATCTTACCGCAAGTAGGCCCGATATTATGTTTGCCGTATGTGTATGTGCTCGTTATCAGTCTCAACGTAAGGATTCTCACTTAGTAGCGATAAAGCGTATTTTCCGTTATCTAAGTTACACACTTGATTTTGGATTACTTTATCCAAAATCTAGCACATATGAGTTAATCTCATATAGTGACGCAGATTATGCGGGATGCAAATCCGACAGAAAAAGTACTAGTGGCACTTGCCATTTTATAGGAAATTCTCTTGTCTCTTGGTTTTCCAAGAAGCAGAATTCCGTATCACTTTCAACCACCGAGGCGGAATATATTGCCGCCAGTGTCGCGTGTGCTTAAGTTCTTTGGATGAGACACACACTTAAAGACTTTGGTATAAACTGTGATACTTGCCCTATCATGGTGGACAACCAAAGTGCAATTTGTCTCTCCAAGAATCCGGTACACCATTCCCGTTCGAAACACATAGATGTCTGTCACCATTTCTTAGATGATCATGTTGCTAAAACGGACATCATATTAGTGTACGTTGAAACCCAGAAGCAAATCGCCGATATTTTCATGAAACCCCTAAAGGAAGACTCCTTTGTGCGGTTACGTCGAGAATTGGGGATTATGGGTGAATCTGAGATTTAGGATTCATTTTTATTCAAAAATCTTGCATGATATGAAATTTCATTATATTTGCACATGCTAGATTTATTGAAATTTTCTAGATTTTTCGTTGAATTTTCGGAATTTTCGCTCGATTTGTTCGTTAATGTCAAATTTCAGATTTTCAATGTTTAATGGGGTAGTATAATGATTAATGAGAGTATAACGATGTTTCGTCCAAGTGCGATTAGGAGGGAACTCAAATTTCTAATTCTAAAATTTTTGGACTCTCTTAGTCGGTCAAAGTTCATTGGCCGACCGACTAGATTCAGTTCTAGTCGGTCAGTGAATGAGCTTAGACCGACTAATTCTTGTCAGAATTTTTGGCTTCAGTTACTGTTTACAATTAGTCGGTTCAAGCTCATTGACCGACCGACTAGATCGTGATCTAGTCGGTCAGTGCTTGAACTGTGACCGACTAATTGTGACGGGGACTGTCTTGTCTTTTCGACTTCCAATCGATTTAATCAGCCCCCGACCGACTTATTTTCATTCTAGTCGATCGTCTTCTCTCTCTCAGCCTCAATCCGCCGTGTCCCTTGGTCTTCCACCTCTCCCTCCGCCGTTTTCCGACCAACTCTCCGGCCATCTCCGATCTAGGGTTCTGTCGATCCTCCCTAGGTGCTCTCTCCTCCCTCTCCTAGCTATCTAGGGTTAGATTTTAGCTCCTAGGCTTAGGGTTTGTATCGATTTCAGCTCTTAGGGTTTCGGCTTCTAGGGTTTGTTTAGGGTTTTCTCTTTCGCTCTCGTGTTGATTCGTGCTTTGTCTCGTCACGCTTATGGCGAAGACAAGGATCTCGATCCGACCTTTGAGCCCGTCCCCTATGACCGTAGAGTCGCCCCCTAGGGAACCGTTGCAACACAAACGCCGATCGGAGACCACCCAACCTTCTTCGTCTTCGCCTCCTCTTAAGCGTAAGAGGACGTTGATAGCGAAGCCTCGATCTCAGCCCAAGCCCAAGCCAGCTTCATTCCGTGCCCCGACAACTCCTGATTCCGACACGGAATACATACCCGAGACAGAGACCCATAGGGATCCTTCACCCCCTCCTAGGGAACCCACGTCTAGCTCTAGACCCCGTACTTCCACACGTCAGCCTAAGGGAAAGGGTCCGATGCCAGTTGGCGGTGTCGATATCTTGTTGTGTCGCGATGACCCTATGTGTCTCGCGGCTTACTGTAATTTTAGCCTGTAAGGATCAATACACTAGAGGGGGGTGAATAGTGTATAAAAAATGTCGCAAATAAAATGTTAGTAATATTTGCAAAGATGGCACAGAAATAAAAAGACAAGTACTGAAATTAAATCAATCGCAAACACAGAGATTTATCCTGGTTCAGATCCTTGTGATCCTACTCCAGTCCTCTACCCCGTAGAGATTTTCAATCCACTATAATCACTTGCCCCGCAAGCACGAACTTACAAAAATGGCGACACTCCCCGTGTCCCAAACTTTGTACAATCTCTAACAGAGATTCAAACCTGTAAAATAATGAAATAGAAAAACACCTATAGCCTTGTTATAAATTTCAGAGAATGAATTCAAGAATGGTGTTTTAGAAGAAGAACTTCAAGATGTAAAAGATATGTAATGAAGAGCAACACTTGAAGTTCTCTGGTTCATAAAAGAAGAGAGAGATCAATCGATTTCTTCTTGCAATTATGAACACAAACAACTTTCCAAAATGATGTTGAAAAATCCAAGTTCTTCCGTTCTTAAATGAAGAAGGAAATATAATGATTTCTTCTTACAAATAAGAAAAGAACAACTAATGGTCTAAAGCTTTAGAAAAGAGAAGACTTGATTCCAACAAATAAGAGAGTAAAGAAGAGGAAAGTGTGTGAAAGAAAAGAGAGGGTCTACCCCTTTATTTATAGTGTTTAGGGACGTTTGGGGACTGTAGTTAACGTTGGAAAACGGGCAGGAACCGTCCCTGAAAATTTGGGATCAAAACAGCTAGTTTTGAAATTGGTCGACCAAAAGGACAAATTGGTCGACCAAAATTTAGAGAGGGAATTTCGACCATTGGAAGACATTTCTAGAATCTACATGGTTAGGGGAGTTTGCACATGCAATCCCATAACCAAATTCGAAGGTTTAAAATTGGTCGACCAAAATGGGGTTATTGGCTGCCAATTTTCAAAGTTGCGAATTTTCGAAATTGGAAAGTGTAGATCTCTGAGTAATGGAACCTAGATGACTAAGATATATTATCACAAGGCTTTGTGACTCTTAATAAAGTAAATTTGACAATGATTACATAAAGCCGTAGATAGGACTGCATCTGCAACTGAATCTGAGAAGCTTCTTTGCAGGAGATCCTTATCAAGTGATTATATATCCATCTCGTGGATTAGGTGCCTTTGTCTTTTCAACTTCATGATTGATATATCTGATTGAGTATGCATGAAGATATCTGATTTGTGTGGAACTCAGCATTGATATGTATCTGCATACATAGAGTTAGTAGCACTGAATGTGTTTGTCATATCAAAACCATTTGGGAATAGAAATATGGACTTATGAAATTCCAACATTCTCCCCCCTTTTGATGATGACAAACAAGAAAAAATATATATAAGTAAAATTGAACATATCAGATATACTCCCCCTGAATATGTGGAGGTTGTGAATACTCCCCCTGAGTAGTTGAAATATATTCTCCCCCTTTGGAATCCTCAAAAAGAGGCAAATTAGAGTTAGTCGGAAAATAAGCGAGAAAAAATTAGGAACGGTAAAAAACCGTAAAAATAATGAACAAAAGTGGAACAGTGGTGAAAAAGTGTAGGCCGGAATAAAGAGCATGCCATTAAAAATAATGAATGGGCAGGTCATGGAAAAAATAATGAGTGGACATGCCACTGAAAAATGCATACTAATTCAGGCCGAAATTGGAAGGCCAGTAAAGATTGAGCCAAGTATGGTAGGTGTATATGAAAAATAAATTTAAAAACAGGTAGCATAGAGTAAGGCCCAAAAAAAATTTTGGAAAGAAATATAAGTAGTGACAAAATATGAAGTATATACGAGCTTAATATATGGGCCGAAAAAAATACGTGGAAGAAAACATTTGGGGAGGCCAAATAAGGGAGTAGGCCAAAAAAAATGAATTGCCAAAGTATTATATTTGTTAAGAAAAATATGAAGAAGACCACAAAATAGATGCCAAAAATATGTAGGCCGAAATGGGCACATAGTAAGAGCAGGAAAAATAAAATAAGTCCTGTTTATAGGAAGAAAGTATATGTGCATGGAGCCCAAGGAGAATGGGCTGGGGAGCCAATAGAATAGACCCTAAAGAAAACAGAATGTACCAAGGTTATATAGGCAAAATGAACATTAGAAAACAAGTATACAAATGACCAGGAGAATATGCACAATACTTGTCCAAAGTAACAGAATAGACAAAGTAACAACCATGTACATAATGGCCAACAAAGTGAAGAACCAACAGCATACATAGACTGAAAAAAATGAACAACATAACTATGTACATAAGAGCAACAGAGTGAAGAATAATCAACATATAAAAGCTGAAACAGAAACGAGTGGCTGAACAACATATACCAGAGACATCAGAGGAACCACAACAAACCAACAAAAAGAGCATAACAATACCAACATAAAACCAGTAACAGAATACAAGAACTAAGAACTAAGGCTTAAGTACATACAGTCCACATAGCCAAGTACCCAAAATAGAACATAGTTTGAAACATCAGAGATCACAGAGACAACAGAACCAACAGAAACATAAAGGCCCCAAAGTGCATATGGAAAAGAGTATCCAGAAGAACCAAACCAACCAGCAAAGAACCAACAGACAACCGACCGGAAAACAGCGAGGAACAACAGCAAACAGGAGCCCTGGAAGACTATGGCAGAGAGGAGGAGCCAGGCCCGGAAGGAGACACATCGGATGAACGTCTAGCCACCCGAAAGTGGAGCGACTCAAAGTGGTTTGCCAAAGAGGCAACGGCAGTAGTAAGGTCGTCCATCCGCCTGTTATGCTCCTGTAACGTAGCATCACCAGTACTCAAGTGGGTCTGTATGCCACGAAAACCATCGTGCATGTCACCCTGAATATCCTGAAATCCTCGAGTCACCGAATGACGCAACGCACAAATCTCACCCAGAGAGCATAGGACCAGTAAGTCGGAAAAATAAACCATTGACGATAGTGGAAATGGAGAGCATACCGGCCTGTTTGGAGGAATCCAAGTTCGCGTAGAACTCACGAACGAGGGCCGGAAAGTAGGGTGTGTGGTTCGTAGTTGACTAGAGACCAACTAGGCCGGCGGAATGGAGAGGGGCCAAGATCCAAGAGAAGCCGTGGTCACTGAAGTCAACGTGATGTTCAGGATGGAATGGGAGGGGCTCCAGAAGGCGGAAATGCTGTGAAGCCGCCGGAGAACGGAAGTGGGTCGGTGCTGGGGTTGCAATGAAATCTCGAGGGGGCTGATCCATCGGGAGTGAAGTCGAAGGAGGACCGAACGAGAGTCTTTCGAAGCCGTGCGCGGAAAGAGCGGCGAGGAGGACGTGGATTTGGGGGTGGTCGCCGGCAAAGACGGGGTCGGATCCTTCGAAAGCGATTATCGGGCGGCCGAGGAGAGCGGCGGAGGATCGATTGAGGGGAAGAGGCGGAGGATCAGCGATGGGCGGGCGGGTGGAGGGAAGCGCCGACGGATTAATGGGTGGAGGCCAGCGATTTGAGGGAAGGACGGGGGAGATTTGGGAGAGGTCGGCGGGATGCTTTGGGGAGAAGGGGTGCGTTGGGAGAGAGAAATTATTGGTCAGAGATATTTTGTGGGGACTTATCATCCCTAGGCAAGAGTTAAATAAGAAAAGAAATCAGTTAAGAGAAGTTATGAGAACTGACAGAATCCCAATCGGTAGTGTAGTTGAAGAAACGAATCCCACCAAAATTTGAAAACAAAAGGATGGGTTCAGGTGCTGAAACAAAAATGGAGGGAACGAATAACGAGAATAAGCGGGAAGACAAAGTAGTTACCAAAAAAATTAAAAAATAATTAAAAATTCGACAATTGGCGACCAATATTGGTGAATTGGTCGACCAATTTTAAAAAGAGTCAGAAAAATTTGAAAAAATTTGAGAAAAATTATAAAAATAAAAATGTGTCATAAGTCTGATTCACTAATAATCCCTAAATTCCTACGAAGCTTAATAAAAGTCTCTTCTTTCAACGGTTTTGTTAAAATATCAGCTGTCTGATGTTCAGTAGATATAAATTTAAGAACTATATCTCCTTTCTGAACATGATCATCTAGAAAATGATGACGTACATCAATATGTTTTGTACGAGAATGATGCACATGATTTTTAGAAAGATTAATAGCACTAGTATTATCACACATAGTAGGGCAAGTAAAGCAATCAATACTATAGTCAGATATAGTTTGTTTCATCCATAAGATTTGAGCACATGCTAAACCGGCGGCAATATATTCTGCCTCGGTTGTAGATAATGAAACACAGTTTTGCTTTTTGCTAAACCAAGAAACTAAAGCATGACCTAAAAAAGTGGCAAGTACCACTGGTACTTTTACGATCTGATTTACAACCAGCAAAGTCTGCATCACTATAGGATAATAAATCAAATATGCTTGACTTGGGATAAAATAAACCAAAATCAGAAGTGTGCTTAACATATCTAATAATCCTTTTTACGGCAGTTAAGTGTGAAACTTTAGGATCTGCCTAAAAACGTGCACATAAACATACTGAAAACATAATGTCTGGTCTACTAGCAGTTAAATAGAGTAGAGAGCCAATCGTACCTCTGTAAAGACGTTAATCAACACTCTTACCATTTCAGTCTTTGTCGAGAGATGTAGATGTACTCATTGGAGTACGTTTTTCTGCAGAACTTTCTAAACCAAAACGCTTGATGAGTTCTTTAGAGTACTTGCTTTGGTGAATGAAGATTCCTTCCTTCAATTGTTTGATTTGAAGACCAATGAAGTAATTGAGTTCATCCATGTGACTCATCTCAAATTCTTTCTGCATAATCTTAGAAAAATCTTGACAAAGAGATTCATTAGTAGAACCAAAAATAATATAATCAACGTATATTTGAATAATGATTATGTCAGATTTAATATTTTTAATAAAAAGAGTGGAATCTATTTTACCAATATTATAACCAGAATTTAAAAGATAGCTTTTAAGTCTTTCATACCAAGCACGAGGTGCTTGTTTGAGACCATAAAGAGCTTTCTTTAATTTGAAAACATGATTTTCAAAATTTTCATGATGAAAACCAGGAGGTTGTTCAACATAAACTTCCTCCTTAAGAAATCCATTTAAAAAAGCACTTTTGACATCCATTTGAAATAATTTGAAATCTTTAAAACATGCAAATGATAACAACATGCCAATGGACTCAAGACGAGCAACTGGTGCATATGTTTCATCATAATCAATACCTTCTTCTTGATTATAACCTTGTGTAACCAATCGTGCCTTGTTTCTAATTACCTGACCAAATTCATCCAATTTATTTTTGAATACCCACTTGGTACCAATAATTGAATGATCTGTTGGTCTGGGAACTAATTCCCAAACATCATTTCGTTGAAATTGATTGAGTTCTTCCTGTATAGCGATAATCCATGAACTGTCTTCACATGCATCTTTGATGTTCTTTGGTTCAATGGATGAAAGGAAAGCACAATGCGCCATTTGTTCAATTTGACGACGAGTTCTAACTCCATCTGTAATATCTCCAATGATTAATTCTGATGGATGATTTGGAACTTGTGCAAAAGCCTTGGGAAGATCTGTATTATCTAAAATAGACTCAACAGAATGATCAGTAGCATCAATTTCATCAAGTTTGATATCATCTAAAGAATTGGATAAAGGTAATATATTCTCTTCATCATCAATGATGGGAGACTTAGATGAGGGATTCTCATCAAATGTGACAGGTAGTGATTCTTCAACTGTTGAAGTTCTTTTGTTATATACTCTGTAGGCTTTGCTACGTGTTGAGTATCCAACAAAAATACCTTCTTCAGATTTCGAATCAAATTTATCAAGTGCATCTTTAGTATTAAGAATAAAACATATACATCCAAACACTTTAAAATATGATATACGTGGAATGCGATCAAAGAATAATTCAAAACAAGTTTTATTAAGAAATGTCCTTATGAGAATTTTATTCATAATGTAACATGCAGTTACGACAGCTTCAGCCCAAAAATATTTCGGTAAATTACTATAACAAAGCATTGTTCTTGCACATTCTTGTAAAGTTCTATTTTTCCTTTCAACTACTCCATTTTGAGGAGGAGCACGAGGAAAAGAAAAATTGTGAGTAATGCCATTTTCATTACAAAACTTGGTAAATGATTCATTTTCAAATTCTCCTCCATGATCACTACGAATAGTGACAATATTAGAAGATTTGATTTTTTGTGTCTTTTAACAAAATATTGAAAATTCTTCAAATGCATCATTCTTGTTTTGTAAGAATATAACCCAAGTATATCTTGAATAATCATCAACAATGACAAATGCATATCTACTTCTATTTAAAGAAGCTACTCTTGAAGGACCAAACAAATCTAAGTGTAAGAGTTCTAATGGTCTCTTTGTTGAGATAACATCCTTTGATTTAAAAGAAGATTTGTGCATTTTTCCTTGTTGACAAGCATCACAAAAATGTTTGTGTTTGAAAGAAATATTTGGCATTCCATTTACTAATTTGTGTTTCGAAATGTGTGCTAGATTTTTGAAATTAGTGTGTCCAAAACGTTTATGCCATAAAAGTGTATCATCAGATGTAATCATTAAACAATGATTATTTGTGGTAACAAACATGCATAAGATATAAATATTATTTTTACGCTTACCACGAAACAAACCAGATGACATATCAGAATCATAAATAATGCAATCATTTTGTTCAAAAACTATTTTGTAATTTTTATCGCATAACTGACTAATGGAAAGTAAATTATGTTTCAAACCGTCAACCAGGTGAACATTCTCAATGATAGGCTGATTTGTATTGCCAACTGTTCCAGTGCCTATGATTTTTCCTTTCTTGTTGTCACCAAAGGTAATCGTGCCTCCATCTTTATATTTAATGTTTGAAAGCAAGTTGATATTTCCTGTCATATGTTTTGAACATCCACTGTCCAAAATCCATCTTTCTTTCCTAGGTACCTGAAAGATAAAACATTAAGCATTGGTACCCTTTGTTTTGAGGGTCCTTGGGATTAGATTTTAGGAAGCCAAACCCAAATGGAATTTGGCTTTCTAATGTAATCACTAGAATGAACAATAGAATGCATAAAATGAGAAATATAATAATTTCTATTTTCTAAGCATGTATTCTTAGGAATCCATACACTAATTGTAGTAGGTTTCCTAAGAGATGATTTTGAAATGTTAATAACATTTCTTTGTAAAGAAGAAGCAGGAATGTTTACTTTCTTTGTGTAAATAAATGCATGATTCTTCTTTTGAGGTTTAACAAAAGTAGTTTTTCCACAAGAAGAAGAAGTGCTACAAGACTTGGGTGCATCCTTATGAGAATATCCTAGACCTTGTCTATGATTTGCTGGATATTGTATTTTTAGCAAATCATCAAGATTAGTCTTTCCTTTATTAAATTTATTAATATTGGAAGACATCTCGTCGTATTTCATCTTTAGTGATGAAATATTTTTATCCATTTCGGATATTTGAGTATGTAGTTCTAGATTCTTAGTTTTGAGAATATCATTCTCTTTACTAAGATTCAAATTTTGAGAAGATGTATTCTCAGTGTTTTTAGAATAAGATAATTCTTGATAATTAATTAGTAGATCATCATTATTCTGTTTCAATGATTTATGTTGATTATTCAATTTTTTGAAACGAGAATAGAGATCTTTTAATGCATCAAGTAATTCTTCGTTATTAAAAGAACTTACCTCATCTTCATCTTCTTGTGCCATAAAGCACATGTTAGCACTTTCATTTAGATCATCATCTTCATCATCTGAAGAATCATCCCATGTTGCTGCAAATGCCTTTTTCATTTTGTCAAACCTTCTTTCTCTTCTGGATTGATCATTATTGGAAGTTTTGAACTTTGTTTTGAGAAGAGGACAGTCTTTCTTCATATGTCCTGGCTTATTACAATTAAAGCAAAGAAAAGAATATGTATTCTTAGATTTAAAATTATTATACTTAACTTTCTGAAAGAATTTTCTGAAGTTTTTGGCAAAAATTACCATATCATCATCTGAATCTTCATTATTTGATGTTGCGTTGAAGGCAAGTACTTTCTTCTTTTGATCTGATTCTTCTTTCTCATCTTGTAGTGTAACTTCATGGGCCATTAAGTTACAAATAAGATCTTCCATAGATAATGTGGAAAGATCATTGGCTTCCTCAATAGTGGTGATCTTTGGACGCCATATTGGAGTTAAAGCTTTAAGAATTTTGCGAACCTGTTCAAGAGAAGTGTAAGTTTTTCCAAGAGCATTTAAAGAATTTATAATATTAGTAAACCTGGTGTTCATTTCTCCAATTGTCTCTTGGTCCTTCATCTTGAACAACTCGAATTTGTGTACCAAAACGGAAATCTTAGTTTCCTTCACTTTACTGGTTCCTTCATGAGTTATCTCAAGTATATGCCAAATCTCCTTAGCACTTTTGGCCTGAGATACTCGATTAAACTCATGTTTATCCATAGCACAAAATAAAGCATTCATGGCCTTTGAGTTGTTGGTTTTTGCAGTTTTGTCATTGGTGGTCTAATCAGCAATAGGAGTAGTTGGCTTTTCGTATCCTGACTCTACGATGTCCCAAATCTCATAATTCATACTTTGGAGATGAATCTCCATTCGTATTTTCTAATATGAGTAATTTGAACCATCAAATAGAGGAGGACGAGTTTGAGAGTGCCCTTCAGGATGCTGATTGTAGTTGTGTGGAACTGCGTTCATGTTTGAGGAACTTGCTGCCATCTTAACCTTGCTTTGATACCAAATGTAATTTTAGCCTGTAAGGATCAATACACTAGAGGGGGTGAATAGTGTAAAAAAATGTCGCAAATAAAATGTTAGTAATATTTGCAAAGATGGCACAGAAATAAAAAGACAAGTACTGAAATTAAATCAATCGCTAACACAGAGATTTATCCTGGTTCAGATCATTGTGATCCTACTCCAGTCCTCTACCCCGTAGAGATTTTCAATCCACTATAATCACTTGCCCCGCAAACACGAATTTACAAAAATGGCGACACTCCCCGTGTCCCAAACTTTGTACAATCTCTAACAGAGATTCAAACCTGTAAAATAATGAAATAGAAAAACACATATAGCCTTGTTATAAATTTCAGAGAATGAATTCAAGGATGGTGTTTTAGAAGAAGAACTTCAAAATGTAAAAGATATGTAATGAAGAGCAACACCTGAAGTTCTCTGGTTCATAAAAGAAGAGAGAGATCAATCGATTTCTTCTTGCAATTATGAACACAAACAACTTTCCAAAATGATGTTGAAAAATCCAAGTTCTTCCGTTCTTAAATGAAGAAGGAAATCTAATGATTTCTTCTTACAAATAAGAAAAGAACAACTAATGGCCTAAAGCTTTAGAAAAAAGAAGACTTGATTCCAACAAATAAGAGAGTAAAGAAGAGGAAAGTGTGTGAAAGAAAAGAGAGGGTCTACCCCTTTATTTATAGTGTTTAGGGACGGTTGGGGACTGTATTTAACGTTGAAAAACGGGCATGAACCGTCCCTGAAAATTTGGGATCAAAACGGCTAGTTTTAAAATTGGTCGACCAAAAGGACAAATTGGTCGACCAAAATTTAGAGAGGGAATTTCGACCGTTGGAAGACATTTCTAGAATCTACATGGTTAGGGGAGTTTGCACATGCAATCCCATAACCAAATTCGAAGGTTTAAAATTGGTCGACCAAAATGGGGTTATTGGCTGCCAATTTTCAAAGTTACGAATTTTCGAAATTGGGAAGTGTAGATCTCTGAGTAATGGAACCTAGATGACTAAGATATATTATCACAAGGCTTTGTGACTCTTAATAAAGTAAATTTGACAATGATTACATAAAGCCGTAGATAGGACTGCATCTGCAACTGAATCTGAGAAGCTTCTTTGCAGGAGATCCTTATCAAGTGATTATATATCCAAGTCGTGGATTAGGTGCCTTTGTATTGCCAGCTTCATGATTGATATATCTGATTGAGTATGCATGAAGATATCTGATTTGTGTGGAACTCAGCATTGATATGTATCTGCATACATAGAGTTAGTAGCACTGAATGTGTTTGTCATATCAAAACCATTTGGGAATAGAAATATGGACTTATGAAATTCAACACTTACAACCGTATCGAACACTGCCCGCTGCTTCTGGAGCATTTCGTACAGTTTTCAGACTTCCCAGGCCTAGCGGATCTTCTGTCGTCTTCCGGTCTTATCGATTACCTTCGATATGACCCTAAGGCGAATCCTCACCCTTACCCTCATCTGGTCAAGCTCTTCTACGCCAACCGTGTCCGGGGTCAGTACAACGAGACCCACTCGATTGAGACTACTGTCTTGGGGACACCGATAGTCCTCACGGCAGAAATCTTGGAAGAGTTGATTGGTTGTTCGTCGTCTGGCCTCCTCCCTTCCGATATCTCTGTCGATGACATCTCTTCCATCGATCAGGTCATTCTTTCTGAGATTTTCCATGAGATCCCTCCTGCCATGATTGGCGTCCCCTCGAAGTCTTTCAAGCCCAATGGCTGGGTCCTTAACTTGATCTTGAAGTCGTGCTTACTTCCTAAGTACGGCTCCTCTTCTTTGCCTTCCCAGTCATTCCCGAAGTTGATCTATGCCATCTTTATGGGGAGCGAGATTAACTGGGCTCGGATCATACTCGATAAGATGGATTCTTTTGAGTGTATCCGGAAGTCCACGAAGTCTGCTCATATCCCATATCCGTGCCCGTTGACACTTGTTTTCCGTCACTTTCGTGTCACTTTGCCTCCTGATGACAAGCATCCTCTCGGTCCCCCTCTGAATGCGACGGCCGTCAAGAAGTCTCTTGCGACGCTCTGTCACGTTCAGAGGACGACCCCCTCTGCTTCAGCGTCTGCCTCAGCTGCTCCTGCTCCCTCTACCACTCTTGACGAGCTCGCACATTCAGTGAGACGTATGGAGTCTCGTTATGCTCGTACTGAGGAGATACATGCTCGTATCGCCTCTCGTTTGGGAATTGAGATCCCTCCGTCAGTCTCTGACGAGGAGGAGTTGGATGAGGATGAGATTGAGGAGCTGGTTCGTGTTTCTACTCGTGCCCCTGAGGGCACTTCTGGTGCTGCTGTTGCCTCTTCTGCCGGTGACCCCGAGAGCACACCTGGTGCCACCATACCTGCGGTGAATACTACGTCTAGTGCTCCCGAGGTCACTACCATCACTCCCGTAGACACTTCAGCTGATCCAGTGACCACCACTCCTGCTGTTGTTGCAGAGCCTGCTGCTGCTACAGATCCTGCCGCTGCAGATCCTGCCGCTGCCTCCTGAGCTTCTCTGAGGACTCTCCTGATGCACTTTGGATGATAGATCTTATTGTGAGAGAGTTTGGGTAGGATAGAGTGTGGTTATGTTTTTTTGGATCTTTTTGATGTACCTTGATGGTGATGTATGTTTTGTGATACTCTGATATGTGTGTGATATGATGTTGAATTTTGTGCTTCGATCGTTGGATCGCTCATATGTATGTTGACGGATGTATCATTTTGTTGTACTCATGCTTCAGTTTTATATATACATCGATGTTGACATTATATTCTCTTGTGCACATTATATATATATTTTTATGTCTCTGATGTTGGATTTCATCGCGCGACGATAATAACTTCGTTAAATAGAGATTATTTCTATGGAAACATAGAATTGTTTTCCATGCACTAAATTAACCAAGAATGTTGATATTGGAGAGTATATTCCATAACTCAATTCGTAAAATTAATTTGAGTTTTGATGATTTTATTTATCGTTTTTCGACTTTGGTCTCATTGACACGCTTTGATTTAATTCGAATTTTCCTTTGGTGTCATTTGGACCGTGGTCGTATTCTACGACTCCCGTGCTTTTATTTGAAGCCATTGTTGTTGTCGTTGATCTCCTCCCACTCTTTTTGCTAATGCCAAAGGGGGAGAGATATAATAATGACATGTGCTAAATGATAATTTAAAGCATTTTTACAAAGAATCTAATTTGATATGTTAGATTCAGGGGGAGTTAAGATATAAAAATTGGATTTCAAATCCGATATTTCAATAATCGATTCTTATTTTATATACTTTACTCGTCTGCTTGATGCGTATTATTATTATTCATTTTGGAATTAACGTGTCATCAATGCAGGGGGAGTAAGTAAATTACATTTGAATCATTATTATTTATTATTATTTATGTTGGTTTGTCATCACCAAAAAGGGGGAGAATGTTGGATATTGGACTCCCCGGATTTGGTTTTGGATGATGAACAAACATAAATATATCATGAACTAACAATTTGTGAGCGCAGTTATGTAGATCGTTGCCAAATTCATATGAACATTCAAAGCGACGTCTCGAGACTTCTCAAAGCGCGTGATCGTATGCCTAAAGCTTCGTTGAAGCTTTTGGACCATTTTAGAAGTCATGAAGATTCGGATCGAAGCTTTCGAAGACGGTTCGTCAAGTTTTATTTATAGTCTTTTAGCTTCGTTCTGTAGAATGTTAAGCCTTGAGTAGGTCTTACGTTTTAATCTTCATAACGCTCCTATCTTAGAGCTAGGAACTAGTAAGAAGTCCATACGAACATTCCCAAAGCTTCGCGCTTCGTTTCACGACTTCTTGTGCATGTTAGTTAGTTCAAGAAGAAGAACCAACCGACTAGATGGTGATCTAGTCGGTCGGCAATGCTTCTTGGACCGACTAGTTTGCCTTCTCTATTCTAAGCTCTTTACTGTTTACAGTTAGTCGGTCTACGTTGACTCACCGACCGACTAGTTTGTGAACTAGTCGGTCAGTGATGCTTCTTAGACCGACTAGTTGAGCTTTCCCTGTACATGCCTAGTTACTGTTTATCGTTAGTCGGTCTATGTTCATTTAGCGACCGACTAGTTGATGAACTAGTCGGTCAACTTTTGTTCTTGGACCGACTAAATCAATTTGTACTCAGACTATTTGTTTTATCTCTTAGTCGGTCTAAGTTCACTCACCGACCGACTAATTGTGAAACTAGTCGGTTGGCAAGTGTTCTTTGACCGACTAGTTCTGTTAGTCTGAACTTCAACCTATTCCATGTTCACCCTTTAGTCGGTTCATGCTGTTTGACTGACCGACTAGTTGATGAACTAGTCGGTCAGTGGTTGTTCTTTGACCGACTAGTTTGGTTCAGAATAAAGCCGTTGGAGCTTTAATTGAAACGTTTTTATCTCTCTCTTTCCTCTAACCTATATATACTTGGTGTGCTGCATTCATTACACTCAAGGCTGATTTTAAGAGAAGTTTAGAGATCAAAGAGAAAGCATTCAATCTCATTAAAGCTCATTCATTTCCTTTCAAGAATCTCTCCCTCACTCTTATTTCAAAAGAGAGATTCATTGATTGTGAGCCTTCCAAGCCAAGTGCTTGATCCTAGGTCACCATCAACCTCATAGCTCTCCATTGCTGGTCATCTACTTGGAGCTAGGGTTTGGTGCCTCTTCATCTTCCCCAAAATCCGTTTTACCCTAAATCGTAAGTTATACTCAAGGCATAGGATTTTGTCGGCAAGCAATTTCGTATTTCATTTACTTCATTATTGTAAGTGGTTTACTCTTGGTTGTGAGAGTTTGTTTGTGATCCCGGGTTGTGGGAGTCACAATTTTCATTTGTGTATGATTTGACTTGTGAAGGTTTTTCACAAGTATTTCATAGTGGAAATCTTGAGTTAGGGTTTCTAACTCAAGTATCCGGAAGTGATCCGGGTGGTTGGGACGTAGGATCACCGGGAAAAAGTCGGGGAGACTAGGGTGGATCCGAACCCAGTAATATTGCTTGTTTGCGATTGTTTCTTTGTTGTCTAACATTTACATTTTCGCATTTCCGCATTGTTTGGTAGAGTTTGCAAGATAATTAGGAATTATCCTCTTAATTATTTTAAAGTACTATTCACCCCCCCTCAAGTACTTGTGCAGTAGCTTAGCAGGGCATTTCAAACCTCCTACTATTGCCAACTTAGCCATGGCAATAAAATCACACTTCATACCATCCATCTTTGCTAAAGATTATATCACAAGAGAATACACAAAATTCCTTCACATCATAACACCCATAGCCACACTTCTATATCAATTTCTTGTCACAATTTGTTCTTAGCCATCATAGCCGAAATATTACATCCTGATAAGAGTAATTATTCATGTCACAAAAAGTGTTATGGAAATGGAACATAATTCTCATTAGCTTGCAAGAATGATGACATGAAGGTTAATATTTACCATAACTAGTTTCCACAATGAATATAAATAACAATACTATAAACAACCACAAAGCATATGAAACATATATCGTCCATTAAGAGGACATGTAAATTAAGAATGATCATGGTGCCTAACAACAAGTATGTGTATTTAAGAACTTCATCATTTATTAGCACAATTAAAGAGTGAACAAGAATTTGTGTAATACACATATATTTAGCTCAATTAAAAGAACATGTATAATACCTGATACCAAAGGTGTTATCTTCCTTTCAAGAGCCAACCTTCTTTCCTAGTTTGCCTCCCTTTAAAGCCTCCTTTCCTTTCCTTTCCTTCTTCTCCATTAATTCATCTTTCCTTTATTTCTTCTCCTTCCTCATAATCTCCATTGAATGACATGCTAATAAGGAAAGAAATTAAGGGGAAAATGAGAGGGGTAATATGATGCTCACGACAACATGGGGGAAAAGAGACGCATAGCTCTCGACCTAGAGAAAGGAAAGAATGAAAGAGAGATTAAGAGAGAGTTATTAATGGTGAGTCATCAAGTAAGGTGTCATGATCTCTCTTTATCTTACCTACCCCAAATGACACTAATCAATCCCCTAATAAAGACACCTAATCACTCCAACCAAATAAGCAAACACCCCTTCACACAATTCTATAATTCTCACCAAGCTCTAAAACCTATTTTACATAAAACATCCTCTATTATACAACATTACAAAATAATTACAAAAACTCCTTAAGACATACACACAACAATATGGTTACACTTATTAATACACACATTAATCCACATACTAATATACTATTACATATATATATGGCACATTGCATAATCCACAACAAATTAAACATTAACAAATAATTAATACACATCTAATTATATACACAACCATTATCCACACCAAAACATAAGAATATATATTCACTACAAAATACTCTATACACATCCAAATTATAATGCAATATATTCATTTTAACACATGTACATACATAATACATACCATATCAATCTACATACCAATATGTCACACAATCCCTAATACAATACAATATGGTCACTAATAAAAAATACAAGCTACTTATTAAAACAAAATCAATAGTTCACCCCACAACTTCCATATGTTAATACAATGGCATACATCCAAATTATTTAATCCAAATATTCACATATATAATATACAGCTTATATACTTATGACCCAACAACTCCATATCAATATACACATATAACATTCAAAGTATTCAGTATAAATATTCATACAATAGTCAACCATACAAATATCCTAATATACATCCAAGTATACAAGTATACAAAACAATTATGGCATTCAACGCATACGGGTATTACAAAATAAGAGCTCACTGATGACTAGCTCGGGCGAGCGTTGGGGGTCGCTCGGTCGAACGAGTAGGATCGCTCGGTCGAGCGACCCCTCGCAGCCCAGCTTCTTCCTTTGGTGTGTCATAGCTCGGCCGAGCGCATGATGCACCCCACCGAGCGATTTGGAAAATTCCTCTTCCTTGCCTTCTCTTTTCTCCTTCTCTTCTCGGCTTCTTGTCTCTTGCTCCTCCCTCGCTCCCCAGCAACTTTGAGTCGTCGAATGCAGTGCCGCTGGTGCTCTGGTGTCTATGTCCGTGCTCTCTTCCCCAATATACTCCGAATCGCTCGATATTCCATGAAATGCAAACAAACTCTCCTAAGGTAAAATAGTTCCAATTATGATCGTAAAAGCCTATAAAATTGGGATTTGAGCAATCATTATGATGTGTAAATATATAGACAAAATCTGGAATATTATGACACATCAGAACGCACGGCTGTGCAGTCTGCTCATCAGCCGTATCTCCTCTCCTTTAGCTTCGACCTTTGCTAATTTTTGCCGCTTCATCCCCCTTGCTCCACAAATCATAGATTAATGTCGTGTGAGCATGGATTCCCTGAAATGCATAAAATACATACTAAGGCATCAACTGGATAAAAACGTGTAAAAATAGAAAGAATAACGAGAATGATATGGAGTAATTGTGAAAATTGCAAGAAGAAAATAGTGGAAGAAGGTGTATAAAATGGTGCTAACAAGTGTCGATGTACTCTAGACAAACATCCTTCTTGAGAACATGATCATTAATGAAATGGTGTCTAATATCAATGTGTTTGGCACGAGAGTGTTGTACCGGGTTATCAACCATAATTGGCTAGAGAGACTATAGCACTTTGGTTATTGGAGAGACATATAGCACTTTGGTTATCAACCATGATTGGAGATGTACCATAATCAATACCATAGTCCTTAAGTGTTTGTCTCATCCATAAGGCTTGTGCACAACCGAATCCAGCGGCGATATATTTCGCTTCAGTTGTGGAAAGAGATACCGAATTTTGTTTCTAGAAAAACAAAGACACAAGGTAATTTCCTAAGAAATGGCAAGTGCCAATAATACTTTTCTTATCAGATTTACATCCGGTAAAATCGGTATCACTAAATGAAACTAGTTCATAAGTGCATGACTTAGGATAAAATAGTCCATAGTCAAGAGATTTATTTAGATAACGAAAAATCCGTTTAACCGCAATCAAATGTGATTGTTTTGGTTGTGATTGATACCGTGCAATAAACATACCGAAAACATTATATCAGGTCTACCAGCGGTAAGATAAAGTAAACTACCTATCATACCTCGATATTGACGCATGTCAACATCCGTTCCATGTTTATCTTTATCAAGATGTGTTGTCATGCTCATTGGAGTACGCTTGGATGAAGAAGATCCCATTCCAATGTGTTTTATCAATTCCACGGTGTACTTTGTTTGGTTGATGAAGATCCAATGCTCCAATTAACGGATTCTGAATACATAATATCAGGTCTACTAGCTGTAAGATAAAGTAAACTACCTATCATACCTCGATATTGACGCATGTCAACATCTATTCCATGTTTATCTTTATCAAGATGTGTTTTTGTGCTCATTGGAGTACGCTTGGATGAAGAAGATCCCATTCCAAAGCGTTTGATCAATTCCACGGTGTACTTTGTTTGGTTGATGAAGATCCATTGCTCCAATTAACGGATTTATAGTCCTAGAAAGTAAGTGAGCCCTTCCATATGGCTCATCTCAAATTCATCATGCATGGACTTATCAAACTCTTGAGAAAGAGTAGAGTTAGAGGAACCAAATATACTGGCATCAACATATATTTGAATCAATAGAATGTCATGATCAAAATACTTAATGAAAAGTGTTGAATCGACATCACCCATTTTGAAATCCAAATCAATGAGAAAATTCTTTAGGCGATCATACAACGCTCTAGGGGCTTGTCTCAATCCATAAAGAGCTTTCTTAAGTATAAACACATGATTTGGAGATTTTGCATCCAAGAAACCGGGTGGTTGTGAAACATATACTTCTTCAACAACATGTCCATTCAAAAAT
Organism: Scilla litardierei; assembly: GCA_030789695.1. Taxonomy (NCBI): domain Eukaryota; kingdom Viridiplantae; phylum Streptophyta; class Magnoliopsida; order Asparagales; family Asparagaceae; genus Scilla; species Scilla litardierei. Next base: position 72,328,374 of record CM061131.1, read on the forward strand.
ACGCTTTTCACATCCATTTGAAAAAGCATAAAATTCTTAAATGATGAAAATGACAATAAAAGTCTTATAGATTCTAATCTAGCTAATAGAGAAAATGATTCTTCAAAATCTATACCTTCTTCTTACCTGTAACCTTGAGCTACTAGCCTAACCTTGTTCCGGATGACAAATTCATTTTCATCCGTCTTGTTTTTGAAGATCCACTTTGTTCCAATGACATTGTGATCTTCCGGAGGAGGAACTAACTCCCAAACATCGTTCCTTTCATATTGGATGAGTTCTTCTTCCATAGCAATGATTCAAGAGTTATCCTTGAGAGCTTCTTCAATGCTCTTTCGTTCTATGGTTGAGATGAAAGCACAATGTGCAAATCATTCTACCCATGACCTTGTACAGACTCCATCTACAATATTACCTATCACTTGATTATGTGGATGGTTTGGAACCGTAGGAAATGTCTTGGGTAATCCTTGAGCATTAGGTACAAACTCAACTCCATCATTAGTAGGGTTAGTCTCAATAGAATCATCTAATTTCACATTATTTAAAGAATCACACAAGAATTCAATATTCTCATCAAATTGAGTTAATGGAACATCAAAGTTCTTATAAAAAGAAATATGTAGTGATTCTTCAACCGTTAAGGTTGTTTTATTAAATATCTGGTAGGCCTTGCAACTATCGGAGTATCCAATAAATATTCCTTTAGCAGAACATGAATCAAACTTATCTAAATTGTCGTGTGTGTTCTTAATAAAAAATTTAGTGTTAGGGTTTCTATCATGCATAACTAGTTTATACATAGCGAAAAAACAGAAAACCTACCAAGATCCATGCATTTCAAATTTGATTTGATCAGATTACCAAATTTTTTCGACGATTCTAATGTGTCGGACTGCAAGTACTGCTCTACGAATGACTATCCTCTATCAGTATCCACACGCGAATGTCAGGAACCGAAATTGCGAGGGTGCTAGCTCCTTCTCTGCAACTAGGGTTTCTCTCTCGATCTTCGATTTTCTCAAAAAACGGGAGAGATTGATTGAATGCGCAAAAAGACTGAAAATAATCTCTATATCGTATATAGAATCCCACGTTAACTCTTTAACGCGTTTCAGTTACGGAACGATATCTTTAGGGATAATATCTTAACATGATATATTATCCGTTAACTCTTTAACGTGTTTTGTTACGCATCAATATCTTAGGGACAATATCTTAACGAGATACAATATCTGACAGTTAACATATTTCGACTTATTTTGAATTTCAAATCAAATTCAAAATCTTGTTAAAACCATACCCCATCCATTACGCTCTTTGTGTGCTATCTAATAGGCTCATATCAAATTAGCAATGGGCCTAATCACAATAAAAGCCCACAAGTTATAATTGGTCTCTAGCAAGACATTATGACTACCCAATTAATATGAATATCGTAAGTCCGATATTAACCTAATTAATAGAACATGTCATAATCCTTTTGTCACACAATATCTTATTTGTCATGGACAATGTCATACTTATATTGTTCAAATATTTAATTTCTCGATTACTAAGTAGACTGATAAAATCAAATGACATTTATTTGAGCACGGCCATGCATTTCTCAGTCATACTTATCAAGGGGCCCATTAGATATCTCTTTCATAAGAGAGAGACAAATTCCATATTGTTCATTCACTTTCCTCTGTATAATTCACATCATGTTCAATCATAACCTTTATGATTATCTGATTAAAGATAACGTTTGGTTATGTCAAAACATGATGTTCCTTATAAGGAAACTATGATGATGTCAGGTCTAAGGATTCTATGACATAACTATTATGTACTCATTTATAACACTGATCCATGTAATGATCTCATAACGAGTCTATCCAGTACCTTGTTCTCCAACATGTACCTATAAGTTTGATTTGTATCACCATAAATATAATTATCTCATAATTATCAACTAAACTCATAGTAGTCTTAATTCATTATTATACCTTTAATGATGAATGACCAGGGATGCTTAGAATAATATAAAACAGTTATTCAAATATTATTATAATGAAACATGCAAGAAATATAACAATAACATTAAGAGAAACATTTTATAAATGAAAAATGACATAACATAAAGGTCCAAATATTTGGCCTAAGGCATAACCACTAACAATCTCCCACTAGCACTAGGCCTAATCATATAAGTATCCAATACCCATAGACCTCATATGTTTATCATGTTTGGCTTGTGAGAGAGTTTTGGTAAGTGGATCAGCAATGATGTCATCTGTTGGTACTCTGCATATCTCGACGTCTTTATTCTAAATAATTTCACGAATTAGATGATAACGCCTGAGTATATGTTTTGATCTCTGATGGGCTCTGGGCTCTTTTGCCTGTGTAATAGCACCATTATTATCACAATAAAGAACCACATGATTTGCGATACTAAGAACTACTCCAAGTTCAGTAATGAACTTCCTGATCCATACTGCTTCCGTAGCTGCATCTGATGCTGCAATATACTCAGCTTTTATTGTAGAATCTGCAATAGTGCGTTGCTTGAAACTTTTCCAGCTTACAGTACCTCCATTTAACATAAACACATATCCAAACTGCGATTTAAAGTTATCTTTATCAGTTTGGAAGCTTGCACCTGTGTAACTAATCGCGCCCAGATTTACACCCGGAACGATGTCGTTTTACCGTAAGTGCATGGTAGAGTGGCGGGCGGGTATCAAACATGGGGAGGTGATTTCTGAATACCAGTCGATTCCTAGGCTAGTTTGACAGCGGGTTTTATTAGTGGAGATGGATTACGGAGGGTCGTAATGGCGATGGATGTGAAATTCATGTCACGTCATTATCACAAATATCTACTCCACAAAGAAAGAAATAAAACAAAGATAACAAATTAGAGACAAGTACTAGGGTGTCGGTATCCCCACTACCACTTCGGGCTAATAAATAAAATCATACATATCTAGACATTGATTTGTCTGATGAGTCGATCATATGTTGTGTGGGCTCATTACTGGTGCCACCATCATGGATCACCGCGTAAGCAATATAAAGGTGTAATAAAGATTAATGTTGGTGCCATTATCATGGATCACTGCCCCTAAAGAACGACGTTACAACTCTATTCGGATGTGTGGGGACTTCTCAGGACTAGTGCCACTATCGTGGATCATCGTATCCATCAAATTCCCAACACTCCCATGGGTAATCGACCACAACAGAACTCTACGGACTTATCAATTTCTAGCTATGTAGTAGCGGTGCCAATATCTTGGATCACCATGCAACAATCTAGATCAGGTGCCAATATCTTGGATCACCGTCACTAAATCTAGATTCGACGCTAATATCTAGGATCGCCTTATCTAGCAAAGATAAATCCTAGGCGATAAGTGACGTGCGTTTATATTTTATATATTCACGTACATCTTCTTTGTGATTTTTCCTTTGTTTTCCGTCACTTTGTACCCGTTCTTTTGTGTTTTTTTGTATCTTTTCACTTTCTCCGTGTTTTTGTGAAAATGCAGGAGTTTCCAGTGTTGGGGACATACAAAGCAGATATCATGAGTCTCCAGAGCAACGGGAGGAGTCACGTGCGATCCCCGAGGCCAAACGTCGAAGATTACTATATTTTAGCCCCCAACCGATCGGTTGGATAGAGCCAACCGATCGGTTGGTGCACGCGTATCCGACCCGGACAGAAGCAGCAGAAGAGAAGCAGCTCACCCGATCGGTTCAGTGATCGGGTGAGATCGACAGAGCTCTCTGTTATTTTGGGCTGAATTCCAACCGATTGGGTGACATCTCACCCGATCGGTTCATCTGTAGCCGAGATCCACAATTCACGACCCGGTGATGCCAACCGCTCAGCTCAGCGATCGGTTGATGCTTCTAAAGCCCGATGGCCAAAGCGACTAGCAGCTCACCCGATCGGTTCATGTATCAACCGATCAGGTGGCCTCATTTTCTATATATAGTGACCTAGGTTTTCCCAAACGCGGATCCCCATTGTTTTTCTGTCTTTTTGGGACTTTTGACGACTGGAATTTTATTTTATCTTGTAAGTGCTCTGGTCATTCTGTAACTTTGATACGTTGTTCTTAATACTATTAGCTTCTCTTTTCTATTGCTTGATTATGATTTCATGGTTGAATTTGATTGTGATGCTATTTTCGCCATGAATTGTGAGTAGTTCCCCAATCTAGGGCATTGGTGGAAACCCCTTCGTGGGTTCTCCCTAGAACGATCATAGGAATAGGATTTCGATAGGGTTTGGGAATTTAGATGGTTACGCATGGATTTTTATTGTCACTGGCAGGAGAAAGAATGCCTTTGACCGTCGAGCCAAGGAGAAATAAAACTGGTGTTTGATCCCTGGCCACAGCTCACACCCATAGCGTAGACATTGAATCCTAGCGTGTGACAACGACAAGATGAAATTTTGGGAGCAATCGTTGCGAGCTTAGTGCTCACTGACCGAACCCGGGTAGTCCTAGCGTATCATCCTAGGCATCGACCAGAATATCGGGCCCATGGGACGCTAGTTACCACTCCTAGAGGCAACGTCTCACCACTAAACCCTAAAATCCAATTATAATCCTATCCTTCGGTCGTAATAGAGAGGGCACATGATAGGGTGGAAACCAAAGTCCTAGGCTTCCTTTTATATATTACATCCATCGTATTTCTAATTCGTGACAACATGCCGATTTGATCGGGCTAGCTCACCCATCGGGTGATCCGGTTCCTTCTTGACACCAAGCACAACACACGCCTCCCTAAGTTCGACCCCCAAGCCACACTACAACACCGTGCGCTTGCGGTTATAAATATTTAAATATGGTATCCCCGATCATATTGCCAATATTGCTAAATCTAGGGGACGTCAAGCTTTATGGCGCCGTTGTCGGGGAGGCAACGTGCTTGTTTATTTTAGGACCTAGTGAACCCTAGAGACTAGTTCACATCCTCACCACGCGATAATTTTCACATTCTACATTATTTATTTATTTTTTACTCTTTATTTTCTGTTATTTTTATCTGGCTTTATACCATATGTGCTTCACGGGTGTTTCTTGATTTTTCATGCGCAGGAATACAAGAAGTCTCGACGACTTGATTCCTATAGATCCTGAAATAAACGCAAGCATGAGGTGTCTGAACGCCGAAAGGAGAAGAAGGGAAGCAGTTGAAACTATGGGAGAGAATACTCCTCCCCAGAAGTCCCTGCTGGAGTACTCGATGCCGTCCATCGGGTCCACATCTAGCTTCCAACCCCCGGCCATTACGGCCGGAAGTTTTGAGCTAAAGCCGTCATTGGTGACGTGGATCCAACAGGATCAATTTTCAGGGGCACCAATGGAGAGCCCGATTGAGATCTGGATTCATTTTTAGAGAAGTGTGACACCTTCAGAATCAACGGAGTGTCGACTGATGGAATCCGGCTCAGATTATTCCCGTTCTCTCTGCGGGATAAAGCCAAACAATGGCTAAAGGGGAAGGACCCCAATACCTTTACAACTTGGGAGAAGTTTTCCAACGCCTTCCTGAACAAGTTCTTTACACCGGGAAAGACAATGAAGCTGAGGAGCGAGATCTCCTCCTTCTCCCAAGCCAGCCACGAATCCTTGCACGAGACATGGATGAGATATAAGGAGATGCAACGAACATGCCCTCACCATGAGCTCCCCAAATGGCAGATCATTAATTTGTTCTAGAATGGGTTGAGGGATGATCTAAAATCTTCGATGGATGCCGCGGCTGGAGGGTCCTTTATGTCAAGAAACGAGGAAGATGCCAGAAGCATTCTAGAGAACATGGAATCTAATAATGAGAGGTGGTGCGATGAGCATGCCACGCAAAGATCTGGAGGGATGCACCAAGTCGAAGAGGTCGACAAACTATCTAGCAAATTTAATTTTCTATCTACTCAGATCTCGACATTTATGGTAAGAGCTGGAGGTGCCAACACACAGAAAATAGCAGCAATGGAAGCTGAAGTCTAGTGAGACTTTGATGGTGGTGATATCTCACCACCGGTGGATCAGTCGAGTACTCTTTTCTAGAACCCGACGGGTAATGCTCCTTATCCACCGAGGACTAGCTCAAATACAGCATATTCTCCCAATAACTCAAACCAACCGAATCTGAGCTATAGGGCACCATACCAGCAGCCTCCACAACCTCAGCAACAATTGTATCAGCCACCTCGACAGCAGCAGTAGTTGTACCAGCAGCAACAACAGCCCCAGTACATGTACCAGTAATACCCCCGAGGAATCAGCAGCCCCCGCCACAGCAGCAACCATATGGCAAATAACAGGTAATCTCTCCGGTCGAGAGTCTCTTGGCCCAATATATAACAAACCAGGAGAAGATAAACTTGCAGCTGCAGATGGGACAAAAGACATTGACAGATCAAGTAACCCAGCTGGGGTTACAAGGGGCAAATCTTCAGAGGGCGCAGAGCCAATTACCGGGACAGCCGGAAGTAAATCCTAGGGGCCGAATCAAACATTGGCGTTGACGCATGACCATACAAATGTGTCTGCGATATTTTTGAGAAGTGGCACACGGATTCCGACTAGGGAGGCCGCCAAAGAGCCCAAAGCTCCGTTGGTGGATGGGCGACCAAATCTAAAAGCAAATGACGATGGAGCTTCGTCATCAAAGACCATGACTCTGGAGGGAGTCTCTGTGGAAGAAAAGAAGAAGAATGAGGAAGGAAACCTGAGAGTCTTCAAACCTGTGGTACCATTTCCTCAAAGACTTGCCAAGGCAAACATAAATGAGAAATACGACAAGTTTTTCGACATGGTCAAAGATTTGAGTTTGCAGATCCCCTTCCTAGATGCTATAAAGACCAAACCTTCTTATGCTAAATTTCTGAAGGATTTGGTGACAAAGTGTACGAGGAAAGAAAAAGTCGTCCTGACAGCGAAGTGCAGCGCTCTGATTCAACGAGCAAATCTGCCCAAGCTCAAGGACCCAGGTAGCTTCTCTATCCCATGCTCGATAGGAGAGGTGAAGATCAATCGGGCGCTCATCGATTTGGGGGCGAGCATGAGTCTGATGCCTCTGTCATTATATAAGAAGATAAGAATGGGCGACCTTGAGCCCATCGGAATGATGCTGCAATTTGCAGAAAGGTCTGTGAAATACCCGGTGGGAGTTATGGACGACTTGCCAGTGAACGTCAGCGGCATACACGTGCCTGTGGATTTTGTAGTCATAGACATGCCGGAGGCAACCATTCCCCGATTATCCTCGGGAGGCCCTTCATGGCGACAGCTGGTGTGCTTATTGATGTGAAGAAGGGGAAGCTATCCCTAAATGTGGGTGAACAGAAAGTAGAATTTGATCTGGGATTGTCTATGAAGCACACACAGGAGGAGCAAAATTACAATGTGCTGGAGGCTAAAGAAGAAAGAATAGTTGAAGCTGGAGCTTGGGAGGTTCTCTCGAGGAACCCCGCCGATAGCTTGGGGGGCCTTGAGGAGCACATTGGGGTGAAATAAGAAGACGCAGCTGGAGAAGTGTATATCCCACAGACGACCCCTCCAGGATTCAAGAAGGCTACTCCGATGAGGAGTAAGGGAAAAGAGCCCATGGGGCTCACTACTGAGGAAGTCTGTATACTTCGAAGAGTGGCGGTAGACACCAACATGAGGGAGAAGCCCCCAGACACCACCAACGGAAGGATCGTTGAGAGCGTCTACCTGTCACCCCTACCACCGACAAGGACCGCTGCTCCAAAAGCTGATGGAATGCCAATCATTGGGCATTTCGCACCAACCACCTTGAAGACCATATACCGAAAGTTGAGCAAACGACTTTAAAAAACAGCGCTTCATGGGAGGTAACCCATGTTCTAAACTTTCGTCGTTTTCTATAGGATTAGTTTTTTTATTTTTGGTGAATAAATACTGCTATGTGGATAATCGTCGGGAGACTTAGATGAATTTTTGTGTTTTTGCAGGAAATTGCCCTCAACCGATCACGTGATGCTTAAACCGATCGGTTGAGCCGTATCTGAAGATGACCATATCAGAATATCAGCCAACCGATGGGTGGCAAGAGCGGTTGACAGGGTGGAAGATCGGGTGAAAACGGCAGAACTCTCGGGAAATTTTGGGATTAAATCAACCGATCGGTTGATCTGAAGCTGTGATCGAGTGGAAGACCGGGTGAAGTCTGCAGTGCTCTCTGGAAAATTGTGAAGCGGCCAACCAATCGGTTGATAACTCAACCGATCGGTTCGCCTGTAGCTGCCTTCCAACAAGATTTTTCGAAAACTAACCCAACCGATCGGGTGAGATCTCACCCGATCGGTTCGCTTAAACCCTATAAATAACCCCTCTCCAACTGATTCATTTCTCACCCGACTCTCTATCTCCTCCGATCATTTAGCCTTCTCTCTCCCCCAACCGGCCATCTCTCTCACTCCCAACACTCCTCAATCCACTTCCTACTTCCTCCATCTCTCCCTCACCATCAATCCCCTCTCATCCACCACATTAAACCCTAAATTTAGCCCTAACCCTAACCCTACCTCCCCCAATTTCAAAATTTTTTAATCTTGTTGGATCGAAGTGCTGCGGCTTCACGAATCTCTCCGTTGCGCAGTGTGGATTTCTTTGTGAGCAAAGAGTCACTTCGATATTGGGTAAACTCGTTCCTAAGCTTAACCTTTTACTTTACCCAAATATTTGCATTTCGATCAATTTGACGTTTGATAGTGTGCATTCATATAATCTTGCATTCTCATCACATCGCCACACTATCTTGGCCAAGGACAAGGGTAAGAGGATAATGCGGGAAGAGGAGCTGTCTCGCAAGAGTCACAAATCTACACGTCCACCTAGTGCACGTGCTCCTCCTCCTCCTCCTCCTACCCAACCCCCATCCCAACCCATCATTCCTCCCGAGGACCCACTGATGGGACCGCGAGGATACCGTTTCTTCAGTCTAGAGCATAAGGATTTTTACAATCAACTTAACCAACGGTCCATTTAGCCACTAAGTTTACCCACACCCAAACCCTGATCGATCTCGGCGTTTTCTCCGGTGTCGAGACTCTCTTTGCAAACTTAGGTTGGCTAGGCTTCTTCAACACCCATGCACAATCGTACCCCACCCTCACACTCGAATTCCTCTCGTCCCTCAAAACTGCGGCGGGGTCCATTGTCAATTTCCTCCTCCAAAACCAAAACATCTGCACTCATGTGAACACTCTCAATAACATTTTCGGTTTTCCCATTCTCAATGCCGATATCCGTCCATATGAATATCACCGCGACTTCAATGTCGACCAATTTTGGAATCGGCTTACCCTTCATGATCGTTATCCTTGAGGCAAGGCCAAGGCCTCCTCCATTATCCACCCCGTATTCCGTCTAGCCCATCACATCATTTCGAGCACATTCTTTTCCTGGGACGAGTCTGGGACCGTGACTATCCCCGACCTTTTTATACTTTGGGCTATGACGTTTGATTTCATTCGCGGTGCCGACGGGATCGCTTTTGAGGCCCCTCGTATACCCATTAATGGTGGTGCATGGCTTATTCCAAAATTACTTGATATTAGTCGTGCCGGCAAGGGCAAATATTGTTGTGGGGACCTCATCACCATCATTGATTCTTACCCCCCGTTCAGCATCGTTATCCCCCGAGATATGCCACACGCCACAGGATCTACTTATTTAGATCTTGAAGTCCTGTGGCACACCCACATGATCAAGCCGCGAGGCATGGGTCAGTTTGTCTTTTACTATGGCCACCCCCTACTCCTTATACCATTCTGCCCAACCCAGGCCGTATGTCCATCCATCTAGAGGCAGATTGATCGTTTCCTCCTGACCCAGAGTTTTGGGGGGGGGTTGCATCTTCAGTTTCATCTCCCAGATGCACCATGACCACCATCCCCTACCGCCCACTTGGATGAGCAGGACATCCATACGTCTAGAGGAGACCCCGGGGCTGGACCTAGTGTCGCCACCCCGGCTTCTGTCGCTGTTTCTTCTGAGGCACTGACTTCGGCCCTCTTAGGCCTTGCCTCCGGTGCCAGCATGACCACTTCCACCGGCACCTCTTCTGCTTTTCGTCGCGCCACCTCCGCTCGTCTCGCTCTAGAGACTGAGTTAGCTTCTCTACGCGCTGGCGCATCTACCTCTACCTCCTCGGACCCATCCTCTTCCTTCCTCTCGCACCCACATTTTCTCGCACTCGAGCAAAATGTGGCTACCATTCTCCACATTCTCACTCACATTCACTGTCCGCCTCCACCCACTCCTCCCCCTTCACCTCCTCCTTCACCTCCTCGACGATCATCACCTCCTGCCACCACCATTTCCATTCCCGCTTCTACATCTCCATACACTCTTTCTGATCCACCCACGACCACTACCGTCGATCCTACACTCCCACCATCCACTTCCATTACTGCATACGCTCGCTGCAAGAAATTACTGGTGCGCTCGAGATCACTTCCCTCACCTACTTCATTGGCCACCTTATCCCTCCCACTCACCGTCATCACCACCACTCCACCCATCATACACACCACCACTGCACCCATCCATCCACCCCTTTCTCCACTTCTCTGCACACCCATCACCTCTCCTGCCCACACTCCTCTGGACTCTTCCGAGGAGGACGAGGACACTTCCTCTCCTGCATTTTGATCTCTTTCTTTTTCTTTTCCGATTTTCCCTCTAGCACATTATTTCTGCATCACCATGATCATATCATATTGCTAGCATTGTCATGTTTAGCTTGGGGGAAATCGATTTTTGTGTGTTTTCGTGTGATTGTCGTGTGATTGTTTATACGTCTTCTTTGGATGTGTTTTTATGTCTTTTATTTGCGTGTTTCTTTTTCTTCTTTTTCCTGTTTCGTTTGTGTGTTTTTCATGTTTTTTGTGTCGGTGCGTACTTTCCTCCCATTTTCATTGCCCTCCTGTATTTACTATTATTGCATTGAGGGCAATGCAAGTTTCAGCTTGCGGGAATCGCACTATGTGCGTCAGTTGTGTTTTTTCCTCGTTTTTGAGTCGTTTTCATCGTATTTTTCCTTTTCTTTTTATCTTTTTCTCTCCCTCTCCTAGAGATGACCCCACATGATGAAATGCCACAAAATCGCACCACACCTAGCATTGCTACGATAATCACTTTCACTAACCCTAGGAAGCCGTGTCCTATTACATTTCATGCTTCGTGTGTTCACTTTGCTTTTATGTGAGTCATGTGTCGTGACTAGCTGTTGGTGTGCTTCTACTTTGTGATTTTGATTTATATACCTGTCCTTGGTTGACCCCTAGATTATCATGCTTCAATTTCGAATATGCGGTATTTGCCTCTACTATCTGCTTCTATATGTATGGAATATACATATATATAGTATGCTTCAAATCACATGTGTCGGGACTCTACCAATAGGAGTAGGATAACCCATTTAGCTTATGCTCTGATTTGCGAGAAAAATTTTCTTTTGCCCAAGTGTTTAGAATTCGATTTCTTTTTTGTTTTACTTGGTGCAAATCCCCTCGTCGTGTACCGTTCTCCCACTTGGGAGAGTACACAAATATATAGCCCAAAAATCCAAAAAATCCAAAAGAAAAAAAAGAGAGAGAAAAGAAAAATCCAAAAAGAAAAGAGAAAAAAAAGAGGAAAAAATATGTATAGCCAAAAATCCAAAAAATACAAATACCCAAAACCGAAAAAAATTCCCGTGTGAATATTATTCCTCCACCGTGAATAAAGGGAAGGCGAGAATTTACACCGAGTGTTCTACTCCACACCTTCTCAACCTCCCTCATTTTCGAACACACTTGGCATATGAATTTTCTAGCAATTATCTAAGCTATAGTGCGGTGATCTTCTAGTTCCTAGCAGTCGAGTCCCCGACACATGATACGCTTCGATTCTTATTCTATTCTCATGCATGCTTGAGCTATTATTCACTGCTTATTTGAATTGAATCGATATTTGGGTCATTCCTTGGGTATGTGTACATGGAGCTTTATTGCATAATTTAGATAGTAACACCGTCTGCTAGCTCATGACCACACCCACTCGTGCTTCACCGCGTGGGCCCACGACACTTGTATGGACTCACATTCCTTGGTTTAGTGATGTGTTTTATCGCATGCTCGCTTAGTGTGTCGTGTTTGATTTTGTGGCTCTGACGGGCGATCTAGGATTTTGTTCTCTCTTTCTGTTGCTCTCTCTCTCTCTCTCTCTCTCTCTCTCTCTCTCTCTCTCTCTCTCTCTCTCTCTATTTTTTCCTCCGAGCTCCTACTCTCACTCGTCTTCCTCGAGGACGAGGAAGGGTTCAGCTTGTGGGATTTAGACCTGCGCTTATATTTTATATATTTACGCACATCTTCTTTGTGATTTTTCCATTGTTTTCTGTCACTCCGTACCTGTTCTTTTGCGTTTTTTTGTATCTTTTCACTTTCTCCGTGTTTTTGTGCAAATGCAGGAGTTTTCAGCGTTGGGGACATACAAAGCAGATATCATGAGTCCCCAGAGCAACGGGAGGAGTCACGCGCGATCCCGGGGGCCAAACATCGAAGATTACTATATTTCAGCCCCCAACTGATTGGTAGGACAGAGCCAACCGATCGGTTGGTGCACGCGTAGCCTACCCGGACAGAAGCAGCAGAAGAGAAGCAGCTCACCCGATCGGTTCAGTGATCGGGTGAGATCGATAGAGCTCTCTGTTATTTTGGGCTGAATTCCAACCAATCGGGTGACATCTCACCCGATCGGTTCATCTGTAGCCGAGATCCACAATTCACGAGCCGGTGACACCAACCGCTCAGATCAGCGATCGGTTGATGCTTTTGAAGCCCGATGGCCAAAGCGACTAGCAGCTCACCCGATCGATTCATGTATCAACCGATCGGGTGGCCTCATTTTCTATATATAGTGACCTAGGTTTTCCCAAACGCGGATCCCCATTGTTTTTCTGTCTTTTTGGGACTTTTGACGGCTGGAATTTTATTTTATCTTGTAAGTGTTCTGATCATTCTGTAACTTTGATACGTTGTTCTTAATACTATTAGCTTCTCTTTTCTATTGCTTGATTATGATTTCAATGGTTGAATTTGATTGTGTTGCTATTTTCTCTATGAATTGTGAGTAGTTCCCCAATCTAGGGTATTGGTAGAAATCCCTTCGTGGGTTCTCCCTAGAACGATCATAGGAATAGGATTTCGATAGGGTTTGGGAATTTAGATGGTTACGCGGGGCGTTTTATTATCACTAACGGGAGAAAGACCGCCTTTGACCGTCGGGCCAAGGGGAAATAAAACTGGCGTTTGATCCCCTGGCCACAGCTACACCCCTAGCGTAGACATTGAATTCTAGCGCGTGGGAACGGCAGGATGAAATGTTGGGAGCAATCGTTGCGAGCTTAGTGCTCCCAGAGTCGGTCGGTGTTAATGGACATGAGAATGCCCACCGACCGAACCCGGATATTCCTAGCATATCATCCTGGGCATCAACCGGAATATCGGGCCCATGGGATGCTAGGTACCACTCTTAGAGGCAACGTCTCACCACTAAACCCTAAAATCCAATCGTAATCCTATCTGTCGGTCGTAATAGAGAGGGCACATGATAGGGTGGAAACCAAAGTCCTAGGTTTCCTTTTATATATTACATCATCGTATTTCTAATTCGTGACAACCTACCGATTTGATCGGGTTAGCTCACCCATCGGGTGATCCGGTTCTATCTTGACACCAAGCACAACACACGCCTCCCTGAGTTCGACCCCCAAGCCATACTACAACACCGTGCACTTGCGGTTATAAATATTTAAATCTGGTATCTCCGACCCTATTGCCAATATTGCTAAATCTAGGTGACGTCAATAGGGTTCAATCTAGCCCTAGCTTGCAAATCTACTCAAGCATGACAAATATGATATAAAAATCAATAAAGGTCATTGCACGCATAATGAAGATGTTCAATCATATAAATATGTAAACTAATAAAAAATAAAACTTGGCTTTGATAATACGCAAAGAGATCTCCAACCAAAACTTCAATATACAAAGCTTCGAGAAAGAGTGGGCCAAGGCGTAGCCTAAACTCTGAAATCTACCCCTAAGAAGTCTTAGAAAAGTGTTTTAGAAACAATTGGAGAACTCCCCCAAAAGACACAAAACCCCTTTAAATAGGACCCCTAAACCCTAGCAATGCTAATGGGTCGAAACTCTGAAAACTGGGTCGACTCAGTCGAGTCAAAGTTGACTCGACCGAGTCAACTCTGGCAGAAAAAAATTCAGCACTGCACCTTCAACTTGCAGAATTTCTGTAGAATTCATCTGACCTCCGATTGATTCGTTCTTAATAGCGTTGAAACCTTCATGAAGTTTAATATCCATGAAAAATATTAGAAAAATACTTTGACAACTAGAATGACAGTAGATTTTCAAAGAGTGATTGGTTGTCCTGAATTCTGGGTGATCTTCCTCACTCGATCGAGTAGCCTTTGCATTCCTTTGTCCTCGATCTGAAGTAGTGAGTCACTCGATTGAGTCACCTAGGCACTCGGTCGAGTGAGCATGTCTGCTCGGTCGAGCAGCAGAGGGTCGAAACTGCTCAGAAACGACGTTCTGTCATATATTTAACTCGACCGAGTAGCAAAGCTACTCGATCGAGTGGCTCTCTTATTCGGTTGTGGCCAAGTATGAAGCTCCAGCTCACTTTGCCTTACCCACTCGGGCGGAGTGGGATTGCCCACTCGGGCCAGGTGGTCTTGAATTGCTGAGAATCCTTGGGGGCTTCATTAGTCTAGCTTCCCTTCTTCTTCCTTCATCTCCTTCTCTTCAAATCTCCTTCTCCACCATGTCAAGCACCTAGCAAGCCATGACATTGATGCTCCAGCCATCACGGATGTGTTTGTGGCTCTATTTTTCTTCACTATCGCTTCAAATCCCTGAAATAAGATCAAATGCTCTCAAAGTCATATTAAACCAAAAGTGTATTAAAAGAGTATAAATGATGGATTTGAAGAGTGAAATATGATATGGACATATGCAAATAAATGTGTAAAATATGGACATATCAAAATCCCCCAAGCTTACATCTTACTCGTCCTCGAGGAAGACGAATAGAAAGTTCACCGGGAAACGAAAATAATAAAATGGAAAAGAACGCAAAGAAGAGATGGTCACTAGATTATTCTCTCAGATCTCATGTTATTCACCACGTATCACAATGACTCAGAAAGTAAATCATACTAGCATAGAGATTTCATATCTTATATAAATGAAGTACTTGAGAGTTAAGATTGAATAAAAGGGATCTCTCTTGGGTTCATACACTCAGCCTATATCCACTTCGTATGTTTCATAGCATCGAATATACAAAGCATTGGCGACACACTTTTCAATCAAAAGCTATAATTGAAGCGTAAAGAATTCACATCAAGCATGCAATATAGAATAGAATAGAAGTCAAGCCATGCACATACTTGACATCCCATCCGTTTGGCACGCAAATCGGGATGGAGATCTAGGATTAGATTTGTAAACCGTAAGCGCACAGTGTCGAAGTGTGGCTTGGGGGGCGACACAGGGAGGTGTGTGTAATGCTTGGAAATAATCAGGGACCGGGTCACCCGGGGGATGAGCCAGCCAATTCTCAGTTTGTTGTCACGAATGTAAGCTAACAAAAAAGATGAAAGAGGTAAAAAGGTAACCTAGAACTTTGGCTTTCGCCCTAATCATGGGTTCTCACTATTGCGGCCGAAGGATAGGAATGTGACCGAATGCTAGGGTTTGGCGGTGAGACGTTGCCTCTAAAAGTGATACCCAGCGTCCCATGGGCCCGATATTCCGGTCGATGCCCAGGATGATACACTAGTTTTATCCAGGTTCGGATGGTGGGCATTCCTATGTCCAACACCACCCGACTTCGGAAGCACTAAGCTTGCAACAATTGCTCCCGACATTTCGTCCAAGCCGTTTCCACGTGCAAGGACTCAATGTCTATGATAGGGGTTGGTCTGTGGCTAAAGAATCAAACTCCCGTTTTATTTTCTCTTGGCCCGACGATCAAAGGCGGTCTTTCTTCTGTCGATGACAATGAAACGCCCCCGCGTAACCATCTAAATCCCTAGATCCAATCGGATCCCTAGTCCTATGGCCGTTCTAGGAAGAACCCACGAATGGGCTTCCACCAATGTCCCAGATTGAAGAACTACTCACTATACATGGTATGAAATGCAATAAAACTTGATATAGCCATAAGAATAGAAATCATGCGATTGTTTACCATAGCAAATAGAAGTATAAACGCAATATCAAAATATAAGAACGATCAAAGAACTTACAATTAGAGTTTAATTCAAAGCAGCCAAAAATTCCTAAAAACAGCTTAAAAATAGGGATCCTCGTTTCTAGGAAAACCTAGCCCTATTTATACAAGTGGGCAAGATGCCAGGGAATATTCCCAGAAGAAGACAAAATAGACATTCGCCCGATCGGTTGAAACTTCATCCGATCGGGTGAGACGACGGAAAGATTAGTCTTTGGCTCTGATATATCTCACCCGATCACTAAACCGATCGGGTGAGTCTTCGATTTCTGAGCTTGGGAAACAGCAGCTACAGGTGACCCAATCGGTTGACAAGTCAACCGACTGGGAGAGCTTTTGGCCTTCACAACTGCATTCTATTTTACATCCACCCGATCACTGAACCGATCGGGTGGACCTGTCTCTTCCTCAGAACTGATACAACCGCATGAACCGATCGGGTGAGTGTTCCACCCGATCGGTTGAGAGCTGATACATGGTTTATCTTGACGATTAGCTCTCAGGATCTCGTGCGACACCTCCTGTTGCTTTGGGGACTCATGATGTTGGCCGTAAATGTCCCCTGTGCTAGCAATATCCTGCAAATGCACACAAACACAACGAACATGAAAAGGAACTAAAACATACAAAGGAACGGATACGAAACAACGGAAAATGACGGAAAACGACGGAGAAAACTTGCGTGAATATATAAACTATAAACGCAAGTCAAAATCTTCCAAGCTGAACCCTTTTTCATCCTCGAGGAAGACGAGTGAGAATAGAAGCCCGGCGGGAGAAAATAGAGAGAGCAACGGAAAAAAGAAAAAGGAATCCTAGATTACCTGTCAGAGCCAACAGAAACTAACACAACACACTAAGCAAGCACGCGAGAAGAATATCACTAAACCCAGGAATACAAGTACTAGTGTCGTGGGCTCCACGGTGAAGCACGAGTTAGTGCGGTGGTGAGCTAGCCAACGGTGTAACTATCTAAATCATGCAATGAAGCTCCATATACAAATATCCATGGAATGACCCAAATATCGAATCAATTCGAGTTAGCGGTGAATAATAGTTCAAACATGCATGAGAATAGAGTAAGAATACAAACATGTCATATGTCAGGGACTCTACCGCTAGAAACTAGGAAATCGCCGCATGATCGCCGAGATGATTGCTAGAAAGCTCCTATGCCAAGTGTGTTTGAAAACAAAAGGGGTTAAGTTTGGAGGAGAGCACTTGGTGCAAATTCTCGCCTTCCATTTATTCACGGCGGTAGGAGTAATATTTACAACAGGATTTTTTTTTGGGTTTTGGATTTTTGTATATATTTTTGGATTATGGCTATACAAATTCTTTCTCTCTCTTTTTTTAAAAATGGGATATTGCACATTCTCCAAAAGCGGGAGAATGATGCGCTGGTAAGTGGCGAAATTGTGTACTCTCCCAAGTGGAAGTAAAGTACACGACGAGGTGATTTTCACCAAGAAAAATAAAAAAGAATTCGAATTCTAAACACTTGACAAAGGGTGTTTTTTCACGGATTAGAGCTTAAGCAACATGGGTTATCCTAGTCTTATTGATAGAGTCCCGACACATGCGATTTGAAGCGTACATATATAGGATGATTCATGCATAATGAAGCAGGAAGTAGAAGCAATATACCGCATATTCGAAATTGAAACATGATAGTCTAGGGGTTATCCATGGATAGGCATATAAAACAGAATCACAACGTAGAAGCACACCAACTAGCTAGTCACAACACACAACTCAACACAAAAGGCAAAGTGAACCCACGGAGCATAAAATGCAACAGAACTCGGCTTCCTAGGGGTTAGTGAAGATAGTTATCATAGCTTAGCTAAGTGCGTGTGTGTGGTTTAGTGGCAGTTTTGTCATGCGGGGTCATCTCTAGGAAAGAGAGGATAAAAGGATGGAAAAAAGAAAAAAAGAAAAACACGACGAAAATGACTCAAAAACGGCGAAAAAAGACACGACTGACGCACATAGTGCGACTCCCCCAAGCTGAACGTTGCATTGCCCTCAATGCAATAACATGAAGTCCGGGAGGACAAGAAAAGATGGGAGTGAAGAACGCACACGACACCGACAAAGAAACAGAAGAACATGAAAAAGACAGAAAATGAGACGTAGAAAAATAAAGAAAACAAAGACTGACATGGACTAGACAAAAGAAACAAACACAAACACACAAGACATGCACACATCAAACGAATGACACGACCACAGACACAAAACATAGATCTCCCCCAAGCTGATCTCAACAATGCGTGAAAGAAGATATGATCATGGTGAATAAGAAAAACTGGCTAGGGGAAAATCAGGAAAAAGGAAGTCAAGATGCAGGAGCAGAAGGCTCCTCATCCTCATCGGAAGAGAGTGGAGGGGTGTGGTCGGGAGAGGTGACAGGTGTGCGAAGAAGTGGAGAAAGAGATGGAGATCGTGCAAGGGTGGGCTCGGTGGGGATGTGAATGATGGGTGGGGAGTTGGTGAGAATGGAGGGTGGTAGGGATACAACGACTGATGAGGAGGGTGTGGGTAATGATCTCGCGCACTCAACGACATGTTTCTTACGACGCGAGTAGGCTGTGGTGATGGAGGTGAAAGGTGGTGGGAGTGGTGGGTCAACAGTAGTGGTGGTGGGAGGGGAAGAAGTGGTGGTGGGAGGGGACGATCGTTTAGGAGGCGACGGAGGAGGTGATGGGGGTGGAGCACCATGGATATGGGTCAGAAGACGGAGAATGGCGGCTACATTTCGCTCGAGAGCGAGGAAACGGGGATGGGATAGAAAAAAGGTAGAAGGATCCGAGGGTGAGGAGGAGGATACGCCAGCGTGCAAAGCAGCCATCTCGGGCTCGAGAGCGAAGCGAGCAGAAGTGGCACGACGCACGACAGAGTGTGTACCGGTTGCAGTGGTCGTGTCGACATGAGAGGTCAGGCCATGCAGGGCCGTAGTCAGAGCAGCAGCAGGCGGGGTGGTGGCACTGGGTCCAGCCTCGGGGTCTCCTCTGAAATCAGGAATATCCTGCTCGCCAAAGTGGGCGGCATGAGAAGGTGATTTAGGAGCGTCAGGGAGAATGAACTGAAGGTGTAGCCCTGATCGGTCCTGGATATATACCCGAAAAACAATTGTAGTTTTACCGCAAGCGCACGGTGTAGTGACGAGCGGGTATCGAACACAGGGAGGACAATTAATAGTACTCTATTTCGATCACCTAGCTATTGATGGAATAATGGAATGGTTTGGATAGTAATGTGTCACAATCGTTCAAATAGCAAATAGAGTTTAATATAATAAAAGCGTTTACGGATAGGAAATCCCCACTACGGATCGTCACTTATCCTTGTGGATCATGAATCTCAATATTGCAAGGCTTGAGTATAGGTGAACTAGTCACAATTGAATGTAGAACCAAGTTCACGCTCTCGCGCTATTGCTGGTCTATAGCAACCTAGATTAGAGCCCACTCTCGTGCAAACCCTAACCTAAGCTACTAGCATGAAGATCGACATCATCGTCAAATCGCACCTCGAGCCCACTCTCGTGCAAACTCGAGCTACGATCTAGGTTATGATAGTTCGTATTCGTCCAATCTCTTGCAAACGAATATTAGTATAGATTTATAATAAAAATCTTAGCTTTGGTCCAATCTCTTGCAAACCAAATCTAGAGAATCTCGATTATAAACCTAAATTGAATATCTAGGCATTCCTATCAATTGGGATCAAATCTCTTGCAAATCCAAATCGATGAAAATTCCTAGATACTCGTAGTAAATCAATCATAACCTAACCTTTTATCAATCCAAGCAACACTCCAATTCATTCATCACAATTCAAAGATCGGATCCATAGGATTCATCCCCATGCCCTAGAACAAAGAAACTACTCACAATTCATCATAGAAATATCTGAAATAAAGAAATAGATCAAAGCACAATTCATAGCTAAGAGTGAAAAATTCATAAAAACAAGAATTTTAAAGAGAAAGATCAAACCAAATTCGCATCTATGATCTCCAGTTGAGAATTACAATAGAATAGCCGTAAAAAATAACTTCAAGTCTCTCCTCAAACTAGGAATAAAACTAGGTTTAATTACAAGTCAAATTCATCAAGAAATTCCTGACAGAATTGCCCCTGGCGCAGCCAAAAACCCTAATTCGCGACACAGTCAGACTGCGCCACTCGGCTTAGTGAAACATGTCACTCTGTCGATTGACAGACACAATAAAAACAGACAATTTGGGAAAATTCGGGGTCTGTCGCCCTGTCTGACTCGGGCGAGTGATCTTCCTTACTCGGCCGAGTGAGCTTTCTTGCTCGGCCAAGTAAGTCTTCTCAAATTTCCAGTAAGTCGGCTGCTTTTTGGGATAAAATCCATGTCAGACTCGGGCGAGTGGGCTTCTCCATTCGGCCGAGTGAACTTTCTTGCTCGGCAGAGTGAACATAGAAAATCGACGGTCTGTATCCGTTTCACTCGGCTGAACGCACTCCTTTACTCGACCGAGTGAACTATCTGTTCGGTCGAGTGAGCTGCTTCTGGGATCTTTTCTTCTCCTCCTCTCCTCCTCATCGATTCTATTGAATTTCTTCCTCTTCCGCTAATCCTCCAGCGCTGCTAACTCCTCAATAAAGCCGTGGGCGGCGCTCCGGTGTGCGTGAAAGTCCCTTGATCTCATTTTGGCTCCAGATCGCTCCATATCTCCTGAAATACGACAAAAACAAGAAATAGTGAAAAGCAACGCGATATCGTTGAATAATCGTGAAAAACTCAATATCGGAGATAGAAATGTCATGAAAACATGCAGAAAAAAGGTGTAAAATAAGGAGCGATCAAAATCCCCCAGGCTTACCTCTTACTCGTCCTCGAGGAAGATGAGTAAAAGGCGAACCCGGCGGGTAAAAATATGGAAAAAGGAAAAAGAAGATAGAAAAGAAAATGAGAGGGAGGCGCTATATCATTTTATCAGGACGTGGAGCTGCTTACTCAAATAGCATACAATGAATAAAAACATGCCAAAGATTTTTTTCTCGATATCATGATCATATATAAATGCATTCGATATAGAAACTCAAGAATATCAAAACGATATGAAACATGAAATCATTCTAGAATTAGCATCGTCTGAAGCAATCTAAAGTAATATACATAATCATAGATCGCACGCTTTTCAATTGATAGCTTTCTATTTGGAGTATAAGAGGTATCACACAGTATGAAGCAATAAGAATCGAAAGAAGTGGTATTCATGAAATGCATGCCAAGTTTCAATTCGTGGACTTCGTAATACTTTTAGAAATCTCCCCGAGTATAGAAAATTACCTAGGTTAGGTTGTCATGCACAGACAAGTGGTCACTCTCTCACACATCATTGGATCCTCTCCTCCAAGCTTGTCTATAAGCGTGGTAGCATCAAATAAAACAATAAGACTTTCCCCATTTTTGAAGCTCCAAGAAAAATAAAAATAAAAGAGGGAAGAAAGAGAGAAAGAAATGAAATGGGATCATGTATGAACTTCGTTTCTCTCTTTTTTTCTTGTTTTCTTTTTTTCTCTTTTTTTAAATAATCACATATAAACAATAAGGATCCCAAATCAAAAGATAGAGAGATAAGCAATTTTTTACTTTTTGAATTTGGGGTTTTGGAGCATGGATTTTATAGCAGGGGGAAGATGCCAATATAGGATTCGCTAAAGAGAGATTCACCAATGATTTTAAGTATAAAAATGATGTTAAATATATGTGGAGAAAGAAAAATATGTAACGCTCGGTTCACTCTTAAGAATGTGCACGACAACTTTCAGCAGAGTAATATAATCTACTCAGTTCGAACTCAGAAAATAAACTAATCCAGTCATATCAACATGGCATACATACAATCAACCTGAAAGTGAAGCATATAATTTTCATGCAATGATAAGTGATAGCAGACAACAAAGCAGTACTCCAAATATAGGCAATCAATGCGTGAACCTTGATGTGTTTTATATGAAAAGTATACAATATAAATCATTAGACTCAGCTAATAGTAGAATTTCATTCACATTCATATACTGGAGGTGCATGTTACTATTTCGAATGCATAGCAAGGTATAGCATATGATATATGAAATAAAAGCGATGGCATGACAAGATAATATGCATATAGAGATAAGCTAATTCCACGTCATCATCATCACAGAAAATTCATCTCTAGCCAAAAAGGATAAAAGAAATAAGGATAAATGAGATTAAAATCTAATGTATATATGCAGCACTCAAAAAAATAAGAAAATGTGATGCATGAGAAAAAAATGAAAAAGTGGGTGAAAATAAGTGGAAAATAAAGAAAGGTGGAAAAGATGAAAATAAAAATGAAGAAAATGAAAAGTGCGTGAGACACTCACCCACCCAGGCTAAACGGCACAGTGTCCTTAATATGCAAAGTGTAGGACATCGAGAAATATGATAAGGGCGGGGTGGATGAGGATGCATGCATGATAAAGAAAATGATAAATAAAAGAAAATGAAATGGATATGCAAATGATGCATGCAGAGATCAAGATCGTGCAATAAAAACTGTCCCAGAGATAACTCCTCTCTCCCAAGATGATATAGACAAATACCAACAAAAAGTGACCAGAATGTGTGGGGAGGAGGTGTGCAAATTCAGCAGAAAAAATGATAGCATCAATCATAGCAGCAGCAAAAGTATGGGAGGCATCCAGTGTGTGCCTAAGTGGATGGTGGAGCACCAGCACCGTCCTGTGGGGGAGGAGGTGGTGGAGGTGGCTGCTGGGTGGTGGGACGTGGAGCGGCAGGTGGCGGCTGTGACAGTCACACAAGAATCTGGTTCAGGCTAGCCTGAATACCATGGAGTAAGGCGACGCGAGACTGTACAACACTAACGGTAGCGGAGAGAGCCCGAAAATCTCCTCTGAGCCCACTGACGGCCCCCTCTAGAGCACGCAGGCGCTGAACTAGGGTGTCGGGGGGCGGTGGGACAGAGGGTCGAACTGGTGGTGAACGGGGCTGCCTCGCACGACCACCGTAGACAACAGGTGCAACTACAGGGTGGGGCTGTGATGTTGTGCTCACTAGAAGACGCTCAGCCTCTGTGGGAGGCTGAGACACAGGAATGCTCGCAGAAGTGTGAGCAGCAGCAGAGGCTAAAACGGTGACAGAGGGCTAGGAGGTCAGAGAGGTCGGTGACATAGAAATGGAGACAGACGTCACGACACTCTCGATGAAGACAGCTGCTGTGGGGACGGAAGGGTCGACGACTGGGAAGGCCATGAAGTGTGCAGAAAATGACTCCCCAGGGATCGAGAAATATAGAGTGGATAGTGTCTCGGCTGCGGCAACAAAGGAAGGCTCGCCTCTCTCAAGAATGGTGGTGGGGGTGCTCTTGTAACTCACAAAAGAAATTGGATCAACGATCAATGACACGGTGGTGGTGGTAGTGGTGGTGGTAGTTGACTCAGCAAGTTTGCTCCCGACTCTGACAGTAGTGTGGACAGAAGTGTCGTGAGGAGCAGACAAATTAGGTGCATGCTGAGGAATCACCAGTGTCCAGAGGTGGAAGGAGTGGCTCCTGCTGAGCGTCCTCAGGCTCTAGCACGTACGCAGCTGGGATGAGGATGTCCATCGCTGGAATCCAAACCCCTCCTGCGCGTCCAATATAGGTCCGAGCGGGGCTCGGGAGAACCATGTAATCTGCGCCAAAAGGACCGTGCAGCCATATCCGGTGGTGCTGACCATGAGGACGCAACATCCTCATGCAGGTCATAACGTCAACGGAAAGGGAAGTGGGGCCCGAGGGTCGTAGCAACCAGCTGGTAGGTCCACTCCGCACATAGGAGCTAGAAGAGTAATCAGACCTCCGCAACAGATAGGCGTCCTGGCGCCGACAGGGATAATGATGCGGTCTAAGTACCAACTAGCTATGTCAATCTGAACTGTGGGGAGTAAGACGTCTTCACCTGCCTCGAAGGCCCTCGCTTGAGTCATCACATAGAGCATGTAAAGCTCAGGCATCGACATCGTCCCCGGCTCATACCTCGCTAAGAAAGTGGTTGCCATAAGGCGTTGTGCTATGCGAAGGCATGGGTGGAGGATAGCAGAGGCCTTGGCCCAGCTAGGGTCAAAGACGAGTGATGAACCCGTGATAAGTGTCCAAAAGGCGTGGGTATCAAATGATAGCGGGAGGATATGTGTGGGACTATTGGCTCGGTCTGGGTCCAGGACTAGGGGCCACTGAAAGTAGGCTCGGAGCATGTTGAGGGTGATCTCGCACTCACGATCCATCAAGCAAAATGAGCAACCCCCAGGAGTCCTACTGATAGAACTAAGGACCTCTAGTGTCGGACGGATGTAAGTGTCCATCGACACAGACAAAAAGTCATGCCACCCCATGTTGTCATACAACTGGAGTAGGCCTCAAGTACCCCTAGGCACTCGAAATCTGTAAAGTGGGCAAACCTAGAGGGTACGATCGAACGATGAGAGAGCCTCTCGAATCAGACGTGATGTGCGTCGTCTCGAAAGGTGATCCCCATCGTATCGAAAGTGGGGCGGGCTGTGCCGGTGGTGGAATGGGTGCGGTAGGAGGCGGATGCGTGGGTGGTCGTGGGCTAGGTGGCAGGGAGTCTGCTCTAGCTGAGGATGATCCAGGCTCGCTGGTCCTCTTTCGCTTCGAGGCGGGCGCCCGCGAATGTGCTCTAGTGCGTGGTGGCATGTGAGCCAAGAAACATGCCTACCCCAATACAAAGTACTGTATTAAAGGAGCGAGTGTACCCAAACATGATGCGAGTGCAAGCGATGGATGCATGCGGAGAATCGCCTCCTCCGAGAAGCTCCAAATCAGCCACTGTATCTCCCCTAAGCTAGCCTGAAACAAAATTCACAAATCAGCAATGAATATTAATAAGTATGGGGTAAGATCAGGAGTAATAGATATATATAGATTAATTTGGATTTGGGGTTGAGTTGGGCGTACGAAATGGAGAAATGGAGAAATGGGTAAGAATTTAGGTGTAACGGAGGATGGACGGCGGAGGGGCGAACGGCGCCGGCGACGTGGGGTGTCGAGGTGGTCGGCGTGGGTCACCGGCTCGGGCACAGAGTCCGTGCTGCTCGGGCAAAGGGGGAAATGCGGTTCGGGTGATAGGGGGAAAGCTCAGGTGATAGCGAAGCGAATTGGGAAATTTCCAGGAGTTTGGGGATTAGTGCCGATATATAGGGTTAGTCACTCGGCCGAGTGACGCGTACACTCGGCCGAGTGGCATAGTTTAAAATTTTCGAAAAATTTCTTCGTAAAAGTAGCGACTCGGACGAGTATAACTCTCCACTCGGGTGAGTAGACATAGGTCACTCGGCTGAGTGGCAAGGCCACTTAGTGCTTTTTTAAGTGCTGAAGGTGTCTGATTCACTCGGGCGAGTGACAAAGTCACTCGGCCGAGTGGCATATAAACTATAGAGAGGGGTTTTCAGAATATTCTCTGATCAGTACCCTACTCGGCCGAGTAGGGTCTTCACTCGGCCGAATAACAAAGTCACTCGGCCGAGTGGGCTGCAAATTTCAGCTCCGACTCTCTGTTTTTTCTCCACTTTCTGTTTTTCTCCTCCCAGTCAGTTTCTTCCTTCTCCTGAAGCCTGAGCGTATTCCTGGAGTGCTCTCATTTGTCATGGTGCTCCTCCATTCAAATATTTTCTTATTCTCCATCTCCTGTCATGAAAAATACAGCCCATTGTCAGGATTTTCTTCGACTCTTGACTCTAATCACTAAAAAAGATCTAAAACAAAAATAAAAGGAATAATCAGCTAAAAATAAGATAGAACCGTCGGGTTGCCTCCCGACAAGCGCTCGTTTAAGGTCTTGAGCTCAACCCCTTAAGATGCGCATTTAATGTTTGATGTTTGGCGCATGTGAGATGCGCGCGTCAAACTTGCCGGGAAGGCCACTTGGATTTATTTGTTGATGTTCATTGGCGTTCCTTGGCTCCCCTTCATCATGGGTAGTAGTGGGGAATGATTCCCCAAAGCTTGAGCTCTTAACATCCTTTTTCTTTGCCGGCGACGATAATTTCTTGTCCGGTGGGGCTTTCTTCATGTTCTTTGCCGTAGAGAGCTTGCATAGCTCTCTAATCATTACCACTTCAGCGTCGTCTTTCTCCTCGTCTGTAAGAGGATCCGGTGGGTCTCCCATCACCTTGCCATCTTTAGAAGATTAGCCCTCTTCGAGGCCGTCTTCGTGCTTGGCTTCGATGGTGAATGGCATGGCATCGTCAATCACCTCGTCGAGGAGGTATAAAAGATCATGGGTCCACCCCTTAATTAAGTATATGCTATTTACCTCTCCGCTGGGGACTCCCTCCGAATAATGCTTGAGCCTTTGTCCATTCACCTTAAAAGTGACACCGTCTTTTCCTTCTAGCTCGAAGGCTCCTCCCGGTTGGATGTGCCGAATGGTAAAAGGTCCCGACCATCGTGACCTTAGCTTTCCAGGAAAGAGTTGGAGTCTAGAATTGAATAATAGGACCTTGTCTCTGAACTTAAAGTCTGTAACGGTGATGCGTGCGTCATGGAGAATTCTCGTTCTTTCCTTGTAAATCCTATAGCTCTCGTAAGCATCCCGTCTAATCTCGTCAAGCTCATTGATGTCTAGAAGTCGACACAATGCCGTGCTCTTGTAGTCATAATTCAAGGTCTTGATTGCCCAATATGCACGATGTTTCAACTCTACCGGTAAATGACAAGCTTTCCCATAAACAAGCCGGTATGGGGTGGTCCCAATGGAAGTGTGAAAGGCCGTGCGATATGCCCATAGTGCATCATTCAATTTCATGGACCAATCCTTCCTAGATCTATCGACGGTCTTCTCTAGAATTTGTTTAATTTCCCGGTTTGATACTTCCACTTGTCCACTCATCTGAGGATGGTATGCCATAACGATTCTATGATTCACCCCATACTTCTTTAACATGGCTTCAAACTTGCTTTCTATGAAGTGGCTTCCCCCATCGCTTATCAACGTTCGTGGCACTCCAAAGAGCATGAATATATTTTGCTTGAAGAATTTAGATACCACCCTAGCATCATTGGTTGGGGTTACGATGGCCTCTACCCATTTTGAGACGTAGTCCACTGCCAATATGATATACTTGTTTCCTTTGCTTGACGGAAATGGCCCCATGAAATCCACTCCCCAACTATCAAATAGCTCAATTTCCAAAATGGGTTTCATTGGCATCTCATTTCGTTTGGATATATTTCCTGTCCGTTGGCATCTATCGCAATACTTGACGAAGTCATGTGTATCTTTGAACATGGTCGGCCAAAAGAACCAACACTGCAAGATCTTTGTGGTAGTTTTGGAAGCGACGGTATGTCCCTCGCAAGGCATATCATGGAAATGTGAAATGATAGATGTGTCTTCTTCCTTTGAAACCCACCTCCGTTTAATACCATCCTTGCATATCTTGAAGAGATGCTGGTCTTCCCAGAAATAGTTACGGACTTCATGCATGAACCTCCTTTTTTGTTGTGTTGCCATCCCACACGGCTTTATCCCGTAAGCCAAATAGTTCACATAATCCGCATACCAAGGTATTTCTCCGGGTCTAATGGCGAATAGCCTCTCGTCAGCAAAAGTATCATCAATCGGTAGGCTATCATCCCTTTCGTCACGAACAAGCCTAGACAAGTGATCTGCTACAACGTTGTCCGTGCCATTCTTGTCTCTGATTTCCAAGTCAAATTCCTGGAGTAGTAGTATCCATCTTATCAATCTCGGCTTGGCTTCCTTTTTACTCAATAGATATTTCACTGCCGCATGATCTGTGTGCACAATCACTTTGGATCCAAGGAGGTAAGAGCGAAACTTCTCTATGGAGTAAACGACTGCCAGGAGCTCCTTTTCAGTGGTAGTGTAGTTCTTCTGTGCCTCGTCCAGAGTTTTTCTTGCATAAAATATTGCATGGAGCTTTTTGTCCTTCCTTTGTCCTAGCACCGCTCCAATTGCTTGGTCACTTGCATGGCACATAAGCTCGAAGGGAAGAATCCAGTCTGGCAGTTGTATGATGGGGGCAGAAATGAGGGCTTCCTTTAGTGTATTAAACGCTCGCAAGCACTCTCCTGAAAAGACAAATGGAGCATCTTTAGCAAGTAAGGCTGTAAGTGGACAGGCGATTAGGGCAAAGTCTTTAATAAAGCGGCGATAAAATCCCGCATGACCAAGAAATCCCCTAATGCCCTTGACATTAATAGGATGAGGAAGTTTTTCGATTACCTCAATTTTCGCCTTATCAACCTCAATTCCTCTAGATGAAACGATATGCCCAAGAACTATTCCCTTGATGACCATAAAATGACATTTCTCCCAGTTAAGAGTAAGATTATTTTGTTGGTATCTTTTAAGGACTTTAGTAAGATTGTCCAAACACGAGTCAAACTCGCTTCCATAGACAGAAAAGATGGATGTCATGCACCTCTGAAAGGTGGCGGGGGCATTACAAAGTCCGAAGGGCATTCTACGGTAAGCATATGTGCCATAAGGACAAGTTGAAGTAGTCTTTTCTTGGTCATCTTCATTTAAGGGAATCTGAAAGAATCCCGAATACCCATCCAAATAGCAAAAGAATTTATGTTTAGCAAGGCGCTCTAGCATTTGATCAATGAAGGGCAATGGGTGGTGATCTTTACGGGTGGCTTTATTCAATTTCTTGTAATCAATACACATCCGCCAACTCGTAACAGTGCATGTGGATATGGGCTCTCCCTTATCATTTTTTATGACGGTCATCCCCCCTTTTAGGAACGACATGCACAGGGCTAACCCATCTGATGTCAGAAATAGGATAAATGATATCGGCTTCAAGCAGTTTAAGGATCTCCTTCTTAACCACCTCCTTCATGTTAGGATTTAACTGGCTTTGAGGCTCTTTGGAGGTGGCTTCAATGTTTTCAAGGTGGATCCTGTGCATACAAAGTCTAGGGCTTATTCCCTTGAGGTCAGAGATGGTGTAGCCAAGGATGTCCCTATAGCTCCTAAGGACATCTATAAGTCTTTTAAGCTGGGTGTGGTTGAGGTTGGCATTAGCAATCACCGGATAGGTCAGTTTATCTCCCAAGAAAGCATACCTTAAATTAGGAGGCAATTGTTTCAATACTACCTCAGGGGACGCTGCACCCCCTACCTCCTCTTCCTGTGAAAGCATGGCGTCCTCTGTCACTTCTGAGTTAAGTTCCCCCTCGAAGGGTAGGCTCTCATATGCCAGCTCAGATTTGCTTCTTGGTGAGGAGGGTGCGTCAGAGTGAATACTGCATAACTCAGCTTTGACGTCGACGGGACTACCATCTTCCTCTGGTTCACACCTGAAATCAAAAGATAGGTGAGTGCGTTCGTAAATGTTGAAGAGAGAATCGTCAAGTATACTTCCCTGAACCTCGGCATGCCAATTGGACTCTTCAGAAGTATAGATCTCTCTGGTGCATGCTTTGATATCTTCAAAGTATAACTTGTCGTCACTTACGTTGACTTTAATGCTGCCCTCGATAGTCCCTTCCGGAGAGATTTGATCCGTTACAAAGCTAGCAAATAGTTGTTCAATGGGGTCCTCAATGTTGATGGCCAAAGCCCCTGTGGATTGGACCTCATCAATAAGTTCTTTCAAAAGAGTTGCAAAGAGATCCTCATCTCGCGGGCTAGACTCTGTTCTCATCATCATGTCTCCCATGTTACCTGCTTAAGATCAGGTGAGCAAAGTCGAATAACGTAGCACTCCCTGGAAACGGCGCCAAAGACTTGATCGGTCCCGGATATACACCCGGAAAACAATTGTAGTTTTACTGCAAGCGCACGGTGTAGTGGCGAGCGGGTATCGAACACAAGGAGGACAATTGACAGTACTCTATTTCGATCACCTAGCTATTGATGGAATAATGGAATGGTTTGGATAGTAATGTGTCACAATCATTCAAATAGCAAATAGAGTTTAATATAATAAAAGCGTCTAGGGATAGGAAATCCCCACTACGGATCGTCACTTATCCTTGTGAATCATGAATCTCAATATTGCAAGGCCTGCGTATAGGTGAACTAGTCACAACTGAATGTAGAACTGGTCGGCCCCGGATATACACCCGGAGAACGATTGTAGTTTTACCGCAAGCGCACGGTCAAGTGGTGAGCAGGTATCGAACACGAGGAGGTGGTGTTGGCTCCAATCTATCCTAGGTTGGCTCGACTACGAATGTTTTATTGGTGGAGATGGTTATGGTATAATGTAATGGCAATGGTGATGGATGTCGGTGTCGGAGATAGAGAAATCGGTCAGATATCAATTCAAATACAATACAATAAAAGAGTCAAGGGCTAGGGAATCCCCACTACGGATCGTCATTCGTCATTGTGAATAGTGAATCTCAATATTACTAGGCTTGCGTTGAGGTGAACTAGTCGTAACTGAATAGAGAACCAAGCTCACGCTCTCGCGCTATTGCCAATCTATAGCAAACCTAGGCTCGGGTCCAATCTCTTGCAAACCCTAGCCTAGGCAAGCTAGCATTAGGATCAACGTCATCGTTCAATCGCTTCTCGAGCCCACTCTCGTGCAAACTCGAGTCACGATCTAGGTTGTGATAGTTCGTATTCGTCCAATCTCTTGCAAACGAATATTGGTATAGATTTACAATTAAAAATCCTAGCTTTGGTCCAATCTCTTGCAAACCAAATCTAGAGAAATCCAATTGTAAATCTAAATCGAATTTCTAGGCCTTCCCATCGATTAGAATCCAATCTCTTGCAAATCTCAAATCGGTGGAAATCCCTAGCTATCTGTAGTAAATCAATCACAACCTAACCTCCTAGCAATTCTAGCAATTTAGAAATTCATTCATCACAAATATGAAATTAGATCCATAGGGTTCATCCCCAAACCCTAGAACAACAAATCTACTCTAGCATAGCAATAAGGATATGAGAATCAATAGAAATCATTGCTTGCATACAAAAAGATAGAAAAACAAAGATTCAAATAAAAAGAAGAAAATACTTAGCTTGATGAAGATCTTCAATCCAAAATACAAGTTTTTAGATCCAAGAGGGGGCCTAGGGCATGGCCTAACCTCTAAAATAATCCTAAGAAAAACATATGGGGGCTAAGAAAACATAATGGGGATCCCCCCTAATGGTGGCTACAAAACCCCTTTTATATCCCCCCAAAACCCTAGCAAATAACCCTAGAAAACCCTTCAAATTCGTGCCCCAAAATAGCCCAAACCGCAACTTAAAATCTGGGCCCGCCGTCGACTCGGTCGAGTGGGAAAATGTGACTCGGCCGAGTGGAAATTCCAGCACTGCAGTGTCAACTTACAGAAATTCTCCAGATTTCATCTGACCTCCGATTGGCGTGTTCTTGGCGGCGTTGGAATCTTCATGAAGTCTACTATCCATAAAAAATATGAGAAAAATAATTTGCTTGCTGGAATGATAGCAGATTTCAAAAGAGTGGGAGGCTGTCTGAAAATCTGGGCGCTGCATGTCCTCGGCATCACTCGGCCGAGTTGACTTCTCTACTCAGTCGAGTGGGCTTCTCTACTCGGCCGAGTGACAGACCCTGTAGAATTCCAGTAAGTCAGGGATCTTGGGGGCCTGTCTTCGGAGGTGACTCGACCGAGTGGCTTTACTCACTCGGCCGAGGGGCATTCGGTACTCGGCCGAGTCAGAACCGTCAAAAGCATGTACATTTCCAGTAAGTCGGCCTCTTTTGATGGTGGATTTCTCATGCCACTCGGGCGATGCGATCTTCTTACTCGGCCGAGTGGGATATCATCCCTCGGTCGAGTGCACGCCCAATTCCTTCTGTTGGAGCGTGTCCGGTCTGGTCGGCCGAGTGGTCTTCTTGCTCGGCCGAGTGGCTGCTCCACTCGGCCGAGTGGCTGCTCCACTCGGCCGAGTGGCATGCTGCAGATGCCCAATCTTCTCCGTTTCTCCTCCTCATCGCTCCTACGGAGTTTCTTCTTCTTCCACCCGTCTCCCATCGCCGAATAGCCCTCAAAAGTGCCTTGGGTGACGCTCCGGAGTGGGTGCAAGTCCCTTAAGCTCATTTTTGCTCCCGATCGCTCCATATTTCCTGAAATCCGACAAAAACAAGAAATAGTGAAAAGTAACGCAATATCGTCGAATACTCGTGAAAATCGTAATATGAGCAATCGAAATGGCGTGAAAACATGCAGAAAAAAGGTGTAAAATATGGAGTGATCAAAATCCCACAAGCTTACCTCTTACTCGTCCTCGAGGAAGATAAGTAGAGAGACGGACTCGGGAGATGAAAATAAAGAAAATGAAATAAAAAAGAAAGAACACGAGGTGGAAGGGGTCGCTAGATTAGATCTCAAGCCATAAGCTATACATCACGACAACTTGGAAAATACGAATCACATGCTATAAAGATTTCATATTTTACTAAAACATGGTACTTGCAAGCTTTTAAGAACAAAGGAAGGGATTCTCTAAATTCATACAATCAATTCATATTCACTTCATGCATTTCATAGAATTTAATATACAAACGTTGGCGATGCACTTTTCAATCAAAAGTTATAAATGAAGCATATAAGATACACCAAGCATGCAATAGAGAATGGAATAAGAGACATGGCATTCACATATTTATTTCAAATCATGAAAAATCTCCAAATCTAATATATTTTGCAAAGTCTAAGCATTATCGAATATTCTCATTCATGCACGTCTCCACTCTAATGGCATACTCACTCATATGGTCAAATGAATTCACCCCATCAAGCTTAGCTTGAGGCATCGCATCTAAAGGAATATGATAGTGGAAAATGGGATTTTGCCTTGGTTTTCCCAAGTATTTTGTGGCTCCAATAATGAGATAGAGAAACCTTTTTCTTTTTCATTTGGAACTTTTTGTTTCTCATTTTTCTTTTTGGATTTTTGTAGGAGCTATTTGATTTGTATTTTTGGTTTTTGGCTCCTTTTTGGCTTTTTGGACTTTTTGGAGCTAGCCTTTTCTTTTGTGGGGATTTTTGGGAAATAGATGCGATATAAGTAGCTTTAGGAGGTGAACTCAAGTGACATGCATAGAATAAAAAGATATATGTGGAGAAAGAAATAATGTAACACTCGGTTCACTCTAAGATGTGCACGAACGGTTCAATAAGATAATACATCAACTAAAACTCATATGTAAGCATGTATATTCTCAATCATTTCAATAAATAGTGAAGTCAAGCAGTAAAGTTTACAACCATATCAGACATGCAACAGAAGGTGAATAAGACAATAAAACTGATGCTTCAGATATACTAGTGATGTGTGAATCTTGGTGCATTTCCAACAAAAGCATATTAAACACTAATCCATACATTCAGTTTCAATTAATATCATGCATTCATATAGAGGAATCATCAAAAGAAATAGATTTGCAAGCACATGTGAATAGCAAGACTATGGAATACTCTAAGTAGCATGGCAAGGAATAATAAGCATCGTGATGGTCGCTAAATCAATAAGAGATATCATCATACGAAATTCATCTAGCAGAGGAAGAGAAAAGAAAATAAAGAAATAAAAATAAAAGAGGGGAAGGAAAAGAAAATCAAGCACACAATATGATGCATGAACACACATAAAAGGAAAATACGATGGAAAAATCAAAAGGATGATGCAAAAATTTTGAAAAATTTTAAAAACCCTAAAATAAAGTAAAAATGCAACTAATGCATCTAAATGGCATGGAAATGCACTCCCCCAAGCTTAAACTTCACATTGTCCTCAATGTGATCATAGTGGAAGAATATGAGGAACAACGATAATAATAGGGGGGTGAATGAAAAATGATGAAACGAATGACATGCAATCCTAATGCAACTACATGCACATGCAATGATGCATGAGAGCGCCTTCCCCCAAGCTTATACCAAACAATCCTATTCAAATGACTCGATCAATAAAATCACGGTTTTGCTAAGCGTGATCAAGTCAAACAAATAAGAAAGTGAGGTTTCACTTGAAAGAAATGCTCGATGGTAGTGAGCAAAAGGATGTGACACATCAAATTATGAAGGGGCAATTAATATATATAATGGGTTTGGGGTGTAAAAATTTTGTTGCCGTCATAAGAGGTGATATTTATTCAATTAATCTATACGGTCCTCTCGCTGTCGAGAGAATTCGAGTTTATTGAAAGCATAAAATTTTACGCTATTTCTACACTACTGGATTGATATCACCTATAGCAAAAGGTGGATCCAGTATCGTTGCCGGTGCAGGCAACTGCTCCAACTGCTCTTTCCGTGGCTCTGCCAGGCACGTATATCCACGGACTCCAACGAACTCCAGCAATGCATCCTCCAGCATTCCCACAAGGACTCCACCTGTACCCTGCAGAGAATAGGATGCATCAGTTCGCCGCAAAAAATTCACCCTCATAATAAAAGTATTCCAAAGAGGATCGTCTATATAAATATATGAAATAAATAATGGTGGACGATACTTCCCTGGAAATAATCCAATATCTTCTCGTGCTGTGATAGCTGTCTCCATGATGTCCTCTCTAAGCTGCTCAGGTAAATCTAGATCATATGTGTGGACTTCCTCGATAGACTCATCAAACTGTGACACGTCCAAGCATACCTCCGGTCCATAATCGTATGTGTGCTGTAAAAGGTATGACGTGTCAAAAATATCTGAATCAAAATAAATATCGAATGGAATACATGATTCAGAAATGGAGTGGGTAAAAATATCTCCCTGAGTGGGAGCGGTAAGCTCTGTGGGATAGTCCTCGTCGTCAGTGGAAGGATGAGGTGGCAGCGGAAGCTCAAATGTAGGAGGGTAATGCTCGGGATCCTCATGAATGGCTATGTCCTCGTCCCGATGCACGACCTCCTCGGTGATAAACTCTGGCTCCTGGTGTGATGCCTCCTCAAAAGCATGCTTCGGCTCCGCGAGGTAAATAACATCAATGTCTTCTCCATCTGAATCATCTCCAGCCATCCACTCATCGTATGGACTGGCTGTGTCTATGGGTGGGGGAGTGACGACGGTGAAACCCGGCTCTGTAGCAACACGCCTTGAGTATCTCATCGCAGTTCTCTCATCAGAAGTGGCTGCATCTGTGCCTGGTACCGTTGTCTCCTCAGATGTGGAAGCATCAATGTCCTCAGCCTGCTGTCCAAGAATCTCATCCAGATACGCATAAAAATGTGTGGTCCATATGATCACAGCCTCAGCAGAAGGTAGAGGTGGCTGCGGAAGCTCAACTACAGGTGGGCAAGACTCTGGATTTATCTGAATGAAGTTGCCCTCTTCCCAAAGTGCTGCCTCAGTAATGTAATGCTCTGGCTCCGCATGTGATGCCTCCTCGTGAACTATCAATGTAGGCTCTCTCTGGAATGGTGATGCTGGCTGCTCATGTGTGTCAACTTGTGGGGATGCATCATGTGGAGGGGAATGCCCGCGAGCAATCCAAAAATTTAATCTATCTCCCTCAAGACTTACATGGATGTCCTCCTCAATTGTTCCTGTAGCTGAAACATGGTTCATAACAAAATCTGCAAATCGTAGATCAAATGCATCACCTGTTGTAATGCTCTCTGAACCGGTGAACCTCACTGACTCCAAGAGGCCCTCCAATAAGTTCTGAAATGTTTTCTCCTCAAAATCTGTGGCCCACATAATACCATCCATAACACCTGATAAGCAAAGATAAATACCTGGAGAAAAATATCAGTGGCACAAAAGAATATAGAAATGGTAGTAATGGTGGCGGGGGTGAAAATTTCTTTTAAAAATTTTTTTTTCGTAGTCTAATCAACCTAATTGTGACAAATTGGCACCCAACGGGAAACACCTCCCCGGCAACGGCGCCAAAAACTTGATCGCTCCAAAATGCAACCCAAGAGCACAACCTAGTATGGCGCAAATGCACGGAGATAAATCCCCGGCAACGGCGCCAAAAACTTGGTCGGCCCCGGATATACACCCGGAGAACGATTGTAGTTTTACCGCAAGCGCACGGTCAAGTGGCGAGCAGGTATCGAACACGAGGAGGTGGTGTTGGCTCCAATCTATCCTAAGTTGGCTCGACTACGAATGTTTTATTGGTGGAGATGGTTATGGTATAATGTAATGGCAATGGTGATGGATGTCGGTGTCGGAGATAGAGAAATTGGTCAGATATCGATTCAAATACAATACAATAAAAGAGTCTAGGGCTAGGGAATCCCTACTACGGATCGTCATTCGTCATTGTGAATAGTGAATCTCAATATTACTAGGCTTGCGTTGAGGTGAACTAGTCGTAACTGAATAGAGAACCAAGCTCACGCTCTCGCGCTATTACCGGTCTATAGAAAACCTAGGCTCGGGTCCAATCTCTTGCAAACCCTAGCCTAGGCAAGCTAGCATTAGGATCAACGTCATCGTTCAATCGCTTCTCGAGCCCACTCTCGTGCAAACTCGAGTCACGATCTAGGTTGTGATAGTTCGTATTCATCCAATCTCTTGCAAACGAATATTGGTATAGATTTACAATTAAAAATCCTAGCTTTGGTCCAATCTCTTGCAAACCAAATCTAGAGAAATCCAATTGTAAATCTAAATCGAATTTCTAGGCCTTCCCATCGATTAGAATCCAATCTCTTGCAAATCCCAAATCGATGGAAATCCCTAGCTATCCGTAGTAAATCAATCACAACCTAACCTCCAAGCAATTCTAGCAATTTAGAAATTCATTCATCACAAATATGAAATTAGATCCATAGGGTTCATCCCCAAACCCTAGAACAACAAATCTACTCTAGCATAGCAATAAGGATATGAGAATCAATAGAAATCATTGCTTGCATACAAAAAGATAGAAAAACAAAGATTCAAATAAAAAGAAGAAAATACTTAGCTTGATGAAGATCTTCAATCCAAAATACAAGCTTTTAGATCTAAGAGGGGGCCTAGGGCATGGCCTTATCTCTAAAATAATCCTAAGAAAAACATATGGGGGCTAAGAAAACATAATGGGGATCCCCCCTAATGGTGGCTACAAAACCCCTTTTATATCCCCCCCAAAACCCTAGCAAATAACCCTAGAAAACCCCTCAAATTCGTGCCCCAAAATAGCCCAAACCGCAACTTAAAATCTGGGCCCGCCGTCGACTCGGCCGAGTGGGAAAATGTGACTCGGCCGAGTGGAAATTCCAGCACTGCAGCATCAACTTGCAGAAATTCTCCAGATTTCATCCGACCTCCGATTGGCGCGTTCTTGGCGGAGTTGGAATCTTCATGAAGTCTACTATCCATAAAAAATATGAGAAAAATACTTTTCTTGCTGGAATGATAGAAGATTTCAAAAGAGTGGGAGGCTATCTGAAAATCTGGGCACTGCATGTCGACGGCATCACTCGACCGAGTTGACTTCTCTACTCGGTCGAGTGGGCTTCTCTACTCGGCCGAGTGACAGACCCTGTAGAATTCCAGTAAGTCAGGGATCTTGGGGGCCTGTCTTCGGAGGTGACTCGACCGAGTGGCTTTACTCACTCGGCCGAGGGGCATTCGGTACTCGGCCGAGTCAGAACCGTCAAAAGCATGTTGATCGCTCCGGGATGTGACCCAAAAGAACGGTTGTAGTTTTACCGCAAGCGCACGGTGTAGCGGCAAGCGGGTTATCGAACACAGGGAGGACGAATGACTGTGCTTGCTCCAATCAACCTGGCTACTCAAGAGAGAAATTTGCCTTTGGCGATCCTGTCACAATCGTCAAACAAAAATGCGGAAATATCAAATCAAATAAAGAACGTCTAGGGAATGGGGAATCCCCGTTACTCACCGTATCTCATAAATGCGGTTTATCGGTATCAAAATTGCTTGAATGAGAATTTGGATGAACTAGTTGCAACTGAATGTAGAACCAAGCTCACGCTCTCGCGCTGTTGCCGGTCTATAGCTATCCTAGGTTTGGGTCCAATCTCTTGCAAACCCTAGCCTAGGAAAGCTAGCATTAGGATCAACATCATCTTCCAATCGCGCACCGAGCCCAATCTCTTGCAAACTCGGTCCACGACCTAGATTGGGATAGTTCCTACCCGTCCAATCTCTTGCAAACGGGTATCGGCATGGAATTGCAACCGGAAATCCTAGTATCGGTCCAATCTCTTGCAAACCGATACTTCGAAAATCCGACTCCAACCCAATTCGGATTTCTAGGGTTTCCTATCAAATTGGGATCCAATCTCTTGCAAATCCCAATTGATATGAATACCTAGCCATCCGTGGTAAATTGATCCTAATCTAATCACTAATAACAATTCTAGCACAATTTCTACTAATTCATCACAAATATGAGGATGGGCTTGTAGGGTTCATCCCCACGCCCCAAGACGTGGAGACTACTCACAAATCATAGGAAGATCACAAAAATAATCGTTGAAATAAGCAATGGAATTCATCACAATATTGAGATAAGCAATAAAAATAGAATTTTTAAGGAAAAGAGATGCAAACCAATGGAGTTCTTCAATTGAATCCAACAAAATTCCAATCTTTCTCTCCTCTCCAATCACAAGAATAAAGCTAAAAAACTAATCTAAAAAGCTGCAAAAATCTAAGAGAGAGCCCCCTAAAACTAGGGTAAAAACATGGTTTAAATAGCCCTCAAAATCGTCCAAAAATCGTGACCAAAATACCCCTGCACAGCCTGTTTTCCGCAGTTTTCGCTACAGGCAGCGCATCGCACTCGGCCGAGTGACAAAAGTCGCTCGGCCGAGTGAGAAACCCTGTAATTTTCCAGTAAGTCGGGGCCTTCAGGGGTCTCTACTTCAGGGGTGGCTCGGCCGAGTGAGTTGTCGTCACTCGGCCGATGACTTCATAGTACTCGGGCGGACGGGATTTACCACTCGGCCGAGTGGGTCTTCTGAAGTTCAGGCAGCCGAAAAACAGAAACTTGGATGTTTTGGAAAGGCTTCGTCTGGGCGCCACTCGGGCGGACGGGATGTCGTCACTCGGCCGATGTGGTCTTCGGTGCTCGGCCAAGTGCACAGGTAAATTGTGTCTGATCTGGTCGGCCGAGCAGTGTCTCGCTGGTCGGCCGAGTGGCTCCTCCACTCGGCCGAGTGGGACACAAAAAATGCCCAATCTGCTTATTTTGACCTCCTCGTCGCTCCTGCGACGTCCGTTCTTCTTCCGCTCCTCTCCAACAGCAAAATACCCCTCGGGGAGGTCGTTGGTGACCGTCTAGAGTAAGCGCATCTCGAGATCACTCCAAATCGTGCCAAATCACCTGAAATGCGACAAAAACAACAAATCGTGAAAAGCATCGCAATATCGTCGATATATCATGAAAAACATGATTTGGGCGATCTAAATGGCATGCAAATATGCGGAAAAAGGGTGTAAAATAAGGAGTGATCAAAATCCCCCAAGCTTGCCTCTTACTCGTCCTCGAGGAAGATAAGTAAAAGGCGAACCCGGTTGATTCGGAAAACGAAAACGGCGAAAAAAATGAAAAAATGAAAAACGAAGAAGAGTGAAATCGAAATAAAATAAAGAAGAAAGAAAGAAGCGAAGAGGTAGGATACTAGATCATTTTCTCAGGACGTGGGTTTCACTTACTCATATAGCATGCACTGAATGAAAAATACATGTCAAAGGATTTTATTTTGATATCATAGTATAATAGTGCAAATAGAAATAGAAAACCCACGAACAATGATATAATCATGAAAAACGGAATAATTCTAAATTAACATCGTCTGAATCATTTAAAGCGGTATACAAATCACAGATCACACACTTTTCAATTGAACGCTTTCTATCTGGAGTATAAGAGTATCACACTATAGAATAGGGAGAATAGAAAAGTATGGATTTCATGAAATGAACGCTAGGCCTAGATTTCTGGATTTCGTAAAGCTGGAAATAATCTCACCGAGTATAGAATATTACTTAGCCTAGGTTGTCGTGCAATGTCAAGTAGTCACTCTCTCACACATCAATGGATCCCCTCCCCCAAGCTTATCTATAAGCGTGGTGGCATAAAAAATATTTACATCCCCATTTTTATATAGCTCCAAATGTAACAAGAAGAAAGAAGAAAGAAAGTAAGTGAGATGGGATCTTTTATTGAGGATTTTTCCTCTTTTCTCTCTTTTTTTTCTCTTTGTAATAAGCAATATATACACAACGATCCCAACTCAGAGAGAGATAATGATATACAAGAATGTTTTTCTCTCTTTTATTCTCTCTTTTTTTTATATAGAATAAGAGATTTGGAGCTAGGAATTAGTAGCGGGGGAAATGCCATAAAATAGAATTGCTAAGGGGGGATTCACCAATGATTATAAAAGTAGAGAAATGATGTTCAAGATTTGTGGAGAAAGAAATAAATGTATCTCTCGGTTCACTCTATAAGACATGCACGACAACTTCAGCAGGGTAATCTAATCTACTCAGTTTCGATCACAAAAAAGCTAACTAATCCAGATTTATCATAGCTAACATCATTCAATCATCCTGAAGTGAAGTGTACAATTCATGCATATAGAAGTGATGTAGGAAAAGAAATCAGTACTCCAGATATAAGCATTCAATGCGTGAATCTTGGTGTGTTTTCTGTGATAGCATACATATGAATATTCAGACTCAGCTAATAATAAAATTTCATCCATTTTCATGTGGCAAAAGTGTGGGTTACTGTCTCTAAATGCAAGGCAAGTCATAGCATATGATATCAGGAATAAAATCTAAGACATGACAAATATAGCACGCATATAGAGTAAGCTAAATCCAACGTCATCATCATCATAGAAAAGTCATCTCTAGCATGAGATGAAAAAGAAATAAAGATAAAGGGAAAATAGAACTATGAAATGCGGCACACAGAAAAAAATAAGAAAAACGTGATGCATGGCAAAATAAAAAAGAAAAATGATGAAAAATAAGTGCAAATGCGAAAAATGGTGTGAAAAACTAAAAAATAAAGGTGGCAAATCGAAAAAGAACGTGAGAACTCACTCCCCCAAGCTAAATGGCACAGTGTCCTCAATGTGCAAAGTGTGGCACACCGAGAGACAAGAAATGTGAGGGGCAGGTGAGGATGCATGCATGATGAAAATAAAAAGAAAAATAAAGATATGAAAAATATGATGCGGACATGATGCATGCACAGATAGGAGTGATACAAATATATAAGTGGCACCAAAACTCTCCCTCTCGCCCAAAAAAGATATATAAAGATGTGATCAAAATGAGAATCCCAAAATAAGTGAGGGGAGGGGGGTGCACAAAAAGGCATCAGGACCCAGCAGAAACGGGCAGCACAACGGCAAAAGGAATCGATGGCATCAAGGGTGCCTAGGAAGGTGGTGCTGCGCCATCTCCGTCCTGAGGCGGAGGTCGTGTGGGTGGTGCTGGCTGGACAGGCTGCTGAGCGGGGGTGGGTGTGGGAGTGGTAGCAGGTCGGGTGTGTGTGGAAGTGTGGGCGGGAACCTGCTGGGTGGGTGGGGGTACGCGCGGGAGACGCTCCAGAACCTGGGTGAGACAGTAATGGATCTGGGGGATCAGCTCGAAGCGGCCAGCCATCGCAGAGACGGTGGAGGACAGGGTCCTAAGGTCGCCTCGGAGGCCACTCACCGCCCCCTCTAGAGCACGAATGCTCTGAAGTATAGTGTCAGGGGGAGGTGGTGCAGAGGGACGCACCGGGTGGGGCTGTGCAGGGCGTGGCTGGCGAACTCGGGTCGCGTATGTGACTGGCTCAGCGGGGAAGGGAACAAAAGGTGCTGCACCTGCGAATGTGGGCCTGGCCTCAGTGTGAGGCCGGGGCACCGGCTGGTGGGAAGTGGAGGCAGCAGCTGCGAAAGAAGAGTGCAAAAATGGCAGCGAGGGGGCCGGAGAGGTCAGTGGCACAGAAGTGTGGACAGACGCCACGACGCTCTCGGAAAATACAGCAGGGGTGGAGACAGAGGTGACTACCGCTGGGGTGGAAGTGTGTGGACCAAAAGGTGCAACCCCAGCGGAGATCATGCTAGCCATGGTCTCCACGACCGCGGCAAACGAGGGCTCTCCACTCTCAACAAAGGTCGACGGGCGCTCGGGGAGTGCGGAGCAAAGGGGCTCGACGGACAGAGGGCCAGTGGTGGTGGTGGGAGTGGTGGTGACAGCCTCGGAAGTGGTGGTGGAAGTGGGCTCAGCTGAGGTACTCGTGACACTGACAGAAGTGGGGACAGAAGTGTCAGGAGCAGCAGAAACATCAGGTATGGGCTGAGGAGCCACTGGGTCAAAAGGCTCGGCAGCAGGCTCGGCAGGGTGTGCAACAGGGTCTACAGGGGCAGCGTGGGCCTGCTCGGCCTCCTCGGCCTCGAGCATGTAAGCAGCAGGGATGAGAACATCCATCGCAGGGAGCCAGTCAACGTGGGCCGGTGCAATCAGAGTCCGAGCAGGGCTCGGGAGAATCATGTAATCGGCACCAAAAGGGCCGTGCAACCAGACCCAGTGACGCTCACCGTGCGGACGAAGCATCTTCATCCGGGCCATAACATCTATAGACAGAGAAGTGGGGCCCGGGACGCGTCGCAAGTCGTCGGGGAAGTCCTCGCCGGTCATAAGAGCAAGCAAGGTGATCAGGCCGCCGCAACATATCGGTGAGCGAGCGCCCACCGATACGATGATGCGGTCCAAAAACCAAGCCGCGATATCGATCACGACGGCGGGGACCAGCTCATCGCCATCCCTAGATAGAGCT
The DNA here is from genome assembly GCA_030789695.1 of Scilla litardierei. Taxonomy (NCBI): domain Eukaryota; kingdom Viridiplantae; phylum Streptophyta; class Magnoliopsida; order Asparagales; family Asparagaceae; genus Scilla; species Scilla litardierei. The sequence continues at coordinate 72,371,468 of CM061131.1, forward strand.
CTGGGACGTGTCATCGCGTAGAGCATGTAGAGCTCTGGCGTAGACATCGTGCCCGGCTCATATCTGGCCAAAAAGGTCGTCGCCATAAGGCGCTGGGCAATGCGGAGGCAGGGATGGACAATGGCCGAGGCCTTGGCCCTACTAGGGTCAAAGGCAGCGTGGAGACCCGTAATCCGGGCCCAGAAGGCACCGGAGTCGAAGGAAGGTGGGGGGATATGGGTGGGGCCGTAACCGCGATCGGCACCGGGGACAGCGGGCCACGAGAAGAACGCTCTCATCATATCGAGAGTGACCTGGCACTCTCGATCCATGAACCTAAACGAGCATCCCTCATCGGTCTGGGTGATCGAACTCAAAACCTCAAGTGTCGGGCGGGTAAACGTATCCGCCGACACCTGCAGAAAATCTCGCCAGCCCACGTTGTCGTACAACGTGAGCATCCCCTCTAGTACCCCCAGGCGTCCTAGGTCAGCGAGGTGTGCAAACCTGGAGGGTACGATCGAGCGCTAGGAGATACGGTCGAAGACGGCGTGGTGTGCGTCGTCTCGGAACGTAATCCCGAGCGGCCCGACCAGTGGAGCCGGTGGTGGAGGCTGTGGGTCGGCAGGGAGAGGCTGTGCGGGCTGTGGGTGCACTGCAGGCTGTGTGGGGTGTGCGGGGCCTGCAGGCTGTGCTGGGTGTGCGGGGTGTGTGGGGGACGGTGGAGGAGAGTCCTCCAACTCGTGGGAGGGGCCGGCATCATCCGACCGCTTCCGCTTGGCGGAAGCTCTCTTCGACCGCGGCCGTGTCCGGGGCGGCATATCGGCCCCGAGCGCGCGCCAAAAAACGTGAAAAGTGTGGCGTGTGCAAAAATAATGGAAAGAGTGTACCCCGACATGCCGCGAGTGCTAAGCAGTGGAAGCGTGCGAAGTCAGCGCCTCCGCGAAGTCCAGATCAGCCCGTAGAAGCTCCCCTGGGCTCCCCTAAGCTCCAAAAAGCAACCTGCGCATGAAACGGCGATATCAGCGGGTAATATTCAAAATGTATGGAGTATTAGGGGTATAATAGATAGATATAGGGATTGATTTGGGTTAGGGGGGCATTTAACACATGGATCCTCAAAAAATACTCAAAAAGAAGCGAAATAGGCGAAATAGGGGGTACCGGAGGTGGCCGGAGACACGGTCGTCGGCGGCGACTCGGGCGAGGTGCGGCGAGTGGTCGGCCGGCGGTGGCTGGCCGAGCGGCGGTGTGGGTCGAAGGATCGGGCGAGTGGGGGAGGGGTTCGGGCGTTGGGGGAGTCGAAAAGTCGGGCTGTTTGGGTTTCGCTCGTTTCAAAAAATGCGCCCCCCCGGCCCCTTTTATAGCAGAAGTTACGACTCGGCCGAGTGACTATGTCACTCGGCCGAGTAAGGTCAATAGAAATTTCCTCCCCGCTTACGCATCGGCCGAGTGGCCTTGCCAGCCTCGGCCGAGTGGAGTAAGTCCATTCGGCCGAGTGACTCAAGCTACTCGGCAAGACTCGCCCTAGGAGGGTATCCGTTTTACTCGGCCGAGTGAATATATATACTCGGCCGAGTAGCAGTTATATTGGAATAAGGAAAATAAACAGAGAGTTGGGTACAGCAGACTTCCCTCGTTCGTGAGCGGCTCGGCCGGACGAACTTTTGTACTCGGCCGAGTGACTAGTATACTCGGCCGAGTGAGCCTTGTGTTCTGCTGTTTGTCTTCGTTTGGGCTCTAAACTCCGTCTTTCTTCCTCCAGTCGATTCCATCTTCCTCCTAAGCGTCGAGCGCCTTCTTGGGGCGCTCCTCGTCGTCTCGTTCATCCTCCTCATGATGGATCTACCTATCTCCTCTCCTGTCAGGAAAAATAGGACCCGTTATCACAAAATTTTTGGGCGAACGACTCAAAACACTAAAAATTTCTAAAACGAAAATAAAGAAAAATTAAAAATAAGGCAAAACCGTCGGGTTGCCTCCTGACAAGCGCTTGTTTAAGGTCGTAAGCTCGACCCCCTATAATTTTCAATCAATGCGGGATATTTGGTGCATATGAGATGCACCCATCAAACTTTCCGGGGAGAACGCTTGGATTGGGAAGTTGCGGCGTCGTGTTCTCCCGGAGTGGTCTCTCGTCTCGAATAGTGTTGGGGGGGAGGCTCCCCCAAGCTAGCATTTGCTCCGGTCAACGGCTTCACCGGTGATGCCGATTTCCGTACCGGAGGAGCTTTCTTTGGAGACTCCAATTTCGAGAGCTTGCAGAGCTCTCGAATCCTTGCGACATCAGCGTCGCCTTCATCATTTTCAGCGGAGAGGTCGGGGGAATCATCTATCTTCTCATCTTGGCCTAAATCCGGGCCTTCCTCTAAACCTTCATCAAAAAGAGCGCCAATTGAGTGGGGGATCGCCTCCTCTATCACTTCATCAAGGAGGTATGAAAGATCATCCGGCCGTCCCTTAAGCAAATATATTCTATTGGTTTCGCCCGTTGGGACTCCCTCGGAATAGTGTTTGAGCCTCTGACCATTTACTTTGAACGTGGAACCGTCCTTGCTCTCCAACTCGAAAGCTCCTCCCGGTTGTATATGCTTGATGGTGAAAGGTCCGGACCAACGTGACCTCAACTTACCGGGAAATAGTCGGAGCCGAGAATTATAGAGTAAGACCTTGTCTCCTACTTTGAAGTCTGTGACGGTTATGCGGGCATCGTGGAGAATCTTGGTCCTTTCCTT